>OV651818.1:30482178-30668535 GCA_927349885.1 Psylliodes chrysocephalus | reverse complement strand
TTAAAAAAGTTTCACTGGCCTTGAAAGTAAGAGACAAATTCTGTGGGGAGGCATCAATGTATATCCAGAAAAAAAATGAAATATTTGACAAATACTTAAAAAAAATAATTGAAATATAAAATATAAAAAATAGACTTCATCCAAAGTAATATGAGGGTAAAAAAATTTCCCATCCTTTAACATTACTTTTTTTTATTCACGTTCGTATTCAATTTAAATCAATTTAAATCAATTTAAATCAATTTAAATCAATTTAAATCAATTTAAATCAATTTAAATCAATTTAAATCAATTTAAATCAATTTAAATCAATTTAAATCAATTTAAATCAATTTAAATCAATTTAAATCAATTTAAATCAATTTAAATCAATTTAAATCAATTTAAATCAATTTAAATCAATTTAAATCAATTTAAATCAATTTAAATCAATTTAAATCAATTTAAATCAATTTAAATCAATTTAAATCAATTTAAATCAATTTAAATCAATTTAAATCAATTTAAATCAATTTAAATCAATTTAAATCAATTTAAATCAATTTAAATCAATTTAAATCAATTTAAATCAATTTAAATCAATTTAAATCAATTTAAATCAATTTAAATCAATTTAAATCAATTTAAATCAATTTAAATCAATTTAAATCAATTTAAATCAATTTAAATCAATTTAAATCAATTTAAATCAATTTAAATCAATTTAAATCAATTTAAATCAATTTAAATCAATTTAAATCAATTTAAATCAATTTAAATCAATTTAAATCAATTTAAATCAATTTAAATCAATTTAAATCAATTTAAATCAATTTAAATCAATTTAAATCAATTTAAATCAATTTAAATCAATTTAAATCAATTTAAATCAATTTAAATCAATTTAAATCAATTTAAATCAATTTAAATCAATTTAAATCAATTTAAATCAATTTAAATCAATTTAAATCAATTTAAATCAATTTAAATCAATTTAAATCAATTTAAATCAATTTAAATCAATTTAAATCAATTTAAATCAATTTAAATCAATTTAAATCAATTTAAATCAATTTAAATCAATTTAAATCAATTTAAATCAATTTAAATCAATTTAAATCAATTTAAATCAATTTAAATCAATTTAAATCAAAGTTAATAAAAAAAATTAAATAAATTATAACATAGATTAAAATAAATAATTAGCACTTCTTACGGTTCGACCTAACATAAAAAATATGATGAGCTAACTTATAAAAACGACAAATTTAGTTTTCCTGACACCTTAACAGCCTAGTCCTCCACTTTAACTCCAATTTCGACTGCAAACGATCGTCTTTCGTGCATCGTCGGTGCCTTGCTGTTTAGAGTTATAACCTTAATAGTATGTTCAAGTAGCGATAAATATTGATGTACGCGGATTTTATTTGTCTTTTTTATTTTAGAGTGAATTAATCTACGAAGTTTTACTTCACTCTTTTTTTTAATACTTAGTTTTTTTATGCTACTGATATTATTCCAAATAACCTTATTTAATGATTCTTTCGTCATTTATAACCGAGATACAGGTAGTTTTATTAACTTTGCCAATTTCTTTTTTGTTTCATAACTTACTAACCACCCTTACATGTTATTGAAATTTGGCACATGTATTCTCTACAACTTACCATAATCTATTAACGTATTAATAAGAAACAAAATGCAGTTCCATCTTTTCAAAAAAATTTAAAAATTTGTCTATCCTTATAAGAACACACTACAAGTCGTTAAATTTGTATCCATATTTGGAAAAAGCACAAAAAAAATAATTATATGCTTTTAATTTTTACTAGATGATTTTATTACTAAAATTAACTGTTTTTATAATATTTTTAAACTAAGCATATTTTTAAAAGTTACATGTTATGCGTGTACACTACAATAAAATGTACTTACAAGTCCATATTTACGACCAAATATAATCATTACTTTTTAATTAATCACTGCATGCCGTACCAACATCATAATTGCTAGACTCTAGGCAAAATTGATTCAAAGCATTGCTTTTTGTAGGTACTGATAGGCACAGATATATAAAAGTACCAACATAATATATAGCTTTTAAAAATTCAGTTGGAATTAAATTATCCTCATTATAACGTATTGAAGTTACTTAAAAACCCCTTTAGTTTCATTTTTTATCTCCAAAATGCTCAAAAATAAAAATTTAAACGTTATATTTTAGCAGTAAAATCATTGTACAATAACATGACTAATTTTAGTTTTTTCTGGTATCTTTAAATATGGAAACGAACTTAACTAATTCAGAAATGTACTTTTTTGTGTAACTCGAAAGTAATAATTTGAAGTTAAAAAAGTTTGTAGTAAAATACATTCACCGACCTAAAATTTGATCCATTCAAAATAATGATTTATATAAAAATGCTCTAACTTTCACAGGCTTATTTATTTGAAGTTTTTAGCAACTTTTTAGATAAAATACTGTAGTTTTAAGATTATTATTCGGACATCTAAAAGTAATTTAGTACTCGCCGGATATACGGGGGGGGGGGGGGGGAGGGGAAGAAAACAATTTTTTCCTCTACTTTTGACACACCCTGTAGGTTAATTCTGCTAGTAGATCTGCATACAATTAACTTTATCAAGAAGACTGATTTGTTACCAACACTTTTTTTTATTTACCCCGATATCTTAATTTTTTGTGAAATGTGACGGTTTAAAGAAAATGCTACATTTTAGAAACGGTCATAATTTAAATGACGGTACAGAATAAACTACAAAATAAGTAGAGTGCTGTGGCCAACTCACAATATGACAACTGTCAAATATTCGTTACTTGGCAATTGCAGTTTAATTATTATTCATTATCAGCATAATATCATGGTTTTAACGCTTACTGATGCAACATGAGCAGTTGCTCTGGTACAAGACGGTAGGACTCAGTATTATACTTCTAGAATATTGGGTGTTACAAGGTGTAGCGTCCAGAGAGTTGTACAAGGTTTTAATGAAACTGGTAATTTTTCGAGACGAAGAGAATCTGGCAGACGACGTTCTACAAATGTTCGAGATGATCGTTTTATGACATTAAATGTTTTGCGAGAAAGAAATACTACTGCTGTCATGGCTCGAAACCGTTTAGAAGAAGTACGTCAACTAGCTGTTAACGAAATAACGATTCGAAGGCGATTACGAGAACATGGATTACGCTCCAGAAGACCTGCAACTGGTCCAGAGTTACTTAGGAATCACAGAACAGCACGTCTTCGATTTGCCAGGGAGCATTTACATTGGAATATCGATGAATGGAGTAAGATTTTATTTTCTGACGAGTCAAGGTTTTGTTTAACGAATATACCGAAAAAAAGGCGAAAGGTTTGACCAAGTAAATTTTTCCACAAGACTCAGTTATGAAGGAGGATCGGTAATGGTTTGGGGCGGCATAAGCATGGAAGCTCGTACTGATTTAGTCATTGTTGGCGGCGGAGCAATGACAGCTTACCGATATATTCGTGATGTGCTAGATCCATATGTAATTCCATTTGCACCATTTATAGGAAATGAATTCATGTTTATGCATGACAACGCTCGACCACATATTGCGAGGATTGTATCTCAATATTTGGACGAAACAGAAATTCAGAGGATGAACTGGCCATCACGTAGCCCAGACCTCAATCCAATTGAGCACGTCTGGGACATCATGGGCAGACGAGTTCATAACCGAGTTCCTTCTCCAAGTATTTTAAATTTTTTGAGAGATGCTTTGATCCAAGAATGGGATCAGATTGACCAGATGAAGATTCGATATCTAATAGAGGGTATGCCATGACGCATTGAGGCAGTTATTCGCGCTCATGGGGAAAAAAACCCGTTATTAATTTGTAATAATTATTAGTTTATTTGTTGTTTGAGTTGTTTATAAAATTATGTATTACTCTGCTAAAACTGAATAAAAATATTAAGAATGTTGCATTTTTTTTAAACCGTCACATTTCACAAACAAATTAAGATATCGTGGTAAATAAAAAAACAAAATGTTGGAAACAAATTAGTCTTCTTGATAAAGTTAATTGTGTGCAGATCTGCTAGCAGAATTAACCTACAGGGTGTGTCAAAAGTAGAGGAAAAAATTGTTTTCTTTTCCCCCCTGTATATCCGGCGAGTACTTAATTACTTTTAGATGTCCGAATGATAATGTTAAAACTACAGTGTTTTATCTAAATCTAAATCAGCCTCCGCATTTGAAAGTTAGAGTATTTTTAAATAAATCATTATTTTGAATGGATCGAATTTTAAGTCGGTGAGTGTAGTCTATGCGCAAAAATAATAAACACCGCTGGGTACTTCTCAGGTAATTTTAGGTTAGGTTTGCAAACTGGTCGTGTTAATGCACTTGAAACTGGAGAATCAACCATATAAGGTCGATAGATACTTAAAGTAGTTCCAACGAACATGTAAAAGATATTAGCAGGAGGCCGGCGATAACTTGCTTAGGTGGTGATTTTAGTGGGTAAAGGGTAAAACTATTGGGAAAGGGAGAACCTGTACCGAATCTCTATAAGGTATTTCCACATATCAAAAAAATATCAAGAAGTTACTTCATCGAAAACTATTTTTTGTGCCAGTGTATCTAAAAATATACACAATCAAAAACTAAAAAGAAAATAATTTTAAAATGGAATGAATTATTTTATCACATACAAAACAACAAAAGAAATCACATTGGAATAAAAAACAATAAAAAATCGTAGAATTTGAGGGTCGGCTTTGGCGCTGAACGTGTTAAATGTTTAGGATGTAATAAGATGCTTAATTTAAAAATGTATCTATATACTTGCTGGATGTTATAAGAATGGCAGTTTTTCTGTAGAAATGGTATACTGTGACGTAACAACTGGATGTCACAAGATGCAAGGTTTTTCTGGATGTCACAAAGTGTTGTTAATAAAAATATATACCGTGTATACTTTGGATCTCACAACGATAGGACGTTTTATTTTTTTAAAATGTGTATGGTTGTGATATTTTTCGTTCAGCCATAATATTTTTTTAATTAAAAGAAGTCATATTTTTATTTTTTTCCTAAAGTCTTTACAAAGGGTGGATGTCACAAAGTCAAAATTTTTGCTGGATGTCATATGATACGCTGGTCGAGTATATATATATATATATATATATATATATATATATATATATTATGTATGGCTCTGTCTCCTTGTTCATATTTGTCTTTTATCTCACACCTTCTATTTGTTTTTTAAAAATATGTGTTTTAAGTTTCTTGTTTTTTTTTTATTTTAGTTTTTGTCTTTTTTGTTAGGTTATTTTATTTATTAAAAACTTTTGTTAATTTGTATTGCTCTTTTATTTTTCACTTCTCTGTTTTTCAACTAATAAACATTCTAAATTTTTTCAAAATTTTGCCCCCCCCCTATAGAATTGTGTAACGACGCCCATGGTGGTACTATATTTTTTTATTTTTCGACATAATCTCTCTCTACACTAATCCACTTGGTCCATCGGTGCTTTAACATTTTAACAGCATCCTGGAAAAATGTTTGTCCGACCTCTGCAAACCACCTTCCAACTGTCAAAAATATTAATCAAGCCACCACTTAGAAATAGGTCAGGGTCGGAGCATAGGAATCCACCCTCGTATATCAAATTTTGCATTTCGAAAATTCAAAATAATAAGTATTATTGGTAAAAATATTAAAGATTGCTTTCATCGGGAATTAAACCACAGTCGCGAAATGCAAATTTGAATTCATTTGAACTATCAAAACATATCAAGTAAGTTATCTAATCAAATATGTGTATTGTATATTTCAACAAAAAAAAAAAAAATACCAATTACTATTTGTCTGACAGAACTTTAGCAGTGACCTAGTTATTTGACGATTTGCATTGCATACCTCATCTGTGACCTTCTGGTATTTTTGGCAACTTTGAGTTGTTTGACATCTCAATAACAGCGGTTTTAAACTAAATCCTTGCACATGACACGTCCTGATGGTCTTACCAAAATCCAACCGGAGGTACGATCCGAGAATAACGATCAAGGAGAAGCGACAGCTTGGTGTTTTTAGCGTACCGTTTTGTAACGCGCATGTGCGAAAATAAGTTGTGTATCACTCAAAATGATGTTATCTGTCAAAGTCAGTCCAAGTTGTGTTTAGTACGTGAGCAATGTTAAGTGATATTTTTTGGTGTTTGTTTTGTGTAGTAATAAGATGAAGATTTTTACACCCTTAGGTATTCTAATGCAGATATAAAATGTGCCAAAAAAGTTACTAGGAAATTAAGAATTTTATCACATGCATAAATATTAAGTATAATGATTTAATCATTTTTGACATTTTATTTTTCATTTGTAGGTATTGTATTTTGTGAAATATATGTTTTCTTCTTTTAAATAAATTTAATAAACAATGAACTGGAGATTTTGTTTATTTTATTTTGAAATTATATTTAAAAAAAATATAACAAATCCGCGTGTTTCAATTAGGATTGGTCAAAATGGGCGAAATCCCTTTATTATGGCTAAATTGTAAGGTACAATTATGTCAATATAAAGATGTTTTACCCATTCATATTTACATTTATTGAATGAATCATACTGGAGTTGATTTTGGAAATATTGGTGCATACTTAAATAAGTACTATTTCAAAAAATTCGTCTATGTCCAGACAGTACACATAGTCCAATGTACGTCCACTTTAGATCTATTTGAGGGTCAGGACGTCCATATCCGGGCATCCAGTGCACGTCCGTTTATGCTAATTAAATTGACAGCTGAATATCGATACCTAGAGAACGTCTGTTTTTGGACTTAATTTTAAGTTTAGTAGTATTTTGACGTCCAGTGCACGTCCATCTTAGGTCATTATTTATTAAGCCTACCAGATAATACTCATCTATAATATATACTTCTTTTTTTAATATAACTGGTCATTAAAAATTGACAAATTGAATCTATTGCATTTCATTCTATCAGCGGAAGTTTGAAATCTTATTCAATTATAACTGTATCTAGTAAAAAGTTTTCAAGTGGTTCCTTGGTCGAGCTCGTCTAGCAATTAAAAGCGTAAAACGATAATGGATGTGTCGTGAGTTTGATTCCTGCTCAGGTCAAGCAATTTTTAATAAAAAAAAAATAAATGGTGTATAGCGGTTTGCGAAAATAATAAACAAATTATTAATAAGATAAAATAGTGTGTGGTAAGTTGCGGTTCTGTAAAAAAAGTGGGGATGTGGTCTCAATGGAAATATAATCCTGGACGTTTTTTGAATGTCCAGTATTCGACAACCAACAATATATCAGAATTGAACGTCCTCTGAATGGTCAAAAGTGTGCCATTTGTATACTTCACTGAACGTCCATTGGATGTCGGAAGTCCAGAAAAAACTCATTTTGGGCCGTCTAGACATCCAAAATTGTATACCGAATGGACGTCCAATGGACATATTTGTATTGTCTGGGTGATAGCCAGGCCAGGTATTTAACTCTAAATACATAAACCTTAAATGACATCTGGCTTAACTTGGCGAGAAAACACTTGTTTATACAGAAATGAGTGATAAACTTGAAAGTCCTTTTAATATAATATAAATCCAGAAATTCTAAAAATATGTAAATACTTTTTAAACCTAAAAGTTTTGAAAATATAAGCACATTGGAAATATTTAGTTAAATCTCTCAAACTTAATGTCTTTTTTATTACTACCTAAATTTTTTTTGGCACCCTTAATTTTATTTACCTTATTTTTACTTAAGGAAAAGGTAATTTAATTTAAAAATGGGGCTTTTATTACATTTTTAACAATAAATAAACCAAATATTGAACAAATTTTATAGATAAATTATAAAATAATAAACGTCTTTTACTTTTATAACAAATAATTAATTATTACATAATGAATTATATTTTGGTGCCGAAATTTCACCATTGCTATTAACCCTAACTACTTCAATGTAATTAAATCACATTACAACATTTGCGCATGGACTATAACAATGATTTCAGATAATTTGCCAAACTATTTCGCTCAGTGTAGAAAATATGCATGTTTTCTCAGCGTGCTAAGTTGTGTATCAATCAAAGTCATGCTGTGAAAAAGGTACATCCGATATCAAAGGCACCGACAGCTACTGTCGCTTCTCCTTGATCGTTATTCTCGGGTACGATTGTACCACCTTGCTGCCTTTAGCTCTTAGATTTTAAAATTTTTTATTAGTCGAAAAATCGAAAAATTTAATATTGTGTTGTCCTTTTCTTCCACTCTGTATACAAATAGGTATTATTTCACATCAGTTTCAGTACACCCTATATCCAAAAAATGTAACTGTTTATATATTTAGTTAGAATTTCATTTCATATCTGAATCTGAAAATAAAAGAATTATACGTAATCTTCGTGTTGGTTTTGAAGGAATTTCCAGCCCGTTTCAAATATCGGTAAATCCTCATAGCTGACGTCCACATTTCCCGGTTGTTGCGTTCTTATTAAAATCAATCTCCGCAAGAAAATTCTGACGGAGAGGGTGGCCTCGGAATCTTGGCAGAAATATATTATACGATGTTTACCCGTCTCCTGTATTACCATTACCGAATCATGACAGTGCCAGTGACGTTATTAGAAATTTTCTTTACGCGTCATCATAAATGAAAGAATTTTCTTGTCTGTTGTTATTTTCGCAATAAACAAGTTATAAGTATTTTTAATACAATAAAACGAATTTAAATGCCACCCAAATAACTATTCATGATATATTAGTATTTAAAAAAAGTCATAAACCACTTCAGACGGGCTTTCTAGGCAATAAATCTATGGTTTTGCGTTAATAATATTCTAATGGTATTGAACGAATTTCTAAATAGTTTGTAAAGTGAAAAAACATTACTATAATAATCAAATAAGGTAAAGAGGAACTTAAGGGATTAGCATGACCAGATGGGTCGAAAATGGAACTCTTACGAAACTCAAGCGGAATGGTTGTATCTGCAACTGGACCTTCTTTTGCAATTTCCAGTTGCATGAAAGTAATAAGGGACGGTCTTCACTATAACTTGGACATTACGCGAATGGCTGCAGATCAATATTTAAACCTCAATGTTTCTACAACTTCCATGTTTTCTTTTTTTACTTATTTCTAAGCATCCTTATGATGATACATGATAATTCGAACAAACCCTACTAAACGTATAGTTTCACTTACATTGTACAGCCTGAAATACTATATTTTATTAATATGTAAGCAGGAAAATAGGCATTACCGTTCAGAATAAGTTCAAATTAATTTGGTAAATGACATATTTTAGATTTTAGGTAAATAATACAACATAACCTCAATAATTATTTACAGCAGATTGTTTTGTTGTGGAAATTACTATTTATTATACACAGAGCTGGCTAGAGCACTGCGTTAAAGTACTTATGAGTACTTCACAATGAGTAGCTTTACAAAGTACTCATAAGTATCTGAGTATGAATACTTATATGAATAGCACTCAAAGCAAATGAGTACTTTTGCAAATTTTAGAAAGTACTCGTGAAAAAATCAAATGAGTAGTAGTTTTTAACATAGGCGCCGAAACTCAAAATTTGTTTTGGGTGCCCGGCCTTTATGCGGGTAATGGAGGCTATCACTTCCTCCCCCCCGCCCCACCTCCACACCTCACTTAAAGGCACCTCTTAAAAGTATTTAAAAAGTTATTTTAAAGCGTTGATTTTATGAAAAGAGTCAAATGTCCAATTTCTGGATAGGCTGGAGACTCCCACCTAAATTGGGATATCTGGCAGCCCTATATGCTCGTTGCAGCCACCACTTGTGTGCATTTTTAATGATTTATTATTGCACATATAATAGAGTATTGTATATATACTATGCTATTTGAAAACGAAACAGAGCCAATTTTGGACACCCCAGGTCATTTACGAAAAAACGCTTGGAACCTTCAATTTTTGATTTTAGGAGGAAATATTTTTTTGCTAGTTTCACTCCCTGAACGGAAACCCTCTAGCGGGAGTGAAACTTACACCTAAAACCTTAAATGGAAAGATGGGTCGAATAATTATTATTTTGACGGTACTTTTACATAGATTATGACCCAGAGCCCCGGGGATTCGGCGCCTATGGTTTTTAATAATTCTAATTAGTGTTAAGAAAAAAGAATTATAGTAATAGTAAGTCAGTAAGTTACAATTAAAGCACTTTCCATTAAAACGTACGCCCAACTTTTTTATTTTAATTTTAAAATAAAGTAATAAAGGTATTTATTTGGTAAGGGCAGAGGTACAGAGAAAAAATACTCAAAAGAACAGTCATTGTATTTTAAAACTTATCTATACGCGCATATTGCCATAATTTCGTCATTTGACATAAGTTCTTATGTTTCCGTTCTGTATCGTTGGCATCGATAAGTTATTCGGAATTGCCTTAGAGTTGTGACCTGATGGTAATGGGATTTAGAAAATTAATGCAATTTTGAGATGGATTTTGGGAAGATTGTCAGAGTTTTAGAATTGTTAGATGGGAGATTAAAAAAAACTCAGTTAAAAAATATTTTATTGAAAATAGATATTAAAGTTGAAGATTTTATATTGTAGAGATAAAATAAAAAAAGGAATAAAAAAGAAAGACAGAAAGTTTATTTAAATTGAAGATAAGTGTGAATTGAACTTAGCAAGAAAAAGAGTTTAGCAGAAGGAGGAGTAAGAGGAGAAAGTAGAGGAAAACAGCAAGAGGAGACCAGGCAGGAGAAGAGGAGATATAGAAAGTCAGGAGATAGAGCAGAAAGTAGAACCGGGAGCAAGAAAAAGACGCGTAGCGAATTGGAAGATTTTGATTTTTTTAAATTCAAAATTTATCGATTACTATTATGTTTAGTTATTTTATTGAAACTTTTGTGTAAAGCTAAAGGAGCCACAACCCTAAAAGCTGAAAGATATTTGAATGGTTTAACCTTTCCGTATTCGTTACTCGTCAGCTATAGAAATCGGAAGTACTGAGTACTCTAAAAGGTAAAGTTCTCGAAGTATGAGTCCTATCAGGATGAAATTACTTACGAGTACCAATTACCGAGTACTTTGAGTACTCGAGTACAATTTACTCAAGTACTGTCTAGCTCTGATTATATATAAGTTCCACGAAACTGTAAAACTAACGATTTTAAATTTTTTAGATATATATTTTTGGTGTCTTAAATCGAAATAGATTTTAGTTTCTCTATGATATAGCTATAATCAAATTATTTAAATACTAGTTAGTACTTATTCTGTACATTTAAAGGCTATTTGAATGAGCTGTTATTTTGTAACGTCATGTTGAGTTTTGAGATACTTTCGTCACAAGTGAAGAAAATGATTAGTTTCTAAAGAACTACGGGAACTATGAAAGTGTTATTTCCATATGTGGTCGTAGGAAAAATACATTTTGCACAAAATATTGCACAAAATATTGCACAAAATATTGCACAAAATATTGCACAAAATATTGCACAAAATATTGCACAAAATATTGCACAGAATATTGCACAAAATATTGCAAAAAATTTTGCACAAAATATTGCACAAAATATTGCACAAAATATGGCACAAAATATTCAAAATAAAAAAGTAAAAAATATGTAGCCGCTAATATAATATAACAAAACATAAAATATCCACTAAATTTAAAATTAAAATATCAAAGATTTTTTCTACCTCACCACAGTAAAACAAATATTAAAATAATAAAGCGTTCGTAATCCATAGGCGTATCACTTCATTTAGTAGACAGTTAAAATATTTTTTAAAGTTATTCCTCGAGTATACACTTATATTTTCACCTAATTAACCTGCTTATAACTTCTAAACAGCTGAAGGTAAAAAAGTGCAATTTTTTCTAAAATGTTTTATTTTTCCACAAGGTATGTTAAGAACATTGTGTCAAATGGGTTATGTAGGTGTAAGGGTTTAAACTTTGACTTTTAAACAACGTTACGTTCATAAATAATAATTTTAATATAAAAATTACTTCTTACCTACAAATCCAAATCAGAATCGAAATCAGAAGATGAACTGTCGCAACCAATATTTACAATGAGTGGCTCGATCATTTCATCAGTAATATTGTCCAACTTCCACATTTTCTCTTCTTCTTTAATCGTATGATTTACTGCCTTTTCCCAGTTTTCAGGCTTCACATTATTTACAGCCTCCAAAAACAACTGTTTAACATCACTCATTTTAAAAGATTTATTTTTTCTTGAAACTTCTCCCTGTATCTGTGCCCATATCAGTTCAATCGGGTTTACTTCGCAATGATATGGTGGTGATCTAACCACCGTCATCCCACGATTTTTTGCAATTTCATCAATTTCATATTTTTTGAATTTCTCTTTATGAAGGGAACACAAATGATACAGTTCTTTTCTCACAGAACCGGGATGGAACTTAATATTCTTTGAATTTAGCCAATTCTGTAAATCTTTTTTAACCACTTGGTTGTGGGCATTTTTTCTATAAGTCTCGAGTGATAACTTGCATTATTCATTACTATTATACAGTTCTGAGGAAGAAGATCTATAATTTGTTCGAACCACTCTTTAAAGACATCAGCATTCATGTCCTCATGGTAGTCACCGGTACGAGTAGATTCAAAAGTCACTAAACCACCTTTAACAAAACCGTTTGAACTACCGATGTGTACTATTATTAGTCTGCGCCCCTTTCCTAATGATGGATTTAAACCAGTAGATAAATTATTTAAAAAAGCCTGTCTTCGACTTGTAACAGTTTCATCTTGCCAACATTTATTTGGTTTATGTCCCTCGTTGATCCATGTTTCATCTAAATAAAATATATTTCATCTTTGGTTTCTTATTTCTTTTAAAAGTTTCCATAGTGTGTTTCGACTCATTTCAGGGTAATCCTTATCATCTCGAACCGTGGCAAGAACTTTGTCTACTGTCGAAAATTCTTTTCTAAAGAAGAACGCATGCACTTTCCTTCGAAGTCTTTCTTTCAAAAGATTTATTTAATTAAAATTTTGGTTTTCCTGGAGCTTTACGTGCTGTTTGAAACTCGCCACATTTCTCTTCTTTAACAACTCTGTAAATCATAGATTTCCCAACACCAAGCGTACTACTAACTAATTTCACTGTGTCATCAACACTTTTACATAAATGTTTGTCTGTAAATGATTTAAAACAATTAAATATTAATGTTTTTTCATTAACTGTTAAAGGACCGATTTTTTGTCGTTTACGCGGCCCTTCCAAATTTTCCATGATCACACTAGAATTCACACTGCACCTTGCAAGTTGCAACTAAACGACATTTAGTAAACTGTCAAGAATACACAACTTGGACCTCCTTACTAAATGGAAAACCTATAATCGCATTTTCGGTGAAATTTGTTGGTAAGGTATTTATCTACTTATAATTCGATTACTGTAAGAAATTTTTGGAATTAAAATAAAACAAAATTGGCAAATAGGTACTTATTGAAAATAATCTTAAGATACGGCTATGTAATCTTTAATACACAGGGCTTTTGGCCTGTCCACACCTTGTTCTATTGTTCTGTACAGCTTATGTTTATAAAGGACCAATAAAAGACCCAAAACTTGTAATAGCTCAGGTACATTTATTGCAATTTTAGGAAATATTTAGATTATTTTGTAAAAATATTTAAAATGACCGTAATAAGTTTTGCATTAGAAATGCTGTTTTATTATTCTCTCATACATAAAAATAGACATAAATGCTGAAAACTATTGTATCGCAATACATGCCGCGTACCGGGCCTATACGGCCCGTAGGGATCTGGGTCCCTCTATTTTGTACCGGTCATACCCCCTATGCACGCCCTTGGACATAGATCCGCATGTTATTTTTTGTAATATCACACTTTTACGCATAGAAGTAGAATGCGTTTGTATATGAGAAAAATAAAACACTAAGTCGCATATTATTGCAGGTACATGTCAAAATCCATGAAATAGCCCTTAGTTACAACGTCTCGTCATAATAATCATAAAGCTCTCAAACCATTAAATTTACCCTTTTAATCGTCGACGCCTAGCGCTCTCGCTTCCCATTCAAACGTCGATCTCACCATAAACCGTGAAAACTCCCCAAACAGCCACCGTAATGGAAGACAAATGAGAAAGATGTCATTAACCTCTCGAACACTGAACTTTCTCTTAACTTTCATTAGCGGAGTTGTACAACCCTGATCTCGTCCAACTTTGCCGACGAGACCGACCGGCTAACCGAGTTCCATTTACCAATTAAATATAATTGAGGAACGTGTTTCTTCGCTGTTGCCAAGTTGTTCGTTCACGGAACAATTTGGGAAAAAAAAAACTTGAAATGTTTTTAAATACGGAATAGCGTAAGACTGGATGTTTAAAAACAAAAAGAGAGAGAAAACAATAAAACTACAAACTTTTGTTTACATTTTATCGAAGTTGTTTTTGTAAAACATTCACAGCTTAAAAATGATAAATTTTATTTATTGTTACGTGTTTTTTTATCGGCATCAACTACTAAGGTTATTAGCCTCGTGTTCTGTATAGGCTTTGTTACTTTTTCCCAGCGCCACTTTAGGAACAGCACTGTTAATTAGAACCCAACAGTGAATGGTCGAGTGGGGTGTTACGTGTTTGCTCGTTTTATTTGAGGACATCAGAATAAATAGAGTACTAGAAATAATCAAGCTAAAAAGGTGTGTTATAAAAAAAAATACATTGCATTCGACTGATTTTTCTTTAATATGTTTTAGTGAAGTATTTCCAACATACCAGTTACTTAAATGGTTGCAAATTGTAAGTGATAGAAACTTGTCTTGTGCTTTTTGCTTCATTATTTTTTTTGATGTCCAAGCCCAGCACTCCCAGCCAGCAGTAGTAGCAACAACATTGACATTGTCTACATTTAACGCATTTATCGTACACGATTTATTAGTTAAAAGCAGAACACAATAGTTCTCTGCAAAATGTAAAAAACGATGTTAGGAAAATTGCTCATGTATGAATTCAATAATTAAATCAAAATATATTATTTTTAAAGAACCTATATCAACTATTATGTTAATTATAAATATCACATATATAAAAAAAATTAAAACGGTTCTGTCCTTTTTACATTTGCGAATACTACCTTGATACCTAATCCATTTTCTTCTTCAAAGTAGTTAAGTTGTTCAATCGGTGTCTGTATGAAGGTATCTCACATCCATACACACGAATTTGAATTTGAAAAGTTGCAGAACGATATTTCAACCCAAGAATACCGCTCAAGGAGAAGCGACAGCTTGGTGTTTTCAGTGTACCGTTTGGTAACGCGCATGTGCGAAAATAAGTTGTGTATCACTCAAAATTATGTTATCTGTCAAAGTCAGTACAAGTTGTGTTTAGTACGTGAGCAATGTTAAGTGATATTTTTTGGTGTTTGTTTTGTGTAGTAATAAAATGAAGAATTTTACACACTTAGGTATTCTAATACAGATATAAAATGTGCCCAAAAAGTTATTAGGAAACTAAGAATTTTATCACATGCATAAATATTAAGTATAATGATTTAATCATTTTTGACATTTTATTTTTCATATGTAGGTATTGTATTTTGTGAAATATATGTTTTTCTTCTTTTAAATAAATTTAATAAACAATGAACTGCAGATTTTGATTATTTTATTTTGAAATTATATTTAAAAAGATATAATAAATTCGCGTGTTTCAATTAGGATTGGTCAAAGTGGGCGAAATCCCTTTATTATGGCTAAATTGTAAGTTACAATTATGTCAATATAAAGATGTTTTGCCCATTCATATTTACATTTATTGAATGAATCATACTGGAGTTTATTTTGGAAATATTGGTGCATACTTAAGTACTATTTCTAAAAATTCGTCTATGCACACATAGTCCAATGGACGTCCACTTTAGATCTATTTGAGGGTCAGGACGTCCATATCCGGGCATCCAGTGTATGTCCGTTTATGCTAATTAAATTGACAGCTGAATATCGATACCTGTTTTTATACTTAATTTTAAGTTTAGTAGTATTTTGACGTCCAGTGGACGTCCATCTTAGGTCATTATTTATTAAGCCTACCAGATAATACCCATTTATATATACTTCTTTTTTTTTTAATATAACTGGTCATTAAAAATTGAAAATTGAATCCATTGCATTTCATTCTATCAGCGGAAAATTGAAATCTTATTCAATTATAACTGTATCTAGTAAAAAGTTTTCAAGTGGTTCCTTGGTCGAGCTTGTCTAGCGATTGAAAGCGTAAAACGATAATGGATGTATCGTGAGTTCGATGCCTGCTCAGGTCAAGCGATTTTTAATAAAAAATAAATAAATGGTGTATAGCGGTTTGCGAAAATAATAAACAAATTATTAATAATATAAAATAGTGTGTGGTGAGTTGCGGTTCTGTAAAAAAAGTGGGGATGTGGTCTCAATGGAAATATAATCCTGGACGTTTTTTGAATGTCCAGTATTCGACGTCCAAATATATTCCAGAATTGCACGTCCTATGAATGGTCGAAAGTGTGCCATTTGTATACTTCACTGGACGTCCATTGGATGTCGGAAGTCCAGAAAACTCATTTTTGGACGTCTAGACATCCAAAATTGTATATCGAATGGAGTCCAATGGACATATTTGTATTGTTTGGGTGATAGCCAGGCCAGGTATTTAACTCTAAATACATAAACCTTAAATGACATCTGGTTTAACTTGGCGAGAAAACACTTGTTTCTACAGAAATGAGCGATAAACTTGAAAGTCCTTTTAATATAATATAAATCTAGAAATTCTAAAAATATGTAAGTACTTTTTAAACCTAAAAGCTTTGAAAATATATGCACCTTGCAAATATTTAGTTAAAACTCTCAAACTTAATGTCTTTTTAATTGTTACCTAAATTTTTTTTTGGCACCCTTAATTTTATTTACCTTATTTTTATTTAAGGAAAAGGTAATTTAAATATGGGCCTTTTATTACATTTTTAACAATAAATAAACCAAATATTAAACAAATTATAAAATAATAAACGTCTTTTACTTTTATAACAAATAAATAATTATTACGTAATGAATTATATTTTGGTGCCGAAATTTCACCATTGCTATTAACCCTAACTACTTCAGTGTAATTAAATCACATTGCAACATTTGCGCATGTACTATTACAATAATTTCAGATAATTTGCCAAACTATTTCGCTTAGTGTAGAAAATAAGCATGTTTTCTCAGCGTGCTAAGTTGTGTATCAATCAAAGTCATGCTGTGAAAAAGGTACATCCGATATCAAAGGCACCGACAGCTACTGTCACTTCTCCTTGATCGGTATTCTCGGATTTCAACTAACCAGATATAACCAAGTCCGTGTAAAGAAAACTTTTCATATCCTGAAAACGTCTCAACTAAAAGTTCTACTTTTAAAGATCAAACTTGCCTGCTCAGAGTGCCACTACTGATTAATACTTATACTGGGATACTAGACCTATAGAGTATTAAAGATCAAACTTGCTTGCTCAGAGTGCCACTACTGATTAATACTTATACTGGGATACTAGACCTATAGAGTATTAAAGATCAAACTTGCCTGCTCAGAGTGCCACTACTGATTAATACTTATACTGGGATACTAGACCTATAGAGTATTTCACCAATATCTATTTAATTTTAACATTGTGTTGTCAATTTTGTAAAAATATTCTGTAATATTGACAAGATAGATTTTGTTAAGGAATAATAAATGTTTTTGTTGTCATAATATCATTTAAATCACCAACAAAATACAAATATATTTGTTGAACTAACACTATTTGTAACTAACACTTTTTGTAAAGAGAACAAAGAAAAATTTTTTAAAAAACAGATTTAGTTTTTCGAATATTTTTAATAGTAATCAAAGTTCAGGTTCAATTATTAATCTATTCAGTTTCCCAATAATTAATAGTTAATAATATAAAAAAGTTATGCTACTTTTTCACCTGATGTATGGTTCTAAAAAATAAAACACTACTTAATCATGTATTAGAAATATTTTCATAATTTCTTTATTTGTGCACATTAATTAATGTTAACTCGTTGTATACCAAATTCTTAGGCAAAGTAAAGCAAAGAAAACATAATAGGTATTAAAAAAAATTAAGAAAATGTTTTGTTTGCAAAAATAACTAAAACAAATGTTGGCGGCTCGTGACCAAAATATTAAGGTTGACAATGACAGAATATTGACCTCAGCACAGAAGTAAGTAAAAAACTTTTAGTGTTTTAGAAACATATATACCTACCTTTTGGTTACGAGCCGCCACTGATTGATACGTTATTTTAGAAATTTTTATTGTGCAGTTTTTTTTAGGTTTACATTATTAACCTGAAAAATTATCTGTCTGTATTTTTAAAACATTTAGTCGTTTTGTTTGTTTATGTTTTATACCTACCTAATTTAATTAGGTTAAAAAATATTCCTTTATACAGAGTGGCCCAAAAGTTTGAAAACGGCCAATTATCTCGTAAATTGCTATTCCTAATTGTACAAAATTTGGGGTACACCTATATTGAAATACGGTGATTCCAGATTTGATATTTGCAAGGTTGCCAGATTTTCCGTTCCTCTTATATTGTTAGTCACTTTGATTTTTCAAATTCATCACCCTGTATATTCAGTCATTACTGGAATCTCCTATTCAATACGAGTTCAACACTTATGATTTTAGTAGTCTGGAAGGTCTTAAATAAATAAAATAAGTCTGGCAACGCCTAATTGTCTCAATAATTTTTTTAATACAAACTATTTTCAACTACATTAAAACGTAACAATTGAAAGATTATAACATTTTTAACATAATGGTTACTTTATCAAATGTTTAAAATCTGCTCCATTTGTGAGTTGACAGTATCGATGGTAGAATGCGTCTACCACATTTCTCCATGATTGTTTTATTTATTTAAGACCTTCCAGACTACATAAAATCATAAGTGTTACATATGGTTGAACTCGTATTGAATAGGAGATTCCAATAATGACTGAATATACAGGGTGATGAATTTGAAAAACCAAAGTGACTAATAATATAAGAGAAACGACAAATCTGGCAACATTGCAAATATCAAATCCCGAATCTCCGTATCCCAAAATAGATGTACCCCAAATTTTGTACAATTAGAATTAGCAATTTACGAGATAATTGGCCGTTTCCAGACTTTTGGGCCACTCCGTATAAAAATCTGATGTGTCCAACACATGACTTTCCTATCTAGTTATTATAGGCTATTTTCGGTTATTTTGTACAACCTATTGCAGCACCTCTATAAATGTTTAGAGGATAAACTAAATATATACATGTTCCACCTCGAAACATTTTTCTATATTAATTCAATGAAAACAAAAATACTGAAAAATTTAAATTTAGTACTTTTCCTCAAATTTTTCCATTATGATCCAATTTAGAAAAATCATTTATAAACAAAAATTATAGAGATCGATATCGTAAACAACTTTTAGTTTAACAATTTTCTTAAAAATCAGAATTTTGCACATTTTGTTAAATTTCTCGAATACGGACCTTTACAGGAAAATTTGATATAAAACAAAAATTATAGATAATAATATTAGAAGTAACTTTTATTTGAACAATTTTCTTCTCCAAACATAAATAACAGATATACTCCATAAAATATAAAAACGGCCTCCCATAAAGTACCCCCCCAGATGTTCCGACCATATCAAAAATCTAATCGTTTTACGTCAGGTCGAAATAAAACTTTAGTTTAAAATTTTATGTTTTTTCTTTATCCGTTTTTGAGTTTTCTTCACAATTCGAAATTTACGCATTTTCTCAAATATCTCGAATACGGTCCATTTTATGTATAAAACTAATGGAGAATTACATTACAAACAACTTTTATTTCAACAATTTTTATAAAAAATAATTTGTTTTACATTTTGTCAAATTTCTCGAATACGGACCATTTTAGGAAAATTTTGTATAGAACAAAAAATATTGATAATATTGAAAGTAACTTTTATTTGAAGAATTTTCTTCTCAAAACGTAAATAACAGATATATTCCAAAAAATATAAAAATGACCACCTAAAAAATACCCCCCAGATGTTCTGACTCTGCCCAATATCTAATCATTTAATTTTTTTTTAATGGCACTGGATAAAACCAAAAGGTCAGACTATTGTAGTAATCCATAATTCTTTAATTGTTTTATCCACTATTGTTACATGATTACATTATTATTATATTTTAACTTACAGCTATCAAAATACCAGAGTTTGTAATTAATTATAAAAATTATCTATTTTTTAATTACATGTATTTTTGGTAATTTTTTATTTTTTTTTGTATTTTTTTTGTTTTGTATTATTTTTTTTCCCTGGTTTAATTTTTTTGTTTTATCATTTATTTTATTTTTTCGTTTCAGGTTTACAATATTTTTAGGGTAGCTCAGCTACTTACAATTTTGTATTAGTTTTTTTAACAAATTCATACAATATTTTATAAACTTTAACATCGTTTAATGAAAGCAGAACATCAATGTTTATTGGTAGAGGTATACCAATATTAACTAATTCTAAGTACATTGTGTCAGTATCTAGCGAATTTAGGACACACTCTAAAATTATATGATTGAGATCAGCAATTTCATCACAAATTAAACATAAATTATCTGATAGACCAAATTTTTCCTTGTAGGTAGGATGCATAGCATAATTACTTCTCATACGACAAATAACTCGGATAAAAGACCTATTTATTTCGTTTTTGAACCAGGGACACTTTGGAATATTGGGTTGAATGTTTTTGTATTTATACACATAGGAAAGTAAAAATCAGGAAGAAAAACTGTTAGCGATTAATGCGAAATGGGGCATGTTCAAAAATTTTGAAATTTTTTTTATGAATAGTAGAGTTAAAAATAAAACTACATTTTTTTTATTTTTTTTTTTATCTATTCATTTGCTGGAGTTATGAATTTTTTTAAAATTTATGACGTCACCGGGAATAGACCAATAGGAGCTAGCGCACAACGTTGCCGGCTAGAAGGTTTACGAGAAGTGATGTACGTTCGTTTGTGTACTCCTTCTTACTTTTAGACTTCTAAAACATCGTTAAACAAATATCTTTTAAATATATAATATCAAATGTTTTTCGAAAGTATTATTTCTGTTTAAACTTTTACCATATTTAAAGTTTCATTGTTTTAAAAGTCACTTAATAATTCAGAAAATGGCAAAATGGCAGCACTGTGTATGGCATCTGTCATCATAGTGTCTCGATCAAGAATTTATTTGGAATTTGAGTGTTTAATTTTGTACTTTTTATAAATATTATGACTACGAAAAAGTGTTTTGTTCCAGAATGTGATAATGATTCACATTCATCTTCAAAAATATTTATTAGTGTTCCTAGAAATTTGGAAAGAAGAAAATCAACCTTCTACTAGCGATGTTTCTCGTAAACATTTTAATAAAAATACACCGGATTATCAAGATGTAGCAGCAATTTCTGCTAATTGCCTCCTTCAGGAAATTGAAAATGAGGCTACTATAAATTCTTAGGTGTATAACCTAAAAACCCTTCTGGAAGAAAATGCAGAATCTCCTGAAAGTTTTGAAGATACCGAATTTATTCATCATTTTGTGGAAGAACTAGTGATAAAGAAATAATAGAAAAATGTGGGTATTTAAACAAACTGGTTCCTGGATCCCATATAATGGCAGATAGGGGTTTCAGAATATTTAGCTACTTGAAAACATGGGATGCACTTTAGTAAAGCCACACCTAGTGTATCACAGAATGAAAAAAGTTCTCCAGAAGATGTACAATTAAGTAAAAGAATAGCATCTCTAAGAATACATGTGGAAAGAGTTATAAGAAGGGTTAGTTAATTTAACAAGTTAAAAACCACATTCGTGTGTGAATTTTAAGCAAGTACATTTACTTAGTAATATCTGCATAATTGCTTGTTAACTTACAAGAACCTATTTTGTAAGAGTAAATATTAATTTAATAAATTTTTTTTGTTTGTTTTTTTAATTTAATTTACCTAATTATCACATTTCAGGGATTATAATGAGTTTTTAAACAGCCAATGTAATTTTTTATAAAATTTTAACTTTTCGAACAAATCAAAGAGGAATGAGTACCTGTATATGCATAGATTTTTTTGGGACTAAAACTACCAAAACAAAGGCACCTATTTACAGCAGTTTAAAATGAAACATTTTGACAAAAACGCCTATGTCACAGTGATAAATATTAAAAACAACCAAGTTCAGTTGAATGTGGTAGCAAAGTCTATATATTCCAATAAATCGGGTAACTACATGTGTTATCACTGGTGATAAATTTAAAAATATCACAATTCTTGCTACCTTTTTCAAAAAACCAGAAAGTGTGCCTTCTTATCAATCCTTTATGAAAATGACAACAGTGATAAATGTGAAAAAAAAAATTTAATGTTGCTATTCGTTATTACGATAGTAAAACATGTTTGCAGTTCCGTTTATTTTTTATGAAAATCTAAGTAAAAACAACCAATGTCAAAGGGTTATATTTTTTTTTCTGTTGAAACAAATATATCACAAAATTTAAAAATTGATCATAGGTCAAGCTAAAGTAATACCTTTATTGATAGTAGCTTTAAAAAAGGAGAAAGAATAATATTGACTTAAATTATTATTATTAACATTGGTGATTTTTAATAAAAACTCTTCAATTATTGTTTACAAACAAAAATATAAAAATCTGTGAAAATTTTATTTATTAATCTTTTAATAAAAAATGAGAAAAATGAAGTAAAAAACAATTTATTTACAAATAAAAAATATATATACAAATCCTAAGAATATAAAAGTACTGATTTATTTTCCTGTAGTGGATGAAGAGGTTTCTTTAACAATCTAGCCAAGTGTACATCAATATTTACGCATTTTGATAAATTAGAGCCTTTCCAATAACACTGAATAGATGTTACAGATGGTTCCTCACTTCTTCTATGAAGCCACATATTTACAACCAACTGAAAAAAATAAAAGGGTTAGATATGCAGTTACAAAATAACTATATAACCAGCTACAAAATGCCTTTATTTTATGTAACAAGACGAGCAGAGCTCTGAACGAATCCAGTAAAGAACCTCGGATTTTCAAAACTTAAAAAAAAACAATCTCACCACATTTTCACATTTTTGAAATATTATAGAGCTTTTCAAAAACAATTGCTATTTTTAAAAATACAATTTTTTGTTTAAACAGCTATGTCTCATTTTAGGCTATTGAGCATTATAAAATAAAAAATTACGGGATGCTTTGTTAGCTTCAAACGAATCCTGCAGAGCACCCCAGTTTTTTTTTAAACCACACCACGTTTTTTGGCTCCTACAATATTATAAAATATTCGAAATTTGGCATTTTAAAAAAAATTCGCAATTCCTTGCTGACTTTAAAGTTTTTTTCTGAAAACAAATGTACTTACCACATTTTTAGGATTTTAAAACAGCCTAAACATGTGTCATAAGTAGTTGTTTTTATATATATAAAAAAAAAATAAAAAACTGAAGTGTCCTACTGACTTTGTTCCAACAAAGCACCCTGTATTATTTAAAAATAGCAATTTTTTTAGTAAAGTTTTACAATATTTCAAGAGTCTAAAAATATTCTAAAAATGGGGTGTGGTTTTTAGAAAAAAGCTTTAAAAAACCGAATTGCTCTGCTGGCTTCTTTCGAAGGTTAGCAAGCACCATGTATTTTTAAAAATATAATATTTCAAGTGCATAAATATATGGTGTTGCTGTTTTTACAGAAAAAACTTTATAAAATAGAGGTGCTTTGCTGACTTTGTTCGAAGCTATAGAGCATTTTAAGTTTTGCAAAAAACGAGGAGCATAAAATTTTTGAAAAGGGTATAAAAATAGCCTAAAAATATGGCATATTTTTTGACTCAAAATTTCATAGGTGCTCTGCAGCATTCTTTGGTATCATAATTATTACTAGGTTCACTAACAAAATCTGTTTCTAGATTATTTTAACACTTGCTGCGATTACAAAAAATGTCTATATGTCAAAATTAGAAAAAAAATATTTATAGGAATAAAGGGCCTTATACAGTGTTTATTATATGTAATATAAAAACAAAAAAGCATAATAAATATTACAAACCTTGACATGCAGCATATCCTAAGCATATTGTGCACTAAAAATTTCATTTTTGTTAATTACAACGCAACCACATCAGAAGGTTTTTGCCGTACTTTATGTTTAGGTGTAATTTGTCTCCTTCTCTCTTATGGAAAAAGAAATTATCCCCATATTCTTGCTTGGCAGATCTAAAAATAAAACCTGAGATAAATATGTTTTACTTGCTCCATATAAACTGTAACTACCTACTATTAAAACAAAGTCTTACCTTTCTGACTTTTGTAAACTGAGTATTGTTAAAAAATGCAGTAATCATCTCGGTAATCATATTTTCGTTTACAATGGGTAAAACACTTGATTCAACTTTTATAAATCCAGCTGATTCATATTAATAATAAAATTAAACCAAAACAAAAAACTAAGGTTAGATGTTACTGATGTTAGGTGGTGTCAATTTTAATGTCACTTAGATGTGCGTTCACTTCGACATTCTGTGTGTTGGTTTGTTCGTTGGCTTGGTTTTGTATAACAAAAAAAACTTCGACACAAGATGATTGGTCTATTCCCGATGACGTATAATTTCAAATTTTAAATTTCAATTGGGCTTAATTTAAAAACTTTTGGCTTTTTTAACGAACTGACTATTTAGAATAACTTGTATAGCGACTAACTATTACAATATAATTTATAAAACAGTATATCTCACATGTGAACATGGCCCATTTTCAGAAACGCATTTGTTGGGCCTATGTATTATGATTATAATTTAACTGAACTAGATCATATGATTTGGATGCAAGATGGGGCAACTTCGCATCCGTTCGAGATCATTTGAATAATGTATTCTCAATATGGATAGGGAATAATAGAAGTATCAAATGGCCACCTAACAGTCCGGATTTGCCCCCTATGGCTTAATTTTTTCGGGGATATCTCAAGGATATCTAAATAATAATAGTTTCAAGCCATTAAAGATAGGATTCTACTTGAAATAAACAATCTGAATATCAACAATGAAGCCATTGTCGGTGCAATTATAATATAAGAAGACGTTATCAATTATGCATTAACAATAAAGGTGGACACATCGAACATCTTTTATGAGTTATTTATGTTTCCTAAATAAATCTTTGTACTTTATTTTGCATACTTTCCTTACTCTAAACCATTTTATTTAATTAAAAAATTGTCACTTGTCAATCATAATAGTTGTCATTTTCATATTTTACTTTAATAATGTTAACTTTTCCATACATTCAGTAACTGGTTTAACTAAGATATTTGACGTATAATACCTCAAAAACAGCATACGGTAGAGGTAACATATATATTTTTAAAAATAGAAAGAGGATAATTCCAAAAATTATATAATATACAGGTTATACCAAAAAAAAAATATATTCTTTCGTATCCCCTGAAATCAGCACGCTACTGTATTTTTTATAGCATTTTAATAAACTCAGACATAACCTCACAACTTTAATTTAAAACTTTTTTTTTATAGGCTATAATAACGATGATAAGGGGTGGGTAATAATAAATAACCCTGTACAAACTACATATTCACGTTTTTAAATAAATTTGTATTATGTTTTGAATGACACAATTTTGACAACTTGAGACTATTTTTATGTTACGTAATTTTTATGTTTGGTAAAATACTATATATTAAACTTTGAATCTTTTTGTTTTAATTTTCGGATTAACGTATCTAATAATATAATTCCCGTTATTTTTATTTGATAACTTGATTGTTTCAATGCAATAACAATTTATATTATCTTATATGGTATACTCCTGATATATTCGCTAAAAACACTAATTTATTTACCAACTCTATTTATACTATTTAATGAAACACTCGTATACCAATTTATATTAACAGTACAGGGTGTTTCCGAACTTGGCGTCCAAATTAGTAGGGGTGGTAGTTCGCATAATTTGAGACCGATTCGCAGATTTCATTTTTGCAAAATATTTAAAATAAAAATAATTAAAAATTATAAACAGGTACGGTCCTGCACAGCGATGGGATTGCTTCGACTCGCGCGCGCTACGCTTAGAATCAACAAAATTGCAAATCGCATCTGTTTTTGAGGACTATTGCGCTACGCGCTCTTTGATTTTTTTTATAATGGCTCTATTTTGTTTATTATAATTTTTTTAGAAAAATAAAATCTGCCAATCGCTTTTGTTTATTATAATTTTTTTTAGAAAAATAAAATCTGCCAATCGCTCTCAAATTATGCGAACTACCACCCCTACAAATTTGGACGCCAAGTTCGGAAACACCCTGTATTTATCTTAACAAAACGAACTTTAGTTATATATACAGGACTCAAACGGCAAAATTGGGATGTTTATATAGGCACTTCAGACCTGTTCTCGAAGATAGCAGACGTTCTAGAATAGATTGGACCAAAATCGGCAACATTTTTAACAGTTTCTAGAGTTTTTGACTAGCAAACTGAATGGCTACCTTATCTGGCATAGTCGTATCAAAAAGGGGTTTCTCAGGTAACTCACTCCATCGAATATTCTTGCCAATCGTAAAGGTGGAGGCAGTATGAGGCTCATATACAGTAGAGGGGGTTAAGGGTAGAGCAGGAACGGACTGATTGAAAATGGCTATCACGATAATATTTTCTTATATTCGCTATGAATGTAGCCTAATTTCACGACAATTATACCTATTACAGAAAACTATTTTGCTAAAAAGAAAACAATATTATTTTACTATAAAAATTTAAATATCAATAACTGATATACCAGCCCAGAATCATATCATTTGGCCCATTCAATGTTATATTTTTAATTTTATTTTAGACAACTGTGTATATCTCTAATTTTCTAATATTAATATTATAATAAAAATAGTTCGATTTAATAGATTTTTCTTTTGTATTTATCAATGTTGTCTAAAGTAAAATAAAAAATATAATATTGAATGGGCCAAATGATATGATTACAAATATTATGATTACAAAAAAAACTGTGTAAATGTTATTACAGACCGAGTTTCGTCTATACAGGGCATTGCATGACGTACTGTACAAACCTAAATAGCATATTTCTGAGTTCATTTCATGCAAAAAAATGTCCTATGAACAAATATACAATACTCCATGGTTACCGAGCTACAAGCGTTTATAGAACAGAAGAAGAATATACGTAGTATACCATGTGGTTGTATATGTTTGGTGAATTGGAACTTTTCGCTACGGAAATCGTCGCCGATAATCCCTACAAGCAACTCGCGAATTTCCATTACAAAATCCATGAATTTATACTGTGTCGCATATTCTTCATTCGAAAACAACATAGGCTTGTTGCAAATTTAAAATTATGACAAATAAAAACATAATTGACAAGTATAGGACTCACTAGTCAACTGGCGTTTATAATTGTTGATACTCCTGATTTTTGAACGTTTGTAGCTATAAAACCATGGTAAATTGGATTCTTGTTCAAAGGGCATTTTTTGATTGAAATTACCTACGTCATGCAACACCCTGTATAAAAAGTAAATATCAATTACAAAAATTTTCTTAAAATTCCAAAAAGAAGTGCAAAAAGCAGCATTAACATTACAAAAAGAAATGTTTTAATACAATAAAATTGGAATTTGTAGAAAAAAAAGTTGTGTGAAGAACAAAATAATTTGTTGTAGCATTTTCGTATTTAATACTAAATGTTTTTTTTTGTATCTACAAAAGTGGAATAATTGTATTTTAATTACAGACACCGAATTATCTTTCATTCAAATAATAAAATGTATTTTGTTGTCATAACAAAATTTCTTATTGTAACAGTTTTTGTTAATGTAACAGATTTTTTTTTCAAATTATCTGGTTTAACATTCACAAAAAAAAAATTAAAATTTCTTCATATAGGTATTCTAATTTTGTCGAATTGACAACGTTGTTCTCTCTTCCTCCGATTAAAATTCTCAAATTCATGAAATCGAGATCCAGATTAATGAACTCTATGATTTGTTAATCTGACATTGATCTTCTTATTGAGTCAAGTGTGCCATGAAGGTGAATCTGAAATGAGAACTGGTTTCGAGACAAAAAAAAAATAATATTGTATTTTTTTAAACTATTAAAAAGGAAGTTTGTTTGCATGTAGACAAATTTAGCAGAACGACAATCGACTTGCTTATCGCTGCCACACCTTTTCTCATACTTAGAAAATTAAATTCCTAAAACATTAAATATAAATGTGTCGATCTATCTACATTCGACATTACCATATCATTATTTAAAATAAAAAAGTATAAAATTATTTTAACGAAGTTAAATGCACGCCGTATCATTGATAAGCGGCAATAATTTCCGTATAAATTAATCTCTCAGAATACATTAGTTATGATATGATGATGACCATGAAATTTCACCGTAGCCAATAGAAGTTTATTAAAATTAAGTGAATATTGCTATTATGTACAATGATTTTATGCTCATTACACGATGTTGATATTGTATCTTTGTGTCTTTTATAATTCTTTAATAGACTAGTTTGTTATTCTCGGAATGCTTTTATAATTTCTCAATACTTTATCATTTTAATATTATTTATTATTATATTGTAGGTATTTTTCCTTAACAAATTTCAATCTCAATAACTTATTCCAATCCAGTTTTTGAAATTGTAGAGCCTATCAAAATATTAAAAATTATCGTATAATTAATTTCTACCATAATGGTAGTATAAGATAAGTCACAATATGTTAACTCATGGATCCTTCGAAATAAAGATGAGACGCTTAATTATATTTACAGTGAGTGAAATAGAGAAAGACTTGTGAATCAGCTGCCTGTTTGCCTTGAATTGACAGATGGATACCCCACTACCACTAGTGAGTTGGCGCGCACTGTTCGACCTATGTCGAATTAATGGCATCGCGTATTCTATACCGTTCCTCTGGCATCATTGTATGCAACCGAACATACTGTAATTTTTGTTACTTCTTCTTTAAATAATTGGAGAACAGCCGAAAAGAATTTTGGATCCACGTTGTTTCTTCTTACATTTCTTTTTAATTCCCCTCATATTAACTCTATTGAGTTTATTAATATATTCAAAAATAAGAAGGCATTCTAGGCACGGTTTGTCAATTTTTGAGAGTAGTTATTAATAGCCTATTTTTTTGTTGCTATTTAATATTAAGAACCTCTAATAAAAATGATTCCCAGAGTTTTTGTCATAAATGTTATTTAAATTAATAGCCCAAGAGCCCATTGCTAAGTTTTACCGTCATCTGATAACGAAATCAAATATACCCCGAATCAGAGATGGGATAAGTATTTAATATTAGTAACCACTATTAAATAATTTAAATTCCAAATCTACTTACAATATTAAGTATAAGTATTTTACGAAAGTACTTAAAATATTAAGTATTTTACTTAAAACAAATAATTCAAGTATAAGTAGCAAGTACATACCTTAAAAATACTTAAAGTAAATTCAATATACTGAAGTAATTCTAAGTACTGAAAATATGTTAAAAATACTTAAACTACTTTTAAAGATTCAGTATTTTGAAATACTAAGTCATGTTTTAAGTATATATTAAATTAAAGATCCCCTCTTGAGTTATCAACTTAAAACTCAACATATATAGCTTTGTATAAATTAGTAAAGTACACTACTATTTCGTTTGGACATGGCCAATAAAAATGGCCATCCAATATCTTTATGTATACTTGGTTTATTAAAATAATTAAAATCTTGAGTTTTACTAGGCGTTTTTGTTACATTGTTACTTGTTATCATTTTTTATTGCTCATATACGAGTAGATAAAAAACTCATCTATTCATATTTCAATATCTTTTTTATTCGTCTGAATGGGTAACATAAAGAAGTCAAAGTCATAAACGTAACACATAACATGAGAATATGAGTATGAGAATAACAACACAAGTACATAGGTATTGTCTTTCAAGAATAACATTATTTTAAAGTAAGTACCTAACCAAAAAACATATTATTAGGATTAGAATATCGGATACTTTGAAAACACAACAAAATAAATAATACGTTTCCTAAAATACGTGTTTGTTACTTTTGAGCAGTACCAACTTTTCAAAGTTGGTGTCACTTAACGCATGACGTCTAGGAGCATTAATTATTTCAGCGAAAAAAAATAATCGTTCCACGGGGGCAGATGACGGTAAAATACAGTTATACTTTATAAATAACTGTTTAACAATACTGTATTCGTTCAGCATTGACAAGGTGGTCATTTTATCATTCAGGTATTTGAGGAATTCAAATTAAAACTGGTTCTAAAAAGTATCAGTAGAATGGAGCCTTTTAGCAGTATCCGAAGAAACGTTAACCATCATCCTTAAAATCAAAAAAACAACGTCTTCAAGGTCTTCTTGGGCTGTCAAGTCGGGCTCAACTGATACTTTAAACGCCAAAGCAATACTCGATATCCAAGATTGAACATCTTTTGCGGTTACTTGAACATCAGTATTTTTGATGGCATCTCATTTTAAATCTAGGATTGGTTACTGCTGCTATAATGGCTATCTTAGACTGCAAGGTAAAATCACTATGGAATCGTTCACGAATAGAGTTCAAAATGTAATCCAAGGACTTAGATAGTTGTGTGATTGTACCAGACAATTTAATTTTCTCAAGTTTTGTGTGCATTGATATAATACTGGGAAGAAAGTATCTATAATATGTATTTTATTCGCTTTACAGAAAGTCAAGAGTCTCTGCAAGAGGTTTCATAATTATTGGATATTCTGTCAAAAGTAATACTTTACTTTCAATAAAATTGGGCAGCAAAAGTGCATCGCAAAGTTCTGGTATCTTTTCCTTTAAAGACAATTTTTTTACAGCGTCATAACTGTACACTATACACTATCTTAGGACTGTATGCTTATTACTCTTATTACGAGTAGTATTATTAGTACCAGGTATCGATGAACTACAAGTCCGGGGCATCGGCACACGTTTGACGTCGTGTGTCGCAAATATTTGATTTATTTGAACGTGTTTACCGTCACTTTATTGTACTGTTTACTGTCAGGGTAATATTAAATACGAGTCCTAACTTGTTTGGCGTTGCAGTATTTTTAATAAAATACTTAAAGTAAATATGTACTTAAAATAATTTTAAAAGTACTTTAAGTATTTTCCATTTAAGTACTTACTGTTGAAAATTACTTAAGTATTTTCAGAAAAAACTTTAAGTAGATTCTCATTTTCCAGTACATTTTTCAAGTAACAAGTAATACTTACCACAAAAGCGTTCATTTAAGTACAAGTACAAGTACTTTTTTTTAAACGTAATAAGTACATTTCCAAAAGTATCGTTAGTTCAAAAATACTTTAAGTAAAATACTTAAAGTAAAAAAATACTGAATATTTATTTCAAGTACGTTTTTCTACTGAGTACCTCAGCTCTGCCCCGAAAGCATGTAAAAACGTTGTACTTTACCAAATGGCACCAGTGCCAATCTCTATCCTGAGCAAAGTGATTAAAAAATATTTTATATTAAAAAAATTACATAAGACATGCCAGCGCTAATTTTGTTTGCTATTTGGTAAAGTACGATGTTGTTACATGCCTTTGGAGCATATTTCATTTCCTTATCAGATGACGGTCGTTTGCAGTGGGCTCATACACTATTAATAAAACTAAAATTCCTGGGAAAATGTCATAAAGGAAGACTACCTAGTCTATTGTAAATGCTTTTACCAGGCACTTTGGTGATGGGTCTTATGATGAATTATTTGTTGATCTTAATAAAAATCCTATTAAGTTTCTTAATATTAGTTATGCATGTATCTTAACAAGATCAAATATAGAGAGGCATTGCAAGTTCATTTAAGATCAGTCACTATTAGTGCCGCTATTATTTTGACTTTTGGGCATCCGCAGGCAAAACTGACTTTATTAAATATAGTGCCTGTCCTTAATTATAGATGTTTAAGGTCAGCAAATAGTGGCGCCTTTATTGGCTCTCGGGTGCGCTCTCCGACATTCGTATCAGTTCTTAGTTTTTTAACATATCTAATATTATCATTAGCTAAATCTTCTATGGCCATTATAAACAACAAAGATGCACTATAATTTAAAGTTTTTAAAATGAAGTTAGAAATATGTATAAGGACAAGAATTCTAATGTCAAAACTTCAGGTTTGCAATAAGTTTTATTTTAGCTTGGAATTTATTTTCCACTAATTACGTTGTCACTATTAGTGGCTGACGTTATACAAATCTGCAATATAAATCTATTATAATGTTTTATCGAAACTTGTAAAAAATTTATTTGTTGCTCCCACTTTTTTACATAATAATAATAATTAATCGTGCACTAAGAGAACAAACCTATCCAGACATTTAAAAAATTTCTAGAATCTGTCCCGTCTTTATAGTTGGCAAAGTTTCCGATATATCAAATTACTGATCAATCCAAAATTTACGAATTCAGTTTTTTGACGTATTAAGAATATTTCCATGTAATAAAATCAATTACAGAATACCAATATGGTTTTTTAAACTTTGAAGTACCGGGTCATATCTGTGTGCATGATGGTTGATCGGGTTTCCGGGTTTTCCTTACCTGTAAGTCAAATCAATCGCTTTTAAATCGCCCCGAAGCGAAATGGCAAATAATAATAACAATAATAATATCGCCATCCCTTCCTCACACAAGCTCAACCGGCTTCAGGGGTTGAACTCTACTCGTAAGAGATTATTATTATTATTATTATTATTATTATTATTTACACAATAAATGTCTAGTTCTTTGGACTGTAGAAATCAAGTGATGTCGCATGCACAGATTTTAATCAAGCGTTTGACAAGGTGTCTCACAAACAAAAAATACTTCTTAAAACGGTTTTCCACTAAACGGACAGTTGAGTTTATGTTTTGTTTGTGTTTTCTGGAACAAAAACAAAACTGAGACTAACTCAAAACTCTTGTTTCCATCGAGTGGGCTACATTTGGTTTTCGTTCCTTTTCTACTGGTTGTCGCGAGGAAGTCAGAACACATTTTTTTCAATATTGTATTTATATTTATATGTTTATTTTTTAAGATAAGTCCAAACTGAAAATACAGATAAAAGTAGTTTGAAAGATGTATGTGACATTATAAAAACCTAAAAGGAACAATATTTCGACACACAGAAATATTCTACTAATAAATATACTTTTATAAATTTATCAACGTTTAAAAATAAATTACTTGTTTATAAAAAAATAGGTATGTTATTTACTTACCTATAGCAAATTGGTACAACATTTGGACTACACAACACCGTTTCCAGAGTCGAGTTTCAAAACACGTTGAAACCTTTTGATGTTACCGCTTCCGAGCGGGACTCAAAATCAATACTCAAAAAACACGCCAGTCTTCAAAAAGTTGCAGTTTTGTTTTTTTCGACAAAGGTTAGTATTTAGAATTTGTTTTGTCCGATTACTGGAAAACCGCCATTTAATAAGACAATTCGGTATTTCAAAGTCTTTGACAATTATATGTTGAATTCGAGAGTGTCAAATATTTTAATTTCGTGTCAACGATAGAGGTTCCTCAGAAACTTTTGTTTGCTGGCGATATAAAAATTTATTTGGAAATAAAGGACACATTAGATTATATTGCACTTCAAAACGACCTTGTCAACTTACTTAACTGGTGAAGCTTAAATACACTACCTTGGTCACTAACAAATACAAAGTACTCTCCTATTTCTGAAAAATAAAAGTAAATACTGTTTTTATAAGATATTCAATTAGATAATTTTGTTTTACCTCGGATATATAATAGCGGATATTTAGGTGTCTTATTTGGCAGCAAATTGACTTTTTCTACGATCACTATCCAAAATAGGCTTTTGCACACTCAAATCTAACTAGAAAGTTGACGTTTTCTGCGAAATGTCATAATTTACCATTTTTGGCGCACACGTGCGCCAAAGTAACTTTGGCACTTGCTTGTCTATTTTCATTTGAACTAAAAGAAAGCTAATCGGTATTTTAAAACAAAATGGCTAATCTAAAATATTTTAATTGACTTCCTAATATTTTAAATCATCCAACAGTCTTTTCCGTAAGCAATTAAATGATTACATCATAAATAATTACCGATATAAAACATTTTTGACTCTTCGAAGAGTAGGCTTTTGTCAAATAAACCTACAATATTATAACGAAAGAAGATGACCCATTTCTATTAAAATTAAATTATTTATTTAATTTTGATGTGATCGTAGAAAAAATATTGTGTGTAATTCGAGCAGAAAGTTCTTTGGCCAAAGTGCTACTTTCTGCTCTTACGAGTAATACACAACTAGCTATTTTCGGAAAACTTTGAAAACTCTGTTCAAAGTGCAACAAGAAGCTTGGGTTTTGTTATTAGAAACTATAGGAATTTTATTTCTTTAGAAGCCATTTCGTCCTGTTTATTTTTCACTAGTCTTTAGCAAACTCGTGTATTGCAGTTGTGTTTGGAAATCTAATCATTTAAAATACATAAGTTCATAAGAATCTGTCCAAAAAAAAATTTTAAAATTTATTTACTCCAAAAAACATGCCCTTTATTCCACACGTTACTACGATTATAATTTATTGTTAGAGGAAGTCAGTTTTGCGAGTCTAAGAAAAAGAAGAGAAATAGCCGATTTGATACTCATTTGAGATGCTAAAATGTTGGTTCCCACCTTATCGAGACTGAGACTGAGACAAGGGTAAACTCGTAGCGTAACAAAAACGAGAAATGATTTAACTTGGACCGAAATACCGAAAGCCGTTGAAAGCACGTTGAATTTTTTGGTTTGTGAAGCATTGGCATTACTTAGGCTAAACCATGTGATGATTTTCACAAGCCTTGATTTTTAAAACCATTCTATATCGTTTTTTGATTAGGGTTTAAAAACGAGCAATTTATCCAATAATAATATAATTACTAAGAACTTCTTTTGTACTTACAACTCATTTGCTCATGGCATTTCCCTAAACAAAATTGACAGAGCCATGCACATCTACTTTGAGGGACTAAATTTACAGTATTTTAAAGTATTGATTAATATTATGAACAACAATGACATTAACGAGAAAAATCAAATTTGGATTCAATATCTCTATAAAACCGTTCCATACAAATTTGAAGAAATAAATATGGCGTGGAATATTGTTGACATGATTGAAACAATTTTGCCACAGTTATTTTTATACACACGAACCAAAATATGTACAAATTGCTCAAATAATATTAAGGATTTCATTAAAGTTTTATATGCTACAGTATCAACAAATAATCTCCAGACACTTCATACCGAAGTTGCCAAAATTTTTTGAACCATCTATTAACAAAATGTGCTGTACTTGTAATACAAGAAATCTTAATATCGTAAATACTCCAGAAGACTTACTTTTTATTCGCGTTTACCGAACTGGACTTCAGCAATATTTTACTAATCTTACATTACAAGAAATACCCAAACAACCGATTATAAATGAAACTTCATATTACTTTAAGTTTTTAAAAGAATTTGTACCTCCATTAATAGGTACAATTTGACATTTTATTTGGTCACGTAACAACTAAGCAAAGCTTTTGCGTCATTGATGATCTTTCGTACACCGAAAAAATCACGAAACCAAGTCACAAAATAAAAAATCCTAACGTTATTGTCTACTCGAAAATTGGAACATACAACGGCCTTAAAGATTATGAAATTATTCAAACAAACTGGCAAACAACAGATCTCATTCCCAAAATCAAACAAACTGAACCGAAAACATACAAAATGAAAAAGGTGAAACAGTTACCTTGATTAACCCTTCTCCTGACCTTGATCCCAAGTTTAAATTTCTCCATGAATAATACTAATTTTGCACCGTTCTGTAAGTAGGATTTTTACTTCCACTGGCTAACGGCCAATTTCATAATCAATTTAAAGGACACTTTAATTTTAAAGTATCTTTTAACCATATAGTTTAAATAGCTTAAAGTCTCCTTTCATTAAAGGCCACTTTAGCTATCGATTATGAAATTGGCCGTTAAATCAATACCATATACTCATCAAATTTATAAACTTTCTTTGCTTTTGTTATTGTCATACTCAAGATCATACTATCATTTAAATATTCATAAACCAATCATTTACATAAGACTTGGCTTGAAGAAATCGAAGTGTCTCAGCTGTTTCAAGAGTATGATTATGTTTAGTATGTATCGTAATTATAAATTGCAATCCTTTTTGAAATAATGCCAAATTACAAAATTTCAAACTGAGAAATAATTACTTATACCAAAAACAAGACGAGTATGTAAAATTTAATTTTAATATTAAACATTGGGTATATTTAAAGTTCTATCCTATTATTTACCTTAATAAATGGATCTTTTAATTTTAGTGTCATCCATAGTTTTAAGGTTACTTCGAATGTATCAGTTTTGAAAATCACGTTTTCAAATTCAGTTAGCAGACATCTCAAAAGGTTCATAAAATATGAAAATCACAGTAAAACCGTCACTCGCTTAACCTTAAAACAATCAAATGCGTACCGATTCGATTAACCAGAAAACATTATTTCATTGTAATTATTTTTAAATTACATACACATTACATATGTTAAAAATTGTTAAAAATAAATATCAAAAGAAGGATACAAACATTTTTAAATAATTTGACATTTAAGAACAATTCACATATCACAGTTTAGTTGACAACTTGATACTTGACATTTGACATTGACAGGCACAGCCATACGAAATAAAATAACAGGTTAATTATTTTTAAGAAACTGCTTGTATATTTTTCATAAATTGGCAGGCTTGACGACTACTATTTCGAATAAAAATAGCCTATGATTGCAACTATGAAAGTCGCAACTCCCTTAGAAAAATTACCTTTACAATCAAAAGTTATTTGACAGATCGCTAGAGTGCATAATTTTACAATGTATGGAATTTTAGGAATCTTAGGAATTTAGACGTGGAATGCTCGGAATGTATAAATTAGTCGCATAAGGATTACACAGGCGGATTTAAGAACATTGATATTAAAGTATTTAGGATGAACCAAAAATTCTGAAAATCAATAGGGTTCTAAGTTAAAAGCAATTATTTAAGAAAATCAAAACCGCGAGTCAATCAGAACTTTTGTTCTCGAGTTATCGTGCCGGCATACATACATACAGACGACTAGACGAAAAATTTTTTTTTGCATTTTCGAACTCAGAATGATCGGAAACTTGAAAAAAAAATTTAAAAAATGGGGGTAAGAAATTTTTTTCGTCTGCACGAATGCAATACTGAGGCCCCATGGGAAGGGCCTCAGTAATAATGCTATAGGTTCATGTTCTTTGCTATCTCTATTTAAATTCCACATACCACGAATTACGTCTAGATCAAATATAACATTTCATATTCTAGTACCAAATTCGTAACATTACTTTCACAATGTGTAGAAGTGTCAATCAATATTTTGTTGATATAGTTTTCTTAAGGTGATTACAGCACCCCTTATAATTTTTAGACAAGCATATCTCAAAAAGAATTTTTTTTGGCAAAATCAATAAGGCAATCATATCTAGAATATGCATATATTTTAAAGTTTTAATTTCTCCCATTTTCCACAAAAAAAAATCAAAGGGCTTTAAATTTTGAAATATTATAATGAAAATAAATGCATTCCTCAACAGCACTATTCTTAATATATTCTTCAAATTTAAGCTCTTAATCTTTTGTTAGTGATTTTTAAAATTCGCCGAAATTAGTGGCTGAAACGCTTCGTTAAGTGCTGCTTTCTGTAACTATAGTATCGTACACTCTCAGTCATCATTCGTTTCTTGCAACGATTTACACCAGTTTACACCAGAAGATAGCACTTAACGAGGCATTTTAGCCACTAATTTTAGAGAATTTAATTAACAAGACATTAAGAGCTTAAATTTGGGGATCATATTAAGAATAGTGCTGTTGAGGAATGCATTTATTTTCATTATGATATTTCAAAATTTAATGCCCTTTGATTTTTTTTCTTGGAAACTAGAAGGAATTAAAGCATATTCTAAATATTATTGCCTAATTTATTTTCCCAAAATTTAATTTTTTTTTAAATCACTTTTTGAGATATGCTTGTCCGAATATTATAAGGGGTGCTGTAATCACCTTAAGATTTAACCAATTTAATAACAAATGTTACAGATTGTTATGCAATTAGGTAATTAGAGTGTGATTTATTTAAGTATGTATTATCAAAATTTGTATATTTAAACACCTCTTGTAATTGGGTTGATAAAGCCTGTTGGATGTACAAATAAATAAATAATTGAATTTTGGTTTTATTCATAATACACATCTTCCTCATGTAGACATTCTAAGATTTCTCGTTTGCTCCAATTAGAATTCGAAAGTTTTTTTAATTAACTTCAAATTACACTTTGGTTTGAAAATTTTTGAAACCATGATTCAAAAAAGAGAACTATTCATATCGTCATGGTAGTCTAAAGGTGCGTCTTTAATTTGTTTGGCAGATATCAATCGAACATCCTCGACCAATCCCTCTTCTCCTTCGCAGTGAATTGGATGGTACTTTATTTGAACATTTATTATTATTTGTTCAACACTTCTTCACTCTGTAGTGAGTGTCGTACCATGTTTCGTTCAAATATACAATGTTTTTTTTTCTTTCCACGATAGTCTGGCCCTTTAATGAACAAGAAACAATATTTTTTTGAATTAATTCACGTCGAAGACAGAAAGTCTTGGCAACGAAATTCAAACAGATGTACTGCTACCTTAATAATGTTGAACGTGATTTACTTATCTCTAAATTTGCTCACATTAAATCCAGAAAAGTTTGAAAACTTTTGGATCCAAAGGTCCCGAGTTCAAATCCCACCACGACTGGGATTTTTCTAATTAAAAAGTAATTTTAATGTACAGGTAGAGTTTCCCACAGGACCATTCCCTATTGGATCCCAATTAACAGTAAGTGCTGCTTTAATGACTTCATTTTAAAATTTCATACATAATAAATATTCTTTTACGCTTTCTTGTCACTTTATAATATATTTTTCATTCGGCGCGAATGCAATATTCCTCCTTTTATCTATTTTCTCCGTTTTCGAGGACATTCTCAATTTCTATTTAATATTTGTCTCCCGGAAAAATGAAGATATCTCAACGGATTGGAATTTTTCCTTTTTACATCTGACACAAAAATGAGTTTCCCTTTATTACATTTTAAAATTAAAGATCGCGATGCTCGGGACGTTGCCCCAGAATTGTTTTGCATCGGGAGCTTTGTGATGGACGCATGCGTTATTTCGTAAATTATTCCCGGTCTCGAGTAAAGAGTAAGACGTTGCCAAATGTATTAATTTTTACTTACAATGAATTAAAATTGGAATTTCTTACCACAACAACAAAACAACTTTCTAGTTAAGCCATAGTTATTAATTTAGTAATAAATTTATTGATGTAGGTACACAATAATTCATAAAAATTGTATAAGTTCAACACCAACAAGGGCCGAAACCAGCCTAAACAGCTTAATGCTTATTTTTAGGTAAAAGTCGTGTTTAGTGCTAAAAAATATACTTTTAGGTTAAAGAGCCATCGAAAAAAATCATGATTGGAAATTTGCTATAAAATGTAAATGTTTTGGGTTGATACTTTAGCCACTTCCACGAAATGACATTAATTACTTGACTTCTCCATTGTAAATCAAATTTATTACCTCGAAATGTTGTCTATTTATGTTTTAACACAAACCAACTCTTCTCCACAATTCAGCAAAAACGTTAACATTTGCAGTGTGTTGTTCATATCTTCACAATTTACTCTAATGGGATTTCTCAGTTCTTCCAGATTATGAATCGGCGTGGAAAAAATCGAATTTTTAACTTATGACCATTCGAAATTGTATCATTTGTTTAAATCACAAGACCGTGGCCTGTAACACAAGACGTATAAATCCTACTATTATTGTATCGGCTAACACCGGCCGATATAAGAGAAGCACATCTTGGCGACGTTGTCAAATACATTAGATCTGTAGACTGACTCACTAGCTAGGAGGTGTCTATCATCTTAGGAGGATGCACAATTGGCCTAGTAAGGCCTAAGTTTCGTGAGGTACCCCACTTTCAGCACGTTACAGATACAAAGACGCCCTACAATTGTTAGAATATATTTTACACATGTAACTTTATCATAACACAACTCATCTTGTAATTACCCATAAGGCACTAGTAATTACAAAAGAATTTCTTCATATGTAAACGTATTCTGTAGTACAAAGTTAACACTTGTATAACGGTGTTACATAATTTTCTACAAGTGTAGATAATGTTTTACCTACCTTCAAATCTGGATAAATGCACTGCAGACTTGCAAAGTGTTACGGCAATTCTCGTACTGTGAACACGTACTTATCTGTCCCCAATATGTGTTTAAGTGATTCCGAAAGTGAATATGAAGATTTGCCTAGAGAATATCGGTTTAATATGAGGACAGATTTCGCTTTTCTTACTGATAACGAATTCATCTAAAGGTTTCGTCTGAGTCGATACCAATTTAAAAATCTCTTTCGAAATATTGGACTAAGGCTTGCAAATAGAACAGCTCGATGATATAGATTGACACCACCGCAAATGATATTAATTGCCCTGCATTGGTTGGCAAATTAAGGTCAGGGTTTTGCAATATACATGGCATATCAAAAATGACTGTGTGTATAGATGCGTACATCATCTGTTAATGAAATAAAATTCGACGAAATAGTTTCAAGTATTTATAATACGTTGAATGTTGCGCAACAATTTCATGCAATATCCGGTTTTCCTGAAGTATGTGTTGCAGTAGACGGAACACTTATAAATGTAGATGCTCCCAGAATTAACGAACCAGTCTATGTAGATTGGCATGGTAAGCACTCAATCAACTGTATGGCTGTTTGTGGTCTAGATCTAACATTTTGCTTTATATTTGCTTAACGTAGGCTTCTTTTGAAGTTGGTCGGCTTTTGATGACAATACCTTCAGGGTCACCATCTGAGACTGTTTCACATGACTGGTCCTAAGGTTTCTCGACTCGGCTACTCCAAGCCCACAAATTACAGGGGAATCGTTCCCAATTATTTCTAATACTATATTATCAACTTCCGTTACTATCCCCATTCCACGAGTTACCGTTTTCTTCGCATTATCAATTTTAAGATAGAAATATGTACTGCAAATTAATAACAACAATGTCAAGTTACAGTAGCACTAACCATGGCAGTTTTCTTCAAATTCTGTCAGTCTCTATCCCTCACATGGGTCCAATTCTTATTCCTGAGAAGTAAAAAAAATACTTTGAGCCACTGTTGCCATTGCTTTCCACTTTTCTACTTTGCTTGCACTCTCAGTTTGTCAGAGAATGCACCGAAAGGAATGTGAATATTTTCTCTAATCTTATTTAAAAATTGCAGTTCAAAAACAATTTGTTTTGAATACACTATACCTAACATACAGAGTACCATGTCGCAGCACATGTACTTAATGATGCCGCCTATTTGAATAACCACTTTGCCTAGGGTGCCGTAACAAGTCTGCTTAGGAAGATAGTAGAAACAAATATTTTATCACATATGTAGCTATCTACATATATGTACAAAATTATGTAATTTCTAAAATTGTAGCAATTTGCATTGTGATACCGAATTCAGTAAGACTTGTGGTGTTACAGGCAGATTACTTGTACCTTGTAGACTTCACTTGTTACAGTTGTATGGTACAAGTGTACGCTTTTGGTTGGATAGTTATAACACAACTGCACCCGAAGATGAAAAAGTTTTCCGAAACATATGTAGTGTGCTAAACAATTGAAAATAAAAAAAAGACCGAATAAATCAAGGAAATTTTTATTTATGCAAAAAGTTAGGTATATTTACAATTAAAACAGTGTTTTTTTTTCTTCTTAAAAGTAATTTTATTTTTAGTATTTTTTGCAAAAAAGTGTGTAATTTTAAGAACGGTAAAACTTTTTTTATGCTTAAAATCACTGTAAGTTATATTTTCAATCATTATGTTTTGAAAATTACAGCTATTTTCAACATTGTACGCACCAAATTTTTTTCGGTGTCGTTGGATATGCGATTTCAGTGTTACTGCTTATTACTGTGTCATCAAAAAATTCTACAAGATTTTGGTTGTGCGTAATGCTTCCAACATCTTGTTGGAAATATCCAGATTGAAATTCCTTCAGTTGATTTATGAATGGGCCCAGTATCTCATAGAACCCACCAATTTTCTTCAACATGTTCCAACTCTGTACAGAAGTAACAACATTCGATATTTTTTGATTTTTGGTATTTTTTGAATTAAAAAAATCCTAATAGTGTAAATGATCGTTGTGACGATATGAAATTTACTTTAACCTTTTATAACCGAAAGCTTAATTTAAAATAATGTTAAAAAGTAAATAATATGCAAAATAATTAAAAATAATGACACTCCCATATACTACTAACAGTCAGATAAATAAAAGATATACTTAACCTAAAAATATATATAACAAAACAGAAATTACGTTTGTGTCAATGACATATGACAATTGTCAATAAAAATTAAAATACATTTCCTTAATTTATGTATTTATTTATTGTACAGTATCCAACAGGGTAGTCCCCAATTACAGGATAAGCTAAAGAACTATATAATTTTTGTAATGTGAGCCATTTCATTATTCAGTCATGCTCTAATTCTCCAAGTCCCTCTCTGTCTTATTTGGCCTTTAAGGCTCAACTAGTCCGATTATCATACATAATTAAACCCCTTAAGACCAAACATATGCGATGACAATGGCGGAGGAGCTTTCGATGACTATTCGAGAAAGAACGGGATAATGTTTCTAGTGTATTCCAAATATAATGTGATAATGTTTCTAATTTTGGCGAGAACATTCTGGAACCTTCACCATAATTTTAAATTTGTATATAAATATTGGTGGAGGATCAACGGGAAATCATTAGATATATAGACAGTGAAGATAAATAGTAACTAGTTTAAACACATTCGAAATATAATAATATTATAATAGTAGTGTTATAAAATAAATAAGTGTTTAAATAAATTATTAATAAATAAACTGTGGTTTAAAATAAACAAACATCACATTTTGGAAAATAACATTTGAATATTAGAAAACATATACAAGAATGTCATGCAATACAATATATTTAGACATAAATCGAATACACACTACAAAAAAACTCAAGACAAGAGAAAAAAAGTGTGCACTCAATTGAGTCTATTACACTAAACATTAAATACCTGAATAAGTGAAAAACAGAAGATACAATTTTTCAAATAAAAATATTACAAAACACAAGAAAAATTTAAAATTCACATAGTTCGTATTAAGGAAATAAATTCTCAAACTACAACTAAAAATGTCAATCTGATATTCAACCTCAAAATAGTTGTGAATCATTAAGTAAAGAGGAGAAGCCTTACATATATTGGTTCTAGTCATGGTATAAAAAATAGAGGTCCTAGTAGTATTTTGATAGAATAAGCCGCGAATTACTTCTTGGAATGCGAAAGTTTAATAGATTAATAATGATAGTGCAGTCTATTTCATTATTAATAAGTTTGTGTAAAAACAGAATAGATTGCATTATTCGTCTTCTCAGTAAGCTATGAGTATTGAAACTATTATAAAAATTGAGGAATGCCTCGGTGGATAGTTACCATCAATAGCTTGACAGACAGCTTTGTAGAAACGTCTTTGTATGCGTTCAATTAAAAAAATCTGAACATTATAAATGGGATTCTAGATAATGTTACCATATTCCAGCTTAGACCGTATAAATGCAGAATAAAGTAGATTCATTGTAGAAAAATCTTTAAACATTCTAATGTTTCGGATTACAAAACCTAATAAACGATAAGCACTAGCTGTGATTTTGGCAATGTGAGCATTAAAAGTAAGTTTAGGGTCAAAGTAAACACCAAGATCTCGTATAAGTTCTGGACGTGTTAGAACTACATTGCGTAATTTGTAATTATATGTTATTACCTGATCTTTTCTACCAAATAACATACCATTACATTTACTGAAATTAAGTGGTGATTCATTCTCTGAGCACCATTCATCTAATAAATCGATGTCTTTCTGAAGTTTAGCACAATCATCAGTAGTTTTAATCTCATAAATCAATTTTAGATCATCAACATATAAAATACTTATAACGTTGATGTTTTTAACTTTATTATTAATAAATAGGGCGAAAAGAAGTGGTCCTAAAACAGATCCTTGCGGTACCCCAGAAGTTTAGTAAAAATTATGTGATCTGTGTCCCAGGCACTGAACATATTGAAGACGTTTCGATAAATAAGATTTAAAAACTACTAGCAATGATACATTAATTCCCATTCTTTCTAATTTAATAAGCAGTAGTTTATGATCAATTCTGTCAAAAGCTTTGGAGAAATCAGTGTAGATTACATCTATTTGACTTCTCCTATCTAGTGTCTCAGATATTAGTTGTGTCTTGCAGAATAAATTGGTTATAATGGACCTTTCTGACATAAAACCATTCTGATTTGCCTGAGTTCAAAAGAGAGGTGATTATGGATAACTATTTCAAATACTTTTGAGAAATTATTTAAGACGGTTATTGGCCGATAGTTGGAAATGTTGATCTTGTCATTGTTTTTAAAAATTGGACAAATATAAGAGGTCTTCCAACAATTTGGAAAATAACTATTTTTTTTAAATAAGGTTGAAAATTACAGTTAAAGGTTTTGCAAAATTTTGTGCACAATCTCTAATAATTAGATTCGCAGGTATGTTATCGGTTCCAGCCGTCATTTTAGGTTTTAACTTTTTTAATGCATTCAATACCTCTTTCTCGGAAACACAGGTTATGTTAATTACATTATTATTGTTCGACTTTACTTCAATATTTAAAGGATTAGGAATGGTGTAATTGGTATAATTCGCTGAGAAAAAATTTCGCGAAACTATTTACTATATCATGGGGGGAGCTAAGCTGTGTGTCATTATAAGTCATATTATTGGGTATTGAAGATGAACTTCTATGTTTTGTATTCACTAAAGACCAGAACGATTTGGGATCATGTTTTACGTTTCCCTCTGAGGATCTTAAGAAAGTTTCTTAGGCCGTTTTAATATTTTCTTTAATATTAGATCTGCAATTAGCGAATTTAGCGTAATTAAAATAAATTTTTTTGGCTTTATATTGTTTCCATACCTTAGTTTTAATTTTAATTGTTTTGATAACATCTGCGTTATACCACTATGGGTAGTGTACTTTGGTTGATCTTTTCTTTGGAACATGTAAATCAAAAATAGCATACAATCGAGTGCATGATATATAAAAATATATCAATTTTTGACTACTTTCTAAATTCAGTTCTTAAATTACTAGATCATACGGTTTTAAAATCAGGCTTATTTCTTTTCATAATTTAAATATCTCAGAAATGTAGGTATTTTTTTATTATTTCGATTCCTTAAAGAATAATTGAGTAGTGCGATATTAATATGAGTTCAAAAATATTGTTAATTTTCATAGAATCACAAATTTATCCATAAATAACAACAATTTATTTTTAATGTATACATTTTATAGCAACGCAAGTATGTCGGCATATAAATAATTTGCTTTTATAATCAAATTATTAGGTACATAATAACGATTAAAAAAACCATTTAAAATTCCAGAAAGAAAAACTAACAATACCAAAAAAGTTATATAATTAATGTGCTGTATAATTAAATGTAATTATACTTTATAATCAAAATTAAAAAGATAAAATGATAGATAACAACGAAATTATCATTCTATTATTTGTATCCGCCATTTTAAAACTAACTCACTTTACGCCTGATGTCTATTAGAATTCAGTCGTTTATCGGAATAATTTTGAAGGCAACCATTTTTTAGTGTGGCCATATCTCCATATCTCCTTTAAAAAATGAAATGGTAGACTGGTGGCATCATTTGAGATAGTTTAACATAACTTAGTTGCTTTCTGAATTAATATTATTAATAAAAAAACTGTAAGTTGTATTCAAAATGCTATCAAAAATTAAAACAAAAAAATATTAAATAAAATATAGATAATAAGCTAATTAAAACTATAAACACTATCCGAAAAAGAAAACGGCTTTTGTATAATGAATAGAATCATTATAAGAAAGAAAATTGTAAACAGAAATAGTATTTATTTTTAAAACGAAAAGTTATATTAATAAAAAAAAAACCATTAAGAACAAAAAAAAAACAAAAAACTGTCAAATTTGAAAATGACTCAAAGCCCAAATCAGTAGACGATTTTAATTTGTGATAAATTTAGCAAAGAATATGAACAAAAAACAACAATAAATAATCAAGAAGAGAAAATCAAGTGGTTCCAGAAGAAGTTAGATTAGACCTCATATCATCGGTTAGTGATAATTCGTATTAAGGTACAAAACATATTTTATAAAAGTTTTACGGCTATGATTGAATTTTATCAAAATGCCATCAAAAACACAGTGGCGTGCAAATTTCGCGGGATACAACAAAAAATTATATTGTTTTAACTGGATTATCCTATGTATTATAATGGTATAAGATGCGGTATATTTTTGAAATCAGAAAAAAGGTAATTCCAAAATTTTTAAAACGAAATTAAAATTCTAAAAATCAGTACATGTAATGTTAACACAGGCAACTGATTTCGGCTCAAAAGCCACCATCAGGCCTAAAATGGAAGGGAAAACAGGTTCTTAACAAAATTACAATGAATTTAAGCAAGTAACATACCTTAGACGAAAATTCATAATCATATTATAGGCAGATGATCATACATAGTTAATGAAAATATTGTAACGTTTGTTTATTTAAACAGTTTATTTATTTATTTAATTTATTTATACAAAGTTGCCAATTTATTTTATAATTTAATTTATATCACATTTACTTATGTACTAATTTATAGTAACAATATTATTCTGCTCACAGGGATATCTCAACTTGAACTGACTATAACAGCAAACGTGGCCTCTTTATACACACATGACTTCCAATTTCTAGAATTGTTAGCATATTCATCTGAACTTACTCTGACAGCGATGCCTTCGCCATTTATTAGACTGCAGGCGTTGTTTCTGGGTTCTTCCGGTAAACAGTCGTCCACAGGGGGATTCAGAGGTTCACTTCATCAAATATTCTTCGTAACGGGAATATAGAGGCCGTAAAACGCCTAATTAAGGTAAATAGGGACTTAACATTTTTTAAATAAAATAATTTAAATGGTTTACAGTGAGGAACAAAAAGTGCAAATAATTATCTTGACTAATGGAAGCTCTACACGCTCCGATATGGTCTACATGCCAAAACACACAGTTCTGATCTGAAGGCAAGATTTATTCAGATCATTTCACTCTTCAACTTTACATTAGACAAAAGAGAAGAGGCCAGATGTGAGTCAGATCGAGCACTTCACGTTGAGTAAATGGAGGCCCTCCACGCTACGATTTTTCTGAGATTTTAACTATATAATCCATCGATTCAGTCCATAACTCAACGTGAAATGCTCGATCTGACTTACATCTGAAGATGAAGAGTGAAATGAGTTGATTAAATATTGCCTTTAGATCAGAACTGTGCGTTTTGTCCTGCAGGCCATATCGGAGCGCGTAGGGCCTCCATTTTGGATTGAATCGATGGACTGTACAGTCCAAATCTCACAAAAATCCGAGCAAAAATCGTAGCGTGTTGTGCTCCTTAATGATATTTGTTGTTTATTTATTCGAAAAGGATACAAGATATGGATAACATGTGGTATAGTTTAGAAATGGAAAAAGGTAGTTTCAAAAATTTCATAATACACATTAAAATAATTTAATTTTTTGTTTTACCCAGTGAAATTTTTAAATTCTCTGCAAATCTACAAACTTTTTTAGATTTGTGATATGCCCAGGTTCTGTCTTCATTTGAGTTTTGAAGTGTGAACTCAATATTGAGTGGATAATTATATATAGGCGTTAGAATTGGTTAAATTAATAAGGTACGATACCCCCCCTTCCTTATTTATTTATTGTTTCATATATTTATTCTTAAATTCGGCCCTGGTATGCAAAAAATCGCAGACTTCCTGAAAAGTATATCCCTCTCGAACATCCGAAAGATTTTATCCTTAGAAAAAAAAAATGGAGATACTTCAAAATCCGATGAACAAGACTTTTCCGATTCCTTGTTGAAAACACTCGAAAGACAAAGGTCGCTAATCGCCTTCCACGAGCACATCTCCAAAATTTAATGACAGGTCGCGGTGATTAGAGCCTTTTATGTCCCGCAAACTCTTAGCATGCTTGCGTGTCTCCACAATGGAAACTTGCTCTACAAAGGATATAAAGTAGCTGGCAGAGATGGATTTGGAGTATCGTTTAGTGAGTTTTGTAAGAAAGTATTTAATAACTATAATAATATCTAAAACACCTCTTATGGAAAATAATATAATTTTTCATATTTTGTAGCTCTTGACCTCTTGAGCAGCAGTGACCATTGGACCATTCAAATATTATAGCTGGTTTTAAAGATATAGAGTTAACTTATTTGTTACCGGTTATTCTAGAAGAAAGCTAACCGATTGTAAGTTTTTGTGTCTAGTTTATACAGCTTAGCCCGACCGCTTTATAACGTTGGCTGGACTGTATAAACTGCCATCACTGATATTATTCGTTTCCTGCTCGTTGTAATGCTAACTCTCTGTAGTTTTCATACACACTTGTCCAAAACCATTACTGGGCGTTGTAAAGAACACTGCCAAAGGAATTATTTTCAAATGGACAGGTGATGGAGAGATACCTCAGAACAAACTAATTCGGAGGCGTTTATAACCAACCCTTTAATGAACGCCTCTCCTTAGAAAGGAGTAAGAAAAATTTACGTATATATACGGGACTGATGATAGGACTTTGTCGTCTAGGTAACCACATAAGAAGGCTAGGTCTGCAACAAATATCGAACTGTCGATTCTGCAGCGTAGAAGACGAATCCTAATCGTGCCCCACTTGTAAAAGAACTAGGTTCAAGATTTTTGGATTCACTTGACTGGAACCTACCGACTTTAAACAGGTCTCACTCAATTCAACCATAGGTTTCATCATAAGTTGTGGCTTGTACAGTGAACTATATTTTAGACACGAATCACAATAAATTCATATGGGTCGCAGTGAAAGGCGATGAGATCATCCCACTTATTTTCTACCTCATCTAACCTAGGACATCCCGTAAATGTGGCTGGCCAGCTTGTCCGAGAGGCATATCTGCTGTAATTATTTTTTGATGGACTTCGTGACGGGCTTTGGGAGGTTGATCTAGGTGAATTTCTGGTATCATTACCCGATTCTCGATTCATGGAACGAGCCCTGCTTCGACAAGTTCTTTGAATGTGTCCAATTCTTCCACAATTGAAGCATCTTCTGCTTTCATTTTGGCTATTTCGATGCATACATTGCAGGGTATTTAAGATTTGTGAAAGGGTAGGTTGAAGAATTGAAATCGAATTTCTCAAAATTTTGCGCGAGAAGATCTAGATATACTTTTTGCTGCTTCGTATTGCTGGGCTGCAATAAGTGTCTCACTTAACGTCTTTTAATATCAAATTCTTGTACACTCTCATTGTGTTTCTGACTACGAACTTTTTGATGGCTTTGAAATACCTGTTTCAATTGCTGCTGGCCATATCTTGTCTCCATGGCTTGGACGAGAGATGAATAATTGGGTTCTTCTTGGGGAAGTAGCTGTAAAACGGTAGCTAAATTAGTCTTTAAATTCTCTTATTGTTGCTTTAAATTAGTTTTTAGGTTCTGTAAATTGGTTTTTAGATACTCTTGCTGCTGTTCTAAATTGGCTTTTAAATTATCTTGTTGTTGTGTTAAGAGACTAGATTCGGGAACAACATATCAACTATTGGGAAAGCACCCAAAAACAGGCCCATCTAAAAGCCTTTATAGGCAGACCTTGTTCCAGAAGAACTAGAGAACTACTCTTAACAATTAGGAACCAATTTAAAGTGATAAGGGACACTTGAACATAATTGGCATGTACAATGGGGAACTCATGTGCCGACTATGTCACAAGAAACCAGAAACGGCCAAACACATACTGGGCGAATGCGAAGCTCTAGATCGCAAAAGACAGGCTCGTTTTGGACAACCCCAGGTTGATCCAACGACGTATAGAAGCCACTCATCCAAGGATCTGTACAAACTTGTACAAGGTACAAAGGTGACAGAGTGAGTGCTATGAACTAACATGGGGTAAAACACAATAAGCCAATAGGCTTCAGTGTTATTCGGAGACACATAGTCAGAGGAGCCCAGGGAAAAAAAAGAGATTACTCGGCTGTTTAACTGACCTACCTCTTGCTTGCTTAAGGTTTTCTTAAATTTGCAGCAAACCATTCATAGTTTCTACCTCAGCTTTCCTACGCTTTTCTTTTTCCTCCTACTCTTCCTTCCTACGTCTTTTCTTTTCCTCCTTCCTATGCTTTTCCTTTTCCTCTTCTTCTTCCTTTCTGTGTCTTTCCTTCGCCTCTTCTAGCCTTTCCTTTTCCTCCTCTTCTTTCTTCCTTCGTCTTTCTTTTTCCTCTTATTTCAACTTAAATTTTACAATAACTATTAATGATAACTGATAACAATAATGTATAACGTCTATCATAAAACTGAAAACTGACGTCAGGTTGTCGACTTCTAGAACCTTATCGAACAATCCGGATTTTTCTTTGACAAGGAATGACATTTCGAGAAATTTTTGGATTCTTCTATCTTCTTTATTTACTCGTACCTTTACTTATGACGACCGCGTCCCGCTGCAGGGTGCTGCGTAACAATATTTACTAACAGGCAAGCGAGTAGTTAAAATATTTAAAATATTATTAAAACTGACTAAAAACGCGAATTTTTGATTTAATTACTTAGGGTATATCTAATAGTATGTTATGTTGTGTATGGGGATTAATGCACTGCACCTAAAAGATTTATTTTGCCCTCTTAGGTCTTCTGTCTATCTTCTCAAGGAAGTGTAGGATCTGACGTAGCTTCAAATTAGGTATGCTTCTAAGTATAGTGCCCTTGGATTCTGGACTGCTACACATATTTCAAGGGAGAGGGCACCTGCGCCCTATATAAAAGTTCAAGCACTTACTAAATGAGGTATTCTCATAACTGTCTAGTTGGCATCTAAATATTATTAAAATATACGCATATTCCAATGATACACCCCGTAGACAGACAGAGGTTGTTGATATGTGTTTCCATAGGTGCAGTATATTTAATAATTAAATATAACCAATGAAACACTTTTATATTATATGTCGATATTCGATCATGACTCTGCTCACGTGTATAAGATGTGAATAATTCGTTTCGTACGTCAATCTATTTATACATTTATATGATTCAAGTTAAAACAACGACTACTCTTTTACAACCTTCGAAACACATTCTAGAACCCTCGCAAACTGCAGATACATCTATTTAACCGCCTTCAATTGTTTGGCATTTCATTCTAAAACAATCAACTCTTTTATTCTCTCATCTACCCTGGCTGCACGAGTCCTCGGGTATATGAATACAAACCTACGTGTTCTCGTACAATAGAAAACTCCACAAAAGCTTAAAGATTGATCGGGGTAGAAGTCTCACACCCTTTCCCGGTGTGTGTGAGTGCCTCGTTTCCACGGCAACGTGGGTTTGTGGCCATTTGGACCTTTTTTATCCATTCCCGACCCGAGATCGGTGGCATTCATCTTCGACAATTGAATGACTACTCGAGTAGATAATGATATTTGCATCCTGATGATCACTCTTTAGCGGTGTGCTACAGGACGATGGAAAGGAACTTCCTTCTATCTCCTTCTTGTGGTTTAGATCGTTGCACTCGATTAGGGGTTTTCTGGAACGAATTTCGTTTACCTAATTAGTTTTCGGCATGATACGTTTATAAGAAGGGGGAATTTTTGAGACAGTGCCCGTGAAAAGAAAAGCGTCGAATAAAATTATTTTTTTCTTCTTACGAAAAGACGTCTTTCAGATGTTGTAATGGCTATTCTTATATAGGTACTATTTATTACTAAATTATAAAGACGATCATTTATTTATTTTTCTTTTCAACAACATCAAAAAAAATTACAATAAAATTCAAAAGTTCAAACTATAAATGGTAAAATATACTTTAATAGTAGTTTGTGCAACAAGAGTGGATATGATGGCCATATCGCACGAAGACAAAATTTGAGCACGACGCCGTAGGCAGGGTGCTCAATCGTCTGAGTGCGATGTGGACAATCCACTCTAGTTGTACAGTATATTTTTTCAACGACTCACTAACGAAAATTTACAAATAAAAAAAAATATTTTAGGTTATTAAGACAAAATAACTAATTGTAAAATAATTTATGACTTTTAATAATTTTTAAAATTAAATGAACGAAGAAAAAAAAAAAAGAAAAAAAGTTTCATTTTTACCCCATCCGAGAATCGAACTCCAGTCTTCTGTGTGGAAGGCTAGAACGCTGACCACAGGACCAGCTACTCTTTTATTTTTGTTGCTTTAATACTCGTTATTTAATTGACTTCATATAGTTTTATTTAAATTAACTAATTATTTATAATTATAGACGAAATAATATCAGATATGTTATTGTTTATCGATTCTACACAAGAATAACCCATTTTAATGTATGTTTAATCTCAATAACTAAAAATATACTGACAATTAGTTTGACAGAATTGTCACTTATTTAAAATTTTAAAAATAAAAGCAGTCGGTTGACAAAATATGAACGTTGATTGGTGGATTTCATTTTTTTACAGTGTTCTCATTACCTAGAATGGATATAAAATATATTCGTTCAGTTTAAGGCAATAGCATACTTTTTCGTTTTATAATCTGTGCCTAGTTAAACTAATATCCATATGGGTGTAGAAAAAATATAAATTAACCATCTATTAACTGTCTATGATATACAGGTACTAATTTGATGTAGGATACAAGATACTTCAAGCGAAAACTTAATTTCCGTCACTGGTGAGAAAAAATCCCATAACGTTAAATTTCCACTCTAGTGATGAAAGTAAATTGTAAATTTTCATCACATTAAATCGACCACTTTTGAACCTGACTCCTTTAGATTTGGCTTTGTAAATTTTTGTATACCCACTAAAAAGGTTTCCTAGAATGTTTTCAAATATTTTTATCCAACCCAAAAAAATATGAATTTTTCAAAAACATGGCTCTTTTTTAAATAGGTGCCCATAAATTGACTAAACGCGACGTATTTCTTGGAAATTTTAATTTTTGAATGTATTTTTAGAAGAGAATATGAAAAAATTGTACGATATCATATTTCATGAAATTATTTAGTTTTTGATAAAAACGTTCAAGTCTGACATTTTTCATTTTTTCTTTTTTTTTTTTCCCTAAATTTAATGCCGCTAAACCTAGATTGAGCCGACATTGCTTTCGATTTTTTATTGATTTTTTTTATTTTCTTGTAATCTACCTTTTATTAATTAATAAATTAAATTTAAATAAATGTATCGATAACAATAAAAATAAAGAAAAAAGAGGAAACTAAAAGTCCGTGTCACCGAAACATCGAGTGACTGTGTCTGTCCTAAAAACAACCAATCCTTTGGCTAATACCGCAACAGGCATTTAATTATTTCAAAAGAAAAATAGCAGATATAGAAAATTATTCTCAACATTATAACTTTGATTTTGCTTACTAAGGCGAACGTCGTTCTTGGACCGGTTTCGTCTTTATTAAAACTCATCGGCAGGGAATAGACATTCCCGATTTCACTATTTATAACAGAACCTGTAAATGCGTTAAACTTCATCCTTCGTCATGGCCGGTGGTTGTGCTAGAATCAGAAGTCGCAAAATAATTCCAGTTTTTCTCATTTTTCTATTTTTTTATTTCTAAATTGCTCATTATCGTTTGTTATTCCGCCTTGTTCTATGAACTAGATACCACAGAGATCTTTGATTGTGCTTACTAAGTGTAGATGGCGTTACTTTGTGACTTCCGATTCTCACACAACCACCGGTTATGACTAGCGGAAGTTTAACGCATTAACAGGTTTCATTAGATTCGAACCCGTAGCACATGACGGGTTTATAAAAGCTGTAAGAATATTCTTAAAGCAAATGTTTATAAGAGAATAAGATTTATAATTTTACTTGTAGATATTCTTACAGGCTTTATACAACTCTTATGAGCTTAAATTGAGCATCAAATTATAAATCAAAAAAGTTTTTTTGTTCCCTTATAAATGCTTTATTAATGTGCCGCAAAATATAATTAATTATTTGTAGATACTTACAAGGGTTTAATAAAGCAATCTCAAATAGTATTTTAATGACACATTTATAGTTACTGTATTTGCAACCAGTGGCGGCTGGTGGTAATTTAAAATGGGTGTTCACTTTTTCCAATAATTTTATCATATCTAAGTTCGGATCAAAACTTTGTACAAGAGTCAATATCTGTTTTTTTTTATTATTTGAGTTTGTATTAAGTGTAGTTATTATTATCATCAACATCATACTGTTTTCAAGCACTACAACTATTAATAAATAAATATTTTAGTTATTGTGATATTTGTCTGGATTTTAATGGGTTAAAAACCATCTATAAACATTATTAGTTAGTAAACTGACTTTTCTTCATAATTTGAGATTATTTTTAAATATATATCAGGTTATTATTATCAGGTTAATATTATCAGCTTGACATTGATTTTTGTGTAAAAAATTTTATATGAAACTTTACCTACCATTTTTTAGTTTTTATTGTAAGTTTATTTTCACAATTTGTCACAGATGTCAAATGAAAAATATATTTTTTAAATAACTTTTATTGGCAAATAACATAAGAACTAAAATGTTTTAAATGTTTATTTTATAAGATCAGTCCCATCACAATGTATAATATTACACAGACACAAACTAGAATAAAGATATATAATGCCTGGCATTTTAAATGATACTCTTCGCAGTTTAACAGAACCCCTTAACCCCCATTTTTAAGTAGATAGGCCTCATCTCCTTATAGACCTTGATTTTTACTAACAATTTCATGTTGATATCGCTTTTCATTTTTGATTTTTTTTTAATTTCAACCCCCCTTAAATCCCCCATATTTAATCAGATTTTTTTTATAATGAAAGGTCTTCTTCTCCTTTTAGAGATTGATGTCTGCTAAAAAGTTTTTCAGTTAGGATTTTGTTTTATATTTTAACCCCTCTTCACTCCCCAATATATTCATATTTTTTTCAGTATCAATAGGCTTTATCTTCTTATAAAGCTTCATTTTTACTAAAAATTTTATATTGATATTGCTTTTCATTTTTAATTTAGGATTTTTTTTTTTTAATTTCAACCCATCTTAACCCCCTATTTTTAATCAAATTTGTTAAAAATCAATTGGCTTGTCCCCTTATAGAGCTTGATTTTTGCTTAAAGTTTTCAAGTTCATATCATTTCTCGTTTTTGACTTATCGTGTAGATAAAAAACGTGACATCGGACAGACAGACAGACAAAGTAAACCTATAATACTCTTCACATAATACTGTATGAAGAGTAGAAAAAAAAATGTATAAGGTAAAATAAATAATTTAAAAAGTTCAACAATAATATTCCTATTTTTTCTTTTGACAAAGAGTTTAGGTTATATACAGCACAGCAGCTCTACCGTCGGTGGCATAAAGGTGTGAGTAAGGATTTGTTGTCTTGAAATTTAATTATTTTAAATTGACTTTAGATACACTTAAATAAAATACAAAAAAGAGTATTTGAACCATAGATGGACGCCACTGAATTTTTTATAGATTAAAAAATTTGGTATTATTTGATAAAGAAGTTTTTAAAATCTAAAGGTAAATTCAGAAACCATAGTAAAAAAATTTAAATAATTAAACCATAAATACATGAATCTGCAAATAGACACTTATAGAGATGTTCATGATATTCTGTGAAATAAAAGTCATACATAATTTAAATTGAATTTAATAGAAAAATAAATGAAAGTGATATATTAACAATATTTTCTCAATTTGTTCGATGAGCATTAAATTATACAAACGTTTTTTGCTCAAAAGAGAAATAATGATATATTAACAATATTTACCCAATTCATTTGATGAATCAAACTCTAAAAGTAATAAAATTTGAAGTATTTTCTCAATCCACTTATCAACATTTAAATTTATAAACGGTAGAAACAATATAATTGAAAATACTCAATTCATTTTTAAACAGTTAAATTTAGAGTCAATAGAAATGGTGTAATTGAGAATATCCTCTCAATTAATTCGCCAATAGTTGGAGAAATGTATGAATAATAAAATAGGAAGGTTTATTTATACCTATCCGAGACGTCTTGTCAAAATTAAGTGTGAATTGTACTAGACTAGCAACACTGGTTTGGCAACCTTGTTTGTGAGCGGCGCGCCAATTAATGTGTTCTTTGACAGTTTGAAGGATCTGTTGGCGTGTTGTTTTCTTTTTTTTTTTAGCTCTATGCATTCGGCATATTGTCTCACTCGTGTTAGGCTCACTCATCATAATGCGCCACAGACACAGTACACTTAGGTATACTGTGACACAGAGACGCGATCAGGCAGAGGACAATGATGTAGAAAAAATATAGATTAACACGTATGAAAATAAAAATATTAAAATTAAATTTATATTTTTATGTTATTTATGTAATATTGAAATAATGTGTTTTTATAAAATTTAACTGGGTGTTCACTGCACAAATGAACTAATGGAGAAACCGCCCCTGTTTGCAACCAATTTGAAACCTTAAACAATTTGACGCCATATTTATAAGAAACCTTTATTCGGAACCAGGGACTCAGCCAGATGGTCCTGTTGCCCACCGTCACCACGTGGAGGTGCCCTGGTCGCAGGCACAAGAGATCATGCGATCAAGCGATAAAAAAATCAACTGCGGAGGTCATTCGAAAACAAAAAAGTTTGATACCAACAAAAAACAGTTCAAAATCTGAGAAAATCATTCGCCTCATTCAGTTCATACATCAGTTTTTAGAGATATTGCAATTTTTTGCTACTTTTAACATTTTTCAAGGTTTTTGTACAATTTCTATGATTTAGAACGGTTTATAGTCTAAATAAACTTCAGATTTGTATTCAGCGGATCGAAATACATAAGAATTATTCTTGGTTTCGATTCATAAATTTTATTTTATTGTTACTATTTTTACAATTCGGATTTAGCGGGTCAAAATACATGCCGGTAGGTAGGTCGTGTCTGATGTACAAACAACTTTTTTTTTGTGTGCCGGTGTAATTTGCGAGAAATTAACATTTAAATTAAAAAGTTTGGTATTATATTTTGGTAGTCACAAATATCAAGTTTTAATATTTATGAATATTAGAAAAATTACGTTTACTTCTTTTAAAATATTTTTTAAAATTATGAGACTTCACAAGTTTAACTAAAACTAGTCATAGGCAAACTTTGTACCCATGGACAATTTTAATTAAGAGAACAAAAATTGCAACATATAAAATTTAGTAGAGTCAACAGAAACCCAGTTATAAAAAAAAATTTTGGGATTCTTTGATGAGATTATTTAAACTAGAATGAAGATGTATAATGCCTGGCATTCTATAATATACTCTTCATAGTTTAACAGACCTCATTAAGCCCCATTTTCAATAAAATTTCTTTTAGAATCAATAGGCTTTATCTCCTTTTAGAGCTTGATTTTTACTAAAAATTTTGATTTAAGATTTATTTTTCAACCCCCTTTAAATCCCCCATTTTTAATCAGATTTTTAATCAGATTTTTAATCAGATTTTTAATTAGATTTTTAATCAGATTTTTAATCAGATTTTTAATCAGATTTTTAATCAGATTTTTAATCAGATTTTTAATCAGATTTTTATTCAGATTTTTAATCAGATTTTTAATCAGATTTTTAATCAGATTTTTAATCAGATTTTTAATCAGATTTTTAATCAGATTTTTAATCAGATTTTTAATCAGATTTTTAATCAGATTTTTAATCAGATTTTTAATCAGATTTTTAATCAGATTTTTAATCAGATTTTTAATCAGATTTTTAATCAGATTTTTAATCAGATTTTTAATCAGATTTTTAATCAGATTTTTAATCAGATTTTTAATCAGATTTTTAATCAGATTTTTAATCAGATTTTTAATCAGATTTTTAATCAGATTTTTAATCAGATTTCTAATCAGATTTTTAATCAGAATTTTAATCGGATTTTTAATCGGATTTTTAATCGGATTTTTAATCGGATTTTTAATCAGATTTTTAGTTAGATTTTTAATCAGATTTTCTTTAAAATTAAAGGGCTTCTTCCCCTTATAGAGCTTAATTTTTGCTAAAAATTTCAAGTTGATGCCGTTTTCGTTTTTGAGCAAATATATATATTTTTAATTTTAACCCTCCCTTGTTTATTTAGATTTTTTCAGAATCAATAGGCTTCCTCTTCTTATAGAACTTGATGTTTACTAAAAATGTCATGTTGATATCGCTATTCGTTTTTGATTTATGTTTTTTTTTTAATTTTAACCCCCTTAACCGCCCACTTTCAATCAGATTTTTTTTTACCAATAGGCTTTGTCCTCTTATAGAGCTAGATGTTTGCCAAAAATTTCAAGCCGTCAAATATGTCAGACGTTAAATTTCTATTTTGATTGATGTAATGTCCATTTTAATAGTAACATTGATTTGTTAACATTAATTTTTAAATATAGATCTTAGATATTTCTTTTTAATAAATCATTAAAAGAATTTTAAAGTAACTACACCTACATTATTATTTTTGTTTTTTCCTCTTTCATATAAATATTATAAGTCAAATGATAAAGGTGTGGTAGCGCAGATCGTATAGTGTCTTAACTTTTTCAACTTGACATTTCTCGACCATTTCGTGGCCATTTTGCTCTGGTTCAGTTCCCGATGAATTATGTTTTTCTTTATTTTTTAAATTTGTTTTTTCAATTTTTTTATTTCTTATTTTTTTTATTTTTAGTTTAAAAAAATATTTATTTAAAATAAATGTTCTTTATCACAATATCACTACAATATTCGGTATTATACGCCGACACTCGAACGGCGGATATAACTATTGAAATGTTATAAAGAGTTTCTAGGCACTTTGAAACACACTATACATAACAATTTTGGGTCCGCTAACACTTATTTAAAAAAAGAAATTTTACCTTAAAATCCAAAATCCTTAAAATTTGTTGTCGGGTCTCCATCATAAAACAAATGTAAAATAAACCATTTTCACTGATTTCTTGTTGTAGAAACGGCTAAATATCAATATAAGACCATTCATAGAACAATAAACCGTACCAAATTTTTTCATAAACGATCAAATTTTCTTATTTTTCATTTTTAGTTTGTTAGAAAAATAAATAAACACTAAATTATTTTTAATGACAATTGATGTGTCTAGTTTCTATAAATGCGGTGTTGCCAAATCGAGTAAGAAAACATATAAGTCAGGAAATAATTCGATTAGTGAAAGTTGGTTGAAAAATTACATAGTGTCTGGCCAGCAGGTAAATTTGGATCTCGAAGTGAAAACATTTGTAGTAATCACAGACAACCGTCTTTTTATTTCATTTCATGATGATTGTACGTTAATTACGGCATGTCGGTACTTATCTAATATTTAAAAAAAAAAATTCAATTTGAGCTGTGTCCAGGCCTTTGAAGTTTATGCCGGTTGGCGTAGCCAGGTATGGTTTAAAAATTTTCTGGTGGCGGCGAAGCCGCCACCTTACAAGAAGTCGTTCCTTCATTTTCTTATTGTATATTTTCTTATTATTAGATGCTCACGATACAAAACACGTTCGTTAAAAGTTGGGATCGAGGTTCACTGGCCAGACGCTAATAAGGGTTGGTTAGGTAAGGTTAGGGTTTTTTTTCAATTTGAGCTGTGTCCAGGCCGTTGGAGTTTATGCCGGTCGGCGTAGCCAGGTATGGTTTAATAATTTTCTGGTGGCGGCGAAGCCGCCACCTTACAAGAAGTCGTTTCTTCATTTTCTTATTGTATATTTTCTTATTATTAGATGCTCACGATACAAGACACGTTCGTTAAAAGTTGGGATCAAGGTTCACTGGCCAGACGCTAATGAGGGTTGGTTAGGTAAGGTTAGGTTTTTGTTTACAATTTGAGCTGTGTCCAGGCCGTTGGAGTTTATGCCGGTCGGCGTAGCCAGGTATGGTTTAATAATTTTCTGGTGGCGGCGAAGCCGCCACCTTACAAGAAGTCGTTCCTTCATTTTCTTATTGTATATTTTCTTATTATTAGATGCTCACGATACAAGACACGTTCGTTAAAAGTTGGGATCGAGGTTCACTGGCCAGACGCTAATGAGGGTTGGTTAGGTAAGGTTAGGGTTTTTTTTTCAATTTGAGCTGTGTCCAGGCCGTTGGAGTTTATGCCGGTCGGCGTAGCCAGGTATGGTTTAATAATTTTCTGGTGGCGGCGAAGCCGCCACCTTATAAGAAGTTGTTGCTTCCTTTTCTTATTGTTTATTTTCATATTATTAGATGCCCACGATACAAGACACGTTCGTTAAAAGTTAGGATCGATGTTCACTGGCCAGACGCTAATGAGGGTTGGTTAGGTTAGGTTTTTTCAATTTGAGCTGTGTCCAGGCCGTTGGAGCCTATGCCGGTCGGCGTAGCCAGGTATGAGTTAAAATTTTTTGGTAGCGCCACCCTACAAGAAGTCGTTGCTTCATCTTCTTGTTGTATATTATTAGTTTAAGTTAGGTCGTCGAAGAGTACTCTGCCGATGAGGGTGAGGAAGAAGATCTTAATATGGGTATTTTTTAAATCGTTAGTTTTATATAATTTTTCTGATACTGAAGTCAATTGGTTGGCCTGGTACAACGCAGTGCATAGGTAAAAATTACCATTGCTATGTAATAGATAATTGATATGGCAACATTGTATTTCTTTTAGACATATGTCACACTGGAAATCTTAATTGTCATAGTCTTTACGAAAATTAAAAAATTCCGACGAACCTAAACATGAGCTTAAATTAAAAAAATTAATTGTTTACGAAAAAATTTTGATGGTTTATTGCATTATGGATGGTGTAGTGTTATTATTTAGCAGTTTCTATAACAAGAAATTAATCAAAATGATGTAGTTTAAATTTTTTCAACATCGAAATTGGAGGACACATTTTAATAGTTTTAAGGTAAGAAAAAAATATTTTATAGCGTTTGCAGGACAAAAAAAGTATTTTGAAATGTGTTTCAGAAGGTCTAAAATCGTTTAAAAAAAAATTTTAAAAAATAGTCCGTTCGACTGTTGGCGGATTTTTCCCAATATTCTTTTCGCTATTTATTTTCTACTATTTTAATTATTTGAATAAGGATAATTTCATGACCGTAACAGAATTTTATATAAATAAAAATTTTCTTGGTTTATTCGGTCACGTTTTTATTTTCTATCGTTTAGCACAGCACTACATATGTTTCGGAAAAATTTCCATCTTCGGGTGCAGTCAAAATTTAATAAAACATGGGTACAATTACAGTTTAAACATTTTTAAAATAACAGAAACCCCATCTTTCTGTTTCAGCGTGTGAAGGTGTATTCGAAATAATGATTTGGTTTAACACAATAACGATAAAGTAGGGAAACAAAAAGATGAGTTTTTACAAAGTTAAAAATTACCAGTGGCGTTACAGTTAAGGATTAGAAAGCTTACAATTATTTAATAATATTAAAATAAACGTTTAAAAAATCTTTTATAAACTGTTTGTAATCGTTCCCATGTTTTATTAAATTTTGACTGCACCCGAAGGTGGAAATTTTTCCGAAACATATGTAGTGCTGTGCTAAACGATAGAAATTATAAACATGACCGAATAAACCAAGGAGATTTTTATTTATATAATATTTTAATTACGTTTCTGAACTAAATTGGGAATAGAGAAGTGGGTAATCATTAACAGTAAAAAAAATACGTGTGGCACTCGGGGACTGCCGCGGTAAAGCTATTGCATAGCATTTTTTATCAACTTATGCAATTATAATTATTTGTTTATTTTATTTATGCAGTATTTTTTTCTTTGATATTAATTTAAGTTTTTTTCTTTGATATTAATTCAAGTTACACTTTTTGAGCGTGGTGACCGATAAGAAAACAATTTTTTTCTTTTATTGAAAAAATTAGAAGTTAATATTGTTTAAAATATTTTTATTATCTTACAATACATGTAGGTTATTCAGGATTTTTTATCATTAAAACTATAGGTTTATGGTAACTGAAATAAGAAACATAAGTTTGAGACTTGATATCCTCTAAATATCTGGAAAATACCGCGTCAATGGTGGTCCCATATTTTGTTGTGGGTTCTTGTGGATCATTATTCGTTTTCAAATTCAATTTTTCCGAAATTGTGTCTAATAGAGATAGAATCAGTTTGCAGTTAGTCTACACGTATACGTCTAGTCGCACGCACACAAACACCGTGCCGAAGTCTGCCGAACTGAAACGACGTTAGACGATGCACGGCTTTCAACGCCGCACCGCTGTGCCGGTCGGAGTGGGGGGTATTAGGATTATTTTCGTTATGGAATTTTGTTTTCGATTTTTCGATTTTCAATTTTTCGGTTTTTCGATTTTTCGATTTTTCGATTTTTCGATTTTTCGATTTTTCGATTTTTCGATTTTTCAATTTTTCGATTTTTCAGTTTTTCGATTTTTCGATTTTTCGATTTTTCGATTTTTCGATTTTTCGATTATTCGATTTTTCGATTTAGCTTAAAAACTTTTGTTCACGTTGTTCAACTTATTTGTTTAAAAAAATAATGAAAAACAATAAAGTAGTCTAATATTTTTTGTACCTAATGTTATTTTATCTTGATCATCCTATGAAATTGTGTTGTAAATGGAATCACAATATTTTTAATTTTGACAAAACATCTGTAAAACGCTTTAAAAATTAATAAATAAGGCGTATAAAAAACAAATCTAAAAACAGCCACATCTTGATGGGATATTTATTTTGTGGTCGTAGGAAAAATATTGTACATCACTTGTGTGAAACCAATTTTTTACTTTGTCTTAGACCACAGAAGTAATTTTCTTCTGGCCTATATTTGCTTGTAACTGACAAAGATAAGCTAGTTTAATATAAAGTTAGACAGTTGAAGATTGATTATATCTAGTCTGAAATTAGAGCATAATTGGAAATCTGATTTCGACAAAAACCACTCCATGAGCATACTCCAAGTAGTAGCTATTCATGTATTCCATCTCAGGCGCGTTCTGAGTAAAATGTTAAAAAAGCGTTCGGCCATAAAAGAGGAATTCTAAAATTCCATTTCCTTTCTCGAAGTCTACATTTTCCAATCAAATTACTCCGACACCAATGCACATATTCTTTCTGTGAGTTTTCTGAAAAGCTTCGGCTCCAGGATTCCAGCTAGCCGTGATTGATTTCCAAGCAGAATATATAGTGTGATTAGAACGGCGGAAAGGGCGGCAACACTCATTCTCGCCGCCCCGGTACCCCCCGCGCCTGCCCCCCTTTTCAGAGAGAGACTCGCATACCTTTGTCACCAAGCGAACGGATTTTATTGCATTTTCTTCTATTTTCCGTGTATACGCGAGATGGAAAAGTCGATGTAGAAAGAACGATTTACAATAAATATTTCAGGGCTCCAGTCGGTTAGATTGAAATCTACGAAAGAATTTCTTTAGCGACTGTCGTAATTACATTTCTGATTTCTGCTGACTTAGTACCATGATACTGAAGGCGGGTAAATATTAAATAAACGCAAGGAGCTCTGCCTGCCGCATTGTGTTTTTCTTTCATGTAAAAGACAAAGTATAAACTACTTTTTTTTAGAAAGATCATAATTTTCTGACGGTAGTAGAATTTTTCAAATACAATAATTCCTTGTTATGATCGGTCAGTTATAACTATCACTACATATATTTCGGATAAAAACTTTTTCCATATTCTGTTTTTAAAAACATTGAGGGAGTTATAAATTCCGAAACGGAGCTTTAATTTTTAAAAATTTTATCATGTAAAATTATACTTAAATGGATATTTAAGACAACTGTGGACTAAAGCTTACACTAAAGCTACCTCAAATAACAACAACAATAATAAGGTTTTACTCCTATTTATAAACTAAAAATGATTATTAAGCAAAGATAATCTAATTATAACACAAAAAAATCTATTATGTTCAAAATATACAGGGTGTCTGTAAAAGGTCTTTACAAAAACATACCACATAGTCCTTAGACCAAAATAAGTCGATTTAAGTAAAATTACCTTAGTACAAAGTTGCTTCATTTGGGCTCCAGAGGGCCTTGAAGTTACAATTTTTAAATCGTTTTTCCCATATAAATTTAAAACAGCATATGCGATTTTGCTGAAATTTGGTATATTGGTGTATTGGAGTTTTATGTGGCAAAAAATGGTATTAAAATTTTGTCCGATAATAAGACATAGGCGTAGAACTTGATTTTTTAAATAATTGCACCTTTAAAAATTCTACGCCAATGAAAGAAAAGGAGTTTGAGTATAAAATTTAGATTGCGCAACTCATTTACTTTAAAAAAGGTACTCTTGATAAGACTCGATTACTCTCATGGTTTTGACGAAATTTGCATTTTAGTAATTTTAGAACATAAACAATAATTATTAAAATACAAACTTTGTCAAAACCATGAGAGTAAATCGAGTGTTATCAAGGGTACTTTTTTGTAGTAAATGAGTACCCAATCCAAATTTCATAATCAAACCCCTTTTCTGCCATTGGCGTAGAATTTTTAAAGGGGCAATTATTTAAAAAATCAAGTTCTACGCCTATGTATTATTATCGGACAAAAATTTTATACGATGAAAAACATAAAAATGTACTTTTTTCATATCTTCTTCAACACCTCTAATCGAGACTTTTAACAAAAATACTCGATTCTTGCCATGTACGATTTTTTGAGGAATATTAATTACTTGCCTACAATACGTATACAAAAACATTCATTGTTGGTTTCCATAGTTTCATCTAAATAAAAATATTGTCAAGTTTTAACACCTAATCTCTTGTTAATGATTGAAAGTGTTCTATCTGACTCAATAATTAAAAAAACAAATGCGTGGTTTATTAATATGGCTGTACAATATACCAATGCAGAATATACCGATATATTACTGACATTAGGATTTTGTGAAGGAAATGCTCGAGAGAGTGTCAGGGTGTACTCTGAAAGGTTTCCAAATCGTCGTGTACCTAGCCACCAAACTTTTGCTGCTGTTGAGAGACGTCTTCGAGAGACCGGTTCCTTTGCTCCCAACACTGTTGATAATGAAAGAGAACGTTTTGTAAGGATTCCTGAAGTTGAAGAAGACATTTTAGAACGTGTTGAAGAAGATCCAGAATTAAGCACCAGACGAATTGGAAGGGAACTAGGAGTAAGTAAAGATGTCGTTCATAAAGTGCGTAGAGAACAATTGCTATATCCATACCATAAGAAGCCAGTACAAGAATTATTAGTCCATGATCCTCAAATTCGTTTGGGTTTTTGTCGATTTGTTAATATGCAAAGAGAAAGAGATCCAAACTTTGTCAAGAAGGTTTTCTTTACCGATGAAGCGGGTTTTACAAGAAGAGGTATAACTAATACCCATAATGAACATATTTATGCCGTTGAAAATCCGCATGCAATAAAGGTAAACCATTTTCAGCACGAATTCAAAATTAATGTGTGGCCTGGAATAATTGGTAATTTCATTGTTGGTCCTGGCATACCTCGACGAAGATTAACTGGAGAAAATTATTTGGATTTTCTACAAAATACGTTGCCAGAATTGTTAAAAGATTTACCTCTCCAACTTCGGAGAGATATGTGGTTTATGCAAGATGAAGCTCCACCACATTTTTCTTTAAACGTTAGAAACCACTTGAATGAACAATATCCACACAAATGCATAGGCAGAGGTAATGACGCACCTGTAAACTGGCCACCACGTTCCCCAGACCTAACACCGATGGATTACTTTTTATGGGGACATCTGAAATCCACAGTTTACAGGGAACCTGTAGAAAATGAGGAACAACTCTGGCAACGTATTCAAGATGCAATTAACAATCTTAGAGGTGATGAAGAAGTTATGGAAATTATATATTTTAATTTTCTTCGACGTATAAATCTTTGTATGCGTGAAAATGGTGAACATTTTGAACAATTTTTGTAAAATCTCTATTTTGATTATGTTGTAAATAAATATTTTTGTGAAACCTATACACTCTAAATTATTAAAACAGAAATTTAGCGAAAACCATGAGAGTAATCGAATCTTATCAAGAGTATCTTTTTTAAAGTAAATGAGTTGCGCAATTTAAATGTCATACTCAAACTCCTCTTCTTCCATTGGCGTAGAATTTTTAAAGGTGCAATTATTTAAAAAATCAAGTTCTACGCCTATGTATTATTATCGGACAAAATTTTAATACCATTTTTTTTGCCACATAAAACTCTACCAACATACCAAATTTTAGCAAAATCGCATATGCCGTTTTAAATTTATATGGGAAAAACGATTTAAAAATTGTAACTTCAAGGCCCTCTTCAGCCCAAACGAAGCAACTTTGTACTAAGGTAATTTTACTTAAATCGACTTATTTTGGTCTAAGGAATATGTGGTATGTTTTTGTAAAGACCTTTTACAGACTCCTCCCTCTTTAAGTTTTTAAAAATATGGAGTTATTTTTCAAAACATCTTCTGTAGGATTTTCTAATTCAATTTATTGGTTTTCTTTCTTCTTTCTTATATATCTTCTTAAAAGTTGTCTTCTATATTTAAAAGTTGTTCCAAAAGTGCTTGAAAAATTAAAATTACTTTGAATTTCTTTAATTGGCTTTAATTATTTAGAAATTTGATTAATTTCATATAAATCATTAGAATCTAATTTAGTTATATTAGCCGTATGATAAGATTTTAAAGTTTGAAATTTATTCATGTCGATCTTCGGTAGAATGCATGGTTTTCCTCTGCTCAGTTGAATGTTGTTGATATATCTTCTTTCATATTCCCAAATTTCACAAGATTTTGGTATTTTGATAAATACAGGTGCCCTTGCCTTATGTCTATGTATTGGTAACTGTTACAATTTAAAAGAATTAGTTCAGGTTTTGACGGGATTATTAAGACTTCATCGACTGCGATTTGTTTGAATACTGACTCTTCTAAATTATCATTTAAAATATGACAATTTGTCAAAGTTTTTCCTTCTAGAAGTTGGAGAGTACAATTATTTCTGGGGATGAACTTCTGTTAACAATAATAGATTTTTTCAAGGGATGGACATTCTTCTTGTTCAATCTGTGTTTCTTGATGTTTTTGTGCCAAATAGGGGAATAAAGGTGTATACATTTTTTGATTTTGGATAATTGGGAATAAATGATAAAATTTAATTAATACTTGCGTTCCTAAGAACTAATAATATTTTAATATATTTTTAAATTTCTGAATTTAATCAACATTATATATTTTATGTAAATACTTTATCATATTTTTTGTCTGAGCTAGAAACTATAAAATTATGTAAAGTATTAATTTTGGCATTTTCTAAATTATCTATAAAAGAAATTTCCATTTGACAATCTAAAACAATTTGTCATATAATGGCCTGAAAACCAATATAACTTTCAAGTGCATCGATTCTATTATAAATAGCTGTTTGAATTTTTTCCATATCAACTTTAAATTTTTCTTGATTTTTACATAAGATTGTGATTGATTTATTATAATGATCAACACGCCTTTTGTACAACGAAATTTGAAGATTTGTTTCACTGATAATATTTTTTTGATTTACTTGTAATGTTTTCATAGCATTATTATATCTTTCTTCGTCATCAGAATAAATATTTCCAAATAGCCATTTGTTAATTTTTCCAATAGTAGATATTCTGTTCTTGTTAACATATTTTGTGATAAGCTATGATAAGATATTGGGTTTAGTTGCATTAACATGAACTATACTATGTTTTATCGATTCAAAATGATTAACTAAATTATTGACTTGTTTAACTACTTCTTCTAAATCTAAATAATGTAAAAATGTATGTTTGCTATATTATATAAGTTTAGCGTTTCCTAACTGAATAGGTAGCAGAAAATTTTCAATTGGAGTGATCTGTATATCAGAAGACGTACTATGTATTTGGTATACATATATAACTTGTACTTGAAATAGCGACCTACCTTTCCTTCGTTTTTCTTTATCAATCTCTGTAGCTACACCTACAAACCTTTGATTTATTTTGTAAATGATTAAAGTAGTTTAAGTTAATGAATCTGTTAAAAACAATCCTCTGCGTATATACTCGTATAATAGAAAGTTTAATACAACACTTATAGGAAATTAAGGTTTACAGATTCAACATTTTTGTACCTACCCTTTTCAACAATTTGCCTTGTTTTAAGAATCACATTTTATTGCAGTAATGATATCCCTCCATGTGAGATTGTTTAGGACTGGTAACAAAATGAGCATATATCTTTGGAATGTGTTTATTAAATATCTAAAATGTGGCAGTTTTAATTTAATACCTACTCTTCTGTAAACATAACATCAAATAGTCACTTAACACTTATTTTTTCCTAATTCATTTCAACAATATTTACAATTTTTCTAGGAAAGAATACACACTATTTTCCTTATCTAATTATTGTTGTTTCGTACACTATAAAAATGATGAAAAATAGTAATGTCCTCACACTCCTCACTTTGTTTTGATGAAATATACGGGTGGTTTGTTACATAGAGTATGATTAGTAGACATTAATAAATTACGACTGTTTAAAAAAAAAATTGAATATAGACGTATTTTTTACTTGATAAAGATAAAATTAACTAAATTTTTCTGACAGTTTGCAGTCATTATTTGTTGTTTTCATTTGCGGTACCTCACCTTTTACCGACCTCTGGTGGATTTTTTAGTACTATGCACTTCTTGGTGCCATATTTTAAAGAGAGATGAAACACCTGTAAAATGTCATTCATTGTGGGTCTGAGCGAATATTAAAGATTGTATGAGACAGGATAGACTTAGGGATAAATTGGAGAATTTCATATTTCAAAAAAGTGAATAATTGTGTTTAAATATTATTTATTTTCACATAGATATTTGGAAGTATACATTTAGTTTGGTATAAGTTCAAAAAACGCCCCATATAACTCATTCCTGAGAAACTATGTCATAAAAATTTGTCAAATTGTACTTAACTGAGGTGGTGAACTTTTTAAAAATCTAAAAACTAATTTTAACTAAAAATCAGGATGTTTTTGAGTTGAGTTTTGAATTTTTAGATCGAAAGGATTTGTCAAGTATAACGAAAGGAATAGTCAGAAGGTTAAAACATTATAAAGGAGGTGGATGTGTGTAAATGTTGAATTGAAATGAAATAATGATTATTGAAATATAAAGGATTAAGAGATTTAAAAGAGCTATAAAATTAGAAGATTATAAGAAGGTAAGAAACTATGTATTTGGAAAGAAGCCAGAGGAATCAGGAGAGCAGAGTACCCAGGAAAGAAAGCAGAGTAAATAGATCAGACAAGGAGGCAGACAAAAAGTAAGATACTAGAGGGGGAGCAGAGTAGTTTAGTAGAGCAGGAGTGAGCAGACAAGCCGAGAAAATAGAAGAACAAAGACATTTAGATATGTTTTAAATAGAAATTTAGTATTATTTGTAAATATTAGATAACAAATCACCTTTTTGAGAGTATTAGACAAGGAAATTAAAATTTATTGAACTTGAGATTTACATACCAATATAAAATTGTTAAATAAATCCTTAACTATGACCGGACTATATTCATTATTTTAAACGTCATGAAACTTTTAAATGAAATCGCTATTAACATAAGTACCTAGTTGGTTCTAATAAAAGACGAAGTAATTTCTTTAAGACGAGCCTTTCACAGCCAGCCGTTCTCACATATAAGATTTCATCTCGTTAATTCAAAAGCCATTCCAGAATAAAATTCCCCGAGTGATATTTTCACGTCTCCTAATAGCGTCATTAAAAGAAAAAAGGGGTTGATTCTGTTTACCTGGCAAAGGGTGAGTAATAGGCAGTACACGCTCTACAGACACAAACGTGTGACGAAAAAGATATAAAACGTGAGGGCTAAGAAGAAGTAGAAACCTCTGAAGTCATGTGAAGTAAATGAAGTTGGCTTCGAGAGTTGGTAACCAAGGCAACTCCGTTCCCTGCAGGTTAAAACCTTATTGGATATGCTTATCGTTTTATTTTATTTTTGCGACTTTTCCAACATTTACATTTTTCATCTGGAGCTTCCATTTTCCGATGCGCGCCTGTCTTGGATATTGTATCAGATAGGTGGTGGATGTAGGACTCAATTCTTTCTCCTTATAGTACAGTTAAATTTTGTTAAATATAATTTTCACATTATTATGAAAAAAAAAAAAAAAATACAGTAATAGGGAAAACATAAACATAGTCCATACAGGACATGGTATGGGCAACTAGCTAGGTATGTGTAAAATTATTTGTAGACATCAGTTAGTTGGTTATAAATGAAAAATACATAAATACATAAAAAATTGAACACACTGAAGTATATAAAAGAAACCTTTTGATGGTGGGTGGGGTTTTCCGGGTTTTCCTCACTTGTAAGTCAAACGACACCATCAATCATCTTTAAGTCGCCCCGGAGCGCTACGACAAATAATAATAATAGTCTTCCCTTTCCTTCGGACAAGCTCAGCTTATGGGGTTAAAATTCACTCGTAAGGGGGTGAATTAGGGAGAGTATTATTAAAAAAGGTCGCGTGTATAGTATTAATTGAAGCCATAAAATGTTTATACAAAAAAATTGTTAACATAAAAATTAAAAAATCAGTTTATAAATTATTTAAAAATTACGTACTGCATAAATAAAATAAATAATTCTGATAATTCTACTGCCTTTTGTAAAACAGCAAAAAAGAGATTAGGAGTAATAGAATTGTTCAAGTATCACAAATAAAAAATGAAAATAATTATCGAGTAACATCTAATTATTATGAAATTGTAAACCTGTTAAACATTCATTATTCGTCTGTTGACAGATCATATTAATATGCCATTAAAATATTGAAACCATATATTAATCCTCTGCCAACCAATACGAATAATAACACAATTTTTATGAAACCTGCAACTGAAAAAGAAAGATTCGAGAGACGCTAAAATGGTGGTTCTCACCTTATCGAGACTGAGGCCCACAAGGGTAAACTCGTAGCGTAACGAAAACGAGCAATGATTTAAATTGGAACGAAAGACCGAAAGCTGATAGTAGTATTAGGACGTTGCATTTTTTGTTTTGTGAAGCATTGGCATTACTTAGGTTACACTATGTGATGATTTTCACAAGCTTTGATTTTTAAAACCATTCTATATCGCCTTTTGATTAGGGATTAATAACTTGTTCGAGCAATTTATCCAATAATAATTGGCTCCTTTACCTCTTAGGTCTGCTCATGTAAAATATTTGGGCTCCTTACTTCGCCTATTTATATTCTGTTAATAGAGGACAGAAGAATGAGTATTGCAACTATGTTAAAAGAAATAAATTGGCTTTCAGTTTAGTATTATGTTCAGTACATGACTGATATTTATTTATAAAATAAAAATGACATAAATCCATCGCATCAGATCTATTAGAAAAAATTCAATATAATTCACAATATCACAACTATAATACAAAAAGCCAATCTGACTTTCATGTACGGCAAGCCATCACTAAAAGTTCCCAAAATACAATTTTTATTTAAGGTTTAAATAGACTGCCTACAGAAATAAAAAAAAAACAACAATAAATTTATTCAAAAGTAACCTCAAACAATACTTTATAAATAAACAGAACGGATATACTTTCTTGTGATAATACTCTTTAAACCTGCCCTTTTCAAGTATTTTTCTTAATTTATTGTTATTTTACCCCTCGTTTTACTACTTACTATGTTTAAATTATTAATAGTTTTGCGACAATAGGTTATAGCAACCTATAGCCACAAAACTACTTTTGTTTTAAAGTAAATCCATAGAGAGCAATGTAATTTACAAAGGCCTTCTTTCCACATACAAATAAATGACAACTTTATAATTAAAATGAAAAATACAACAAAATACCTCAGTATCACAATTGATCAAAATTTGAAATGGGTTGATCACATTACGTCATTAAAATCCCAAGGTAAGAAGATTCATTTTTAAATTTTATGATTTAAGGAAATTTATGACTAGGAGTTTACTAATTATTATTTACAATTCGCTGGTTGAATATGTAATTCAAAATTGTATAATTAAAATTATCTACAAAAAACCAGCCTTATATCCTAACTCTCTTTTATATAATAAAAAAGTGCTTTGTATAAGAATATTATATTATTTGTCTTGCTGTACCTTTATTTATGGAAAGTCTGAATTGAGATACACTACAAATTATTTGCAATAAATATCAAAAGAAGCATACATTATTAAATAATTTGATATTGAAGAGCCATTCACACATCACAGTTGACATCTTGATACTTGACAGGCACAGCCAAGCAAAACTATAAAACTTTCGTCTGAAACGTTTTTTTTTTTATAAAAGGCGGTATTTAGCTGTAACACTTTAATTTAAACACCCGGTATAAGCAAAAGTATTTTTATAAATGCTTTATAAACTTACCTCGAATTGTTATATAAAAAGTATAATATAATATTATTATCCTTTTGCGAAAAAACACAGTCTCTTACTGTTTGTATGTTTTTAATTTTTTAGATCATCTGCAAAAAAGTAAACATTCTGAATATTTTAACACCAAATTTATGAACTATAGAAATAGAAGAGGTCCTAAATTAGATCACTGAAGTAACTCAGAATTGGTATGAAAAAAACCCCGCACAAATCTTATGGAAATTGGCTCCCGGTCAAATTGACTGAAATTTGGATATGTTGTTCGTTTCGGCATCCTGAGCAAAAGTCTCAATGGACACAAAGCTCAATTTTGCTTATTTTGGCTCCTACGGAGCTCCAAAGCTCCACGAATTGCCCATTATTTATTACTTAAAAAGGCAATCTCCTTGAAAGTTTAGTATTTGCTGCGTTAAAAAAGAAGTGCCTTTTTATGTTTTAGAAGTCGCTGCATTCAAATTCATTACTAATATAATAATATTGACAGTTGACAGCTGTCAACCAACTGTCAAACAATAAGCAATAAATCAAAATTGATAAAATCTACAGGTAAATATTTGTTTTTGAGGTTGGTAAGTTCAAAACTGATGTTAACAACTCGATATTGACAGTTGACAGTAGTCAACTAACTGTCAAACAGTAAGTGACAATCAAAATTGACAAAATTCAGAAGTAAATAGATGTCTTTGAGGTTGCTGAGTCCAAAGCTGATGTCAAAAGACGATTAACTGTCAAACAGCATGTGACAATCAAAATTGATAAAGTCCATATGTAAATATATGTCTTCGAGGTTGCTAAGTTCAGAACTGATGGTAAAAAATCGATATTCACATTTTACAGCTGTCAAATAACTGTCAAGCCACAAGCATTAATCAAAATTGATAAAAATCCACATGTAAATATCTGTTTTCTAGGTTGGTAAGTTCAAAACTACTGTTAACAACTGTATATTGACAGTTGACAGCTGTCAACTAACTGTCAAACAGTATGTAACAATTGAGATGTAAGCATATGTCTTTAAGGTTGCCTAATTGTAATCTGATGCCAAAAAGACGATATTGACAGTTGAGTACTATCGTTAATTAAATATTTGACAGTGCATGATAATGTGTACAGAGGAACAATGAGGTGGCAGCAAGCAAGCTTCACTTGTTTTTAAAATATCGTTTTTCTTACTTTCAGTTTACATGTGGATTTTATTAATTTTGATTGTCACATGCTGTTTGACAGTTAGTTGACAGCTGATCACTGTGAATATCGTCTTTTTGACATCAATTTTAAATTCAGAAACCTCGAGGACATCTATTTACTCCTGAATTTTGTCAGTTTTGATTGTCACATACTGTTTGACAGTTAGTTGACAGCTTTCAACTGTCAATATCGAGTTGTTAATATCAGTTTTGAACTCAGCTGCCTCAAAAATATATATTTTTCAATTTTGATTATTGCTTGTTGTTTGACAGCTAGTTGACTGTTGTCAACTGTCAGCATTATTATATTGGCATTGGATTTGAAAACATAAGAAAGTACTTCTTTTTTAACGCAGCAAATAATAAACTTTCGAGGAGATTGCCTTTTTAAGTAGTAAATAATGGTCAATCCGTGGAGCTTTGGAGCTCCGTAGGAGCCAAAATAAGCAAAATTAAGCTTTGTGCCCATTGAGACTTTTGCTCAGGATGCCGAAACGAACACTATATCCAAATTTCAGCCAATTTGACCGGGAGCCAATTTCCATAAGATTTGTGCGGGGTTCTTTTTCAGGAATGAAATTTCGTGCTAAACCGAGTTCACTAAGCTTATGCAAAAAAGTCATGGTTTACCTATCGCTTTTCGAAAGTATGTGAATACGTGTCTTATTTGTGTTTTGTTTTGTAAAGGATCAAAAGTTCGAGTTTTTTAACAGCTTCGATATAATCAGTTTCATTAATGCAATTTATTTGGAATATATCATTTGTGCCTTTTTAGTTTCCTTAAACATTGGCGCTCTTCCTTCCTAATTAACATTGTTGATGACCAAAGCTTGGTAACATTCTAGTACTAACCCTAAGTAAATTCGTATAGGGTGAGTATGAGTAGTGCTTGCTTTTGAGGTTACGATATTCTCATTTTTTTAAATGGAATACCCTGTATATATTAATTAATTGGTGGTATGACATATAGGGTATTCCATTTTGAAAAATGAGAAAATCGTTACCCCTCATTTTGAAACACCCTATATACAACATAGCAAATAAATAAACTATATTAAAGTTATTTGACGATGTGAAAACAAATATAAAAATGTATAAGTTTGGTCAGCCCCTCGTTTATGGATCACCCTGTATATTTAAGAATATTTATTAAACGTGGTGATACAACTTTTATATTAATTTGTTTTTCCTATTTCCAATAATAAAACAGCTATCGATCAATTACGCACTATTGGGACATGTTGGTATCGTTGGATAGGTAAATTTATAAGGAATTTTATGCGAAAATAATATACAGTGTGTTGCATTTGACAAAATTGAGTAAATTGAACTTAAAATCAGCCATATTTAAGACATGTTTTAAAACACTCTGTATAAAATAAATCAGTTCTATCACCTCGGAAATGAAATAGTCTACAAATATCAACCAGAAGTCCCTTTTTTGTGACAAATGGCGTGAGAAATATTTATTAATCTTAAGTTTTATGAAATGTAGTGTGTTCAAAAAGTTTTGAATAAAATTGTTTCTTTAGCCCTTCACTCTACGCCAATGGGTTATGGTAATTTATCGAAATAGTGTGTTAACTAATATTAACGATTACCAATCATATACACATATTTTCAAGTTACTGTATGGGAAGATATTTAGAAAATATGTATTTATGAAATTCACTATATCACCCTGTAGAATGAAAACTGGGACGTTTATAGGAAAATTATATTTAGATTTGCTTTATAATTGATTATGATCTATAAATTCCCAAAATTACGGTACTTTATTCTAAAACACCCTGTATAAATATATAAAAAATTAAAAACTTCATTATAAAACTTTTTTCTGGAAATACACATATGAACTCTAGACGTTGCATTGGTACCATATTCTAAGATAACACGCTGCGCATTCACCAATAATGTGAAAAGTGTTACCCCCTCCCCCCCAAAAACAACCTATCTACGCGCTTGGCTTGCTATCTATAAAGATGAGTATGTTTTTTCCAATGTTATTATTTATGAAAGTTTCTTTTGCTGCTATGAAAATAACTGAGCTCAATTTGACCTACACTGCCACTATTGCTCATATCTCATTTTATATTTCGGTCAAAGAATGTATAATGAGTTCTTACAGTTATTTCTAATAATAAGAAACATTAGTAATATTCCAAGGCAAATGGAAGTTTTATCAACTGAATATTGTCTCTATTTAAACAAGCGATCCAATCTGATAAATTTGAACGGCGGAAAATCCCAAACCAATGAAATATCCAGAAACCCCGGACCCCATTTGCCGTTTTTATAGTTATCGCCCGGATTTTTCCCACTTCCTGAAAGTTTCCCTCACATGCGAAGCAGGTAATTTATTATTCTTGGCGGCGAACCCCCGCCATTGGAGAAGGCAAAATATTCAAGATGGCTTCTTATTAAATAAATTTCTTCACATTCGTTATTCGTTCCCATACGCACACATGTGGAACGCGCAGCACACGCGCGATCAAACCAAAGACTCGAAAGAACGGAACCGAATAAAGTTTAAGAAACTCCACCCTCTCTCGCACACATACGATTCGAAGTTCTTGTGACGTCAAACTTCCTTAAATCGACGAATTCTTTCCAGCAGCGCCGAGAAAAATTAAGGTGGTAAATTCTCGAAAATGTCATTCATTGCACGTATACGTTAATATTTCCTAAGTGTAGATGGTAAAATTGAAAAACAAAACTATAACAAATAATATTTATAAAGGTCTAGATAAAAATAAAGCAACTCTGTATATTTTTTTGATCTGGTCAGTTTTCGACACTCAACCACAAAATCATGTTGGATGTGTTGGAAGACCGAATACCTTGTTGTCAGGGGCAGTGGCGTAGCCAGAAATTTTTGAAGGGAGGGATTTCTGAGAACTACAAAGTGAAATATTTCAGATAAGATTGTTTTGACTAAAAAAGTATATAAAAAATAATGAAACGATAAAAAAATGTTAATAAAAACAGACAGTTAATAGCAAGCAGCGCCAATACGATGGTGGAAAGGGTAACGCGAAGGCCTTCCATGAAAGGGTTCTAACCCCCATGTGGCTACACTACTGGTTAGGGGTATTGCTCTGAAACTATTAGCTTAATATCTCGAAAAAAGTGTTTAAACATTAACGAAAACGTAAATAGTTCGTTACAAATAAAATTTGGAGTACCACAAGGTACAGTTTTAGGTCCACTACTTTTTTTTTCAATTTATATAAATAGTCTTTTAACATTAAATTCGCCGGAGAGGCTAGCTGCGAGCTTAGTGTGCATCCACATACTCGCAACAGTTAAGCGGTCACGTCGTGGATGGCTGACCGCTGGGAGGTTCCACCATGGGCCGTGTCACTATGGGACTCATCCGACTAGCGGTTAACCACCGACGACGTGGAATGAATGACGATGAATCAGGGAGTAAATTGTTGAATGAGAAAGTAATAGGACCTTTAAATGGTGGTACAATAAGCCACAGGCTGCAGTGCCGCCAGGCTATAGAGGGATTAGGGAGTAACACGGGAGATCCAAAGGGTGTAAACATAAAAAAAAACATTACATTCAGAAAATATTATTTTATCTTTCGCAAACGACATGGTTATTCAGTATAAGACTGAGAAATGCAACCAACTGAAACAGTTCAAAATGATTAAAAACAAAAATAAGGTACCGGTTTGATAAGATGGGGCTAACAATTAACTTTAATAAAATAACAAAACCAGATTTCAACGAAATAAGTTTTTCAGATGTAAAGGAGACCTTTATTATTGAAAAAGCAAATTATGTTCAACAATAATAAACTGCCGATTTCTTCCTGATTTAGGCCTGAAAATTTTCCAACCGCTTTGATCTTCAGTGGAATCTCCAGTAGAATCTTGCTTAAGGTTTTGAATATCCTTCATTACTGTTATGCTTTGTGCATTTATCATTGCAGAATTTTTTTTATGTTCAGTCGATTTATTTAGATTATTTATAGGATTTCCTTTTTCAATTCTTTGGCTATTTGCAATTTTTGGTGACATTTTTTATTTAACCGGTTTGTGAATAGATCTTGAGATTGATTAATTGTTTTTTGCGATGCTGGTATTACCGTAATATATCTGTCATAATTGAAATCGCCTAACAAGGTTATGTTTTTATGTAGGACGATCTTAGAACATATATAGTCAGGAAGGAGCATGCCATGTCCGCATTAATCTAATCGATCTGACGGAAGTGGTAGCCATGTTGTACTATGGATGACTCATCATCATATGATAAATGGTTTCTAAAATTGGTTTATAATTTTAGTAAATAAAGTTTGTTGATAATTTGGTTGTTTTATGTGTTAATATCAAGCGTATGTTTTGTAGACATTTTAAAACAATGTTTAGTGTTTTAGTATTTATTTAGTATTATTGTTAATTTAAAATTTTCCGCGTTAAAAGATAAACAAGACAATATGGTCAGTTGTTCGTAGTGTGGATATAGCAGCACAGTTAAAAGTAGAAAGGAATGATCTACATTTCATAAGCAAGTATTTTGTTCTCTCAATTTTTAACCACATTAAAGATTTTTAAAATTTTTAATGTTTTAAATTTGTAAACAAACATGGTAAGTGCGTCTGCGATCAACTGTGCTCATAGGCGTAGTCTCATGGTTTATAGGGTATATATACTTTTATTTAAACAATTCTTTTATACAATTTCAAGATATTTATGTGGTTGTTAAAATGAATAAATTATTGTTCAATTTTTATTTATAAATTGATTGCAAGTAAACAATTTTCAGATTTCTTAAAGATTCTAAATTTACAAATTATATAAATTAATCCCAGGTAGACAATTTTCAGATTTCCTAAAGATTCTCAAAAAAACAAAGTAATGGCTTGAGTTCATGCAACAAATAAATTGTGAGCCAAAATATCGTAATTTTTTGTGTTCACGCCATTTTAAAGCAGATTGTTTTGATCGAACCTCAAAATCAAGAATAAGTCTTCTACCAACACCTGTTCCAACAATAAAAGTGGTCCGGTTGAAGTATATAAGTAAATAAATTCTTTACTAACTATATCATGTGCCGTTTTTTTCGTATAATAGAAGTTTATTGTATGAATGTGACGAACCCTATATAATTTATTACAAAGTTATTTACAAAAACGAACACAAATAGAATTAATAATATCTTAAGTAAGGAAATAAGAACCATATCGCATGCCTCAAGATACTGTCTTAGGTCCTATCTTATTTAATTTTATTTTAAATAATTTGTCTTGGAAAGGTGTTTTACCTGCTTATGCAAAATTGTCCTGCACAAAATATTACTAATAATATTATGTAATAAAATGATCAGAAATTCTCTTCGATATTAGGAAGTTTTATATGTACTCCAACAAAAACATCTAAGAAAGAAATATCACAGCGGTGTTTGACCTAAATAAGGGTATAGGATATTTAATTTTTTTTAACGCATATCTACAAAACATATTTATTTTTCAAACCTTAATAATTTGTAAAATGTAGTTTAATAAAAACGTAAAAAAGTCAATATTTTTTTAATGCATTATTGTTTTGGTTTTTCAAATGAAATCCCTCTATAAATTATCCCAAAAATATTTTCCTGTATTTATCCCACCCAACATGCAATTTTAAAGTAAAATTTATTCACATAATGAAGGGTAATAAAAAAAATGCAAACTTCTCGCAAGAAAATAGCATTTCGTTAAAATGAGAGAAATCCGTAAATTTAGATATTATTATGCAAATGAAAATTTATTATTTTCTTTTCTACGCCCCTTTATGACAGTACGTCACTGGTAGACCGGAAACACTTGTCGCCATATTCATCTAGTTCACCTAATTAGATACCATCGCGATTCCAAGGTCGTTTAGGATTCCTCCTTCCTGACTATATATATTCTAAGAGAACGATGTTTACTTGATCTAACTGTTTTTGCAGAGAACATTTTATTTCTTAAAATATCAGTGTTTTCCATCATTGTCAATAACAGAATATTTAATAACTGGACGTAGTTATGCAGAAATGATCCATTACTACAAATCTACTAGAAATGACTTGAGGAGTTTTTCGATATGTTACAGTCTAAAATTATATTCTGCTGAAACGATCCAACAATTTAGAAGGATATTAATAGTGAAAATCATAAGTATTCGCTATATATGTTCATCGCGTAGAGAATTTAACTTTAACATAATTTTTTTCAAAATATGGTTTGGGTGGATTGGATAATTTTTGCATAACTACGTCCAACTCATTTTCCTTGATCAAACTTTTTTTTCATGTCGTTTGTTTCAGAACACTGTGTTTCTTCAAAGTTAACTACTTTTATGCCTTTATTTCGCATTAAACAAGTAGGATGATAAGTTTTACAACGATTGCATTTATAAGGGTAGAGCTTTAACTTCTCATAATTTGAAAGAAGTATTTTTGGTTGATATTTAATTCTTAATGTTGCCAAAATAAGTTTTATCGGGTGTAACTCACAGTTGGTAACATTAATAGAATTATTATTTTCTTTTTTTGGCCATTTCATCTATTAGATACGTATAAATTATATTTTTCGCTGTTTGTGTCAATTAAATCTATAAGATCTAATCTGTTGTACCATCTGCAAAATAATTTTTTTTAACCATGTCTGCATATAATTTTTTTTCCAAGCTTTTGTTGGAATTTAAACAGACTAAAACACGAAATAAGCACACTATTTTTAATTTTTAAAGCTATCGACTGCGCTGTGTCAAATATGGATCAATAAATGTCATTATTATATAGACATTTTAGTATATGTGAACTTGCCTGTCAAATAACCAGTGAAAAATCGCTCCTCCTAGTTTAAAAACAGACTAGGAATTAAAAACAAAAATAATGTTTTAACTTTTGAAACACCCTGTATATACTTTGAGTTTCGTTTAATATTATCGTGTAATATCGTTTTCTTTTATTGATTTCATACCTGTTGAAAATAAATATATTAATATAATAAACCTTACCTTCTGTGAAAGCTTTTGAAACGGTATTTTTAATGCATGTTTAATACATGCACAATTTTGCTGTTTTGCATATAAACTGCATTCGCTTTTCATAAAAACTAATCACATCAAAAACCTCAATCCGACAAATACGATTTACATATTTGTCACAGATACAGTTTTGATATGCGATTTCCAACCAATATTAATCATGCGAAAGGAAACGTTAGTCTCACAACATCTACATATTTCAGCCCGTGTACAACGATAAGAAATACGAATTAGAATATATTCTATAAATCTATTATATCAATCCTTATACCCTTTTCGATCACTCTTTATACATATTGTAAGACAAACTTCACAATGATGTATGCAAATCTCGAATAATTCTCCATAAAGCCATTGTGAGCGCAGCGTTTCCCATGTCACATAGAAACGAACTTAACTTTCATTTAAGTTTCTGCATTTACATACAAGAAGACATTTACATAACAATTTTGATCCTTTGCATACGGCGGTTAAAAAGTTTCGGACAATTTTTAGATTGATTTTTCGGAACGGAAGTTTTCTACCCACACACAGGGCGTTCTTCGGGCTGGTGTACCTGCAAGCGTAGCTCTCACGGTAGTCATTCGTCTTTGCCATGAATCTTCGCAGTGTACGAGGGCTGTTGATAGAGTTATATTGTACATACGTAGAAATTACTCAGCTGACAATAAAACTGCTGACTCAAAAAAGACGGCTAATAATATTTTCTTTAATTCCCTTTGTTTTTTACAGTTGCTTATTAAAGTCGTAAAAAATTGTAAAAAGTGTTTTTTATGAAATTATTTTTTTAAATATTTATTAAAATTGGCGCAGTCAGTAGGATACGCGCAGGTTTTCGAAAAAGTATCGATTCTCATCGTGATGGAAAGTGACTTTTTCGAGACCTCGGAGTATCTACCCTTAAGTGCATGTGTATATAACTAACTTCTATAAACTTTGTGACGTCAACGGTGCAGTGGAACAATTAATTACCGAAGAAGAATCAGGAGACTATAGAGTTCGAATTCCCGAAAAAAATGTGTAAGTGCCTTTCCTTTTTACCTTTCCAAACCCCTCTGTTTTGTTCACTCTGTTCATAGTGAACTCAATTTTGCAGTCTATTAAAATAACTTTCAAGTTCATTTCTATGAAAATAATTTATTTAATCATAGTAAAATTGAAGATATAATTGCTAAACATTTCCATTGAAGATACAGCCCAGACAGCACACTTTAATCCATTGGATGGCCATCGGAAGTCCATTGATGGACATATCGGCTGTTGAAAGGACGTCCAAAATTTTACCGAAGGACATCCAATGGACATCCTTTGGACTATACAAATGTCTCACTACTGGGAGTGTATTTGGATTCCATGAAAGGTCCATAGATGGACTCTTTTTGTATTGATTTTGGACAAATTATGAACATCTGATGAACATCACCACTTACATTAATAGGAAATAAAATAATTGCAACGCTTTCGCCAGCGGCGATCGACTACGCACACGGCTGACATTATTTTATAATTACATAAATAACATAAAAATATAAATTTAATTTTAATATTTTTATTTTCATACGTATTAATCTCTATTTTCTTGGTACATCATTGCTCCCTGGCTGATCGCGTCTCGGTGGCACAGTATACCTACCAGTACCAGTATACTGTGTTTGTGGCGCATAATGATGAGTAAGCCCAGACGAGCGAGAGGATTTTGTGAATGTATATAGGCTAAAAAGAGAAAACAACACGCCAACTGATCCTTCAAACTACCAAAGAACACATCAATAGAGAACTTCTATACAAGGGAAGTGCAACCAACTTGACAAAATAAAATTGACACTAATGACATAAGAAATTGGGTCACATTAAGAGGCTGTTTTTGTCCAATTTTTGGTTTTTCTTATCTACTTTCTTGCCATTTACATACCATGTTGTACCCGTAACGTAAAAAATACTTTTTATTCTAGGGTATTTTATATTTTAAAGTTGAAGACATTTATCAATATCAGCTGTCTATAATGTCAAAACATAAACGTAGCATTGCAATTTTTTTTACTGTTTATAGTCTATTTGTGTTTCTCCCGGTTTCTTTAAACATTTTTTTCATTTGGTTTTATATATTTATGTCAAATCCAAAATGCTGCTACTACAAATACAAGTTCCTTACGCTATACAACCATATACAATACTAATTACGTTATGCCCATCTATGGTTACGCCTGTGTTCTACCATCAACATAATTGACAGCTGACACTGATACATTTTTTCAACCTTTAGATGTAAAATTCCCTAAACTAAAAAGTCTTTTTTACCCTACGGGTACAACATGGTATGTAAATGGCATAAAAAAAATAAGAAAAATGAAAAATTAAACTAAAAGATAGCCTCTTTAGGTGACCCGATTTCTTACGTCATTAGTGTCAATTTTATTTTGTTAAGTTGGTTCCATTTCTCTTGTATATAAGTCCTCTATTGGCGCGCCGCTCACATAAATACAAACCAGTGTTGCCAGTCTAGTACAATTCACAATTGTACTAGATATAGTACATTCTCGAAGAATATGGTACTCTCGAAACAAAATCTAGTACTTTTTCTTCCTCGGCGTGCAGCAGTATTCACGTGTAAAATATATATTGTTTGGGTTCGTTATCTATAAAGACCCCCTCTTTTTCTTCTTCAGTGAATTAGATGCCACGCAAATAGAATTCGAAAAATCTGGTAAATTTAAAGAAACTATTACATTTTTTAGATAAATCTGGTACATAACAAAAACATATTCTGGCAACACTGTACCAAATCGAACAAACTGTCACTGTCATTAGTGTCATTCCTCTACTACTTTACATAAAACCATAAGATTATTTTAATTGGGCTCATTTAAAAAAATGTGTTTAATAATAATATATATAATATATAATAATAATAATAATAATAATAATTGGAAATATGTGTATTAATTCAACGATTGTTCCCGAAAAACTTCTTTAAAGCAAGGTAAATAAAAATATTTCTAAAGTTACCTATGTTGTATTATTTACCTATAATAAAGTTTAACGACTTTAATTTGTTTTATATTTTGTTTCAGTGTCTAAGACTATTCTAAAACTAATTCAAAATACCTATTTTGTAACAACTGTAAATACTATGAAGTAAGAAGTAAGCAAAAATTTGTAAATTTTTTGTGTTTCCCGCCAAACCCACTGAAAGAAAAAATTTGATTATTCTGATAGAGTAACTACCTGACATCATTATGGAAATAAATACAATAAACGTTGGGTAAAGATAAAGAGACAAATGGTTTTTTACTTTAAAAGTGTGAATAGGAAAAATGGATCAATCAATTGAATTTAATATACCTACTCATAATGAGAAACTTCACCTAAGACATGGTAAGTACATTTACATAGTTTATATAAATTTGTGCCTGCCTGTAATTTTCAATCACGTATCGTGTTACCCCCTAGCCTAGATTGTGTGTTACGTACAAACCTGAAATATTTTATTTTAATGATATTTTTTATTACCTTGTTTGTATAATTTAGTATTTTCAAAAATATTAGGTATGTTGGTAATTTGGACCTCTGCAGGTATTAAATAAAAATAAGACTGTTGGTAAATTAGTTTACAGTTGGTAATAAAGTATGTCTCGAAAACTGCAATAAGTATCAAACATTAATTTTAATTATGACAGGTACTTCAAGTCACATCCCACATATCTACATGTTCTGGGTAGTCAATCATATGAGTACATATCAAAACAATAATATGCTATCTACAATTAAAAAATAATTTGAAAATACAGTTAAAGCAGAGTTACCAATTTACACAAAATTACTATTATTCTGTTATTTATTAAAATACATTATTTTTTAGTAAAAATGGACATGCAAAAGTCACGAATGAGGGTAGGACAATAGCCAGAGCAAGAATACTTTGGAATTGTGAAATACACATAGAAAGGGTCATATGGAGGATTAAGTTTGATAACATTTTACAATGTGTATCTCATTATTATAGTTCACAGATTTCTGTAAATTTTCAATTATGTGCTGCTTTCAAACTTTTAGTATCCTTTGACAAAAGAAGTTGGATATTCTTGTTGACCTCTTTAAACTGTTTATTTTACCTTATACATTTTTTTTTCTACTCTTCACACAGTAGTCTGCAACGAGTATTATATGTTTACTTTGTCCATCTGTCCGATGTCACGTTTTTTGTCTGCATGATAAGTCAAAAACAAAAAATGATATCAACTTGAAAATTTTAAGCAAAAATCAAGCTTTATGAGGGGACAAAGCCTATTGATTTTGAACAAATTGATTAAAATAGGGGGTTAATATGGGTTGAAATAAAACAAAAATCCTAACTTAATAACGAACAGCGATATAATGTTACGCTCTGCCCTTACTTATGAAAGGGGCCAAGCGTAATTTCTGCTAGCTCCTTAAATTTTTTGATTTCCGGAGAGTAGGGTCGGGTCCTTAGTCAGAACTTAATAAAATGCAATTCTCGTCTGACAGCTATTTAATTTTTGGAGGTTAGATGAAATAAAAATATGTCAATAAAAAAATTAATATGGGAAAAAAATATGAAATTATCACGCCGATATATCGGTAATTATATATATTATAATAGTGAGTATATGTAAAAAGAGGTCCCCGAATAGTACTATCCGTTACAAACCCGTACTTATACCACGTAAGTATTAATCTGATTCTTAATAACAAAAGATGTTTTCGTAACTATAAAAATCTACCGAAATATCTCAAATCTATTCCTAGCTATTTTATACGGTAAATATTAGTTTGTCCTACGGAATTAACATTAAAATATTTGTAGGTAGTTCCTAAAACGGTATGTGGCCGGTTTGAGGTTATGTCGGAACCTCGTGGTAGATGGGGGCCTTTAATGTAAAGGAATGGTCTTACTTGTGATATCGATGATCAGTCGCCTGGTGCAGCTTGCTATACTTTCGGTCCCAAGCAAGGTTTCACAAGGGTAAGCGGCAAATAATCCTTAATTAGAGAGAAGGGTTGATCCTGGGGTAATCAGTCTTGATAAAATTCTTCTGTATTGCCTGTAGAATACGAACTGGTACTAGCAAATTAAGCAGGAGGTGCGGTAGATTAGCTATAAGCGATAGCGAAGATAGCTTGAAGAAGAAGGAAGAGCCGTAAAATAGTAGAAGGTGACTCGGAAAGTTCCCAGATAATTAAAAGGAGGTCTGAAAGAGGGATTTGCATAAGCCATACATATAAATAGCCTTATAAACTATAGGTAAGCCAAGAAAGCTGTCTTATTTAATTTTAAGGACTCACCTGGAGCTGTTGGGCGACCTTTTTAGTTGTAAATTCAGTCAATAAATATATTTAAATCCACCAAAAAGGTGATTCAAACCACAACGATTTATTTGGTATATTTTACTAACTGATTTAATCGTTTTTAGCTCAACATTCAGATCCTACAAACAGTAGAACATATGGCACATGTTACCACAAAGCTGAGCTTATAAAAACTGACTCAAGGAAGTTTCCCAAGATGGTAGAAAATCCATGTAAGTCAATTAAAGGTCTTTAATAGTCAAGGTTAACAGGACAAAGTCTGGTAAGAGTGTGACCCTTATTGTTAAAAGAAGAATTTGACATGTGTGGATGTCATAAAATAAATGTAAACAAATAATAACATGTACTTATAGATATCAGATATTTAAAAGAGTTATGTGTACTATTTTGTGTAGTAAAATACAGTTTTTTGGACTTTAAAGTATTCACTAGATGTAATCAGGCTGACAAACATAAGACAAAAGGTTAGAATGGGTTTAAATGTAAAATAAAATACTAAATTAGGATCCTTACGATTCAAGTTTAGAATTTAGTAAATCGATCGATTATATCCCCAGTAGGAGTAAATAAATAGGGAAAATATAGGACATAATATATATGTAAAACGAGAATAGAGCTACAATAGAATAATGTAGAACAAATTAGGTATATAATAGGGTAGATTAGTAATTAGAGTAGCTTAGGGTAAATTAGAATAGAGTAGAAATAGAATAGTGTACATAGTTAAGCTTATAATAATTTAGGGTAGCGTAGAATAGGTTAGAAGTAGAGTAGTGTAAAATAGTTAAGCGTAAAATAGTAATAGAATAGATTAAGATAGAATAGTTTAGTTTAGGATATATTAAGATAGAATAGTTTAGTTTAGGATAGTCTAAGATAGAATAGTTTAGTTTAGGATATATTAAGATAGAATAGTTTAGTTTAGGATAGTCTAAGATAGAATAGTTTAGTTTAGGATATATTAAGATAGAATAGTTTAGTTTAGGATAAAATAGTATATATTAGGCTAGAATTAGATATAAATTTAGTATAATCAATAACAAAATAAAAAAAATTATTTATTGTTTACACACTTTGCTGTTTTGGCTAAAACTATTCTAGATAGAATTTTTGACCCGTAACAATAAACATGAAATTTTTAGTAAAAATGAAGCTCTATAAGAACATAAAGCCTATTGATACTGAAAAAAATCTGAAGAAATTGGGGAGTTAAGGGGGTTAACTGAAAAACAAAAATGATATCACCTTGAAATTTTTAGCAAACATCAAGCTCTAAAAGGAGAAGAAGTTCTTTGATTTAAAAAAAAAATTGATTTAAAATAGGGGATTTAAGGAGTGTTGAAATTAAAAAATAAATAAATCAAAAATGAAAAGCGATATCCACATGAAATTTTTAGTAAAAATCAAGCTCTATAAGGAGATAAGGCCTATTGAATGTGAAAAAAAATTATTAAAAGTGGAGGGATAAGCGGGTCTGTTAAACTGCGAAGAGTATAATTTAGAATGTCGCGCATTATATATCTTTATTCTAGTTTGTATCTGTGTAATATTATGAAGTGTGATGGGACTGATCTTATAAAATAAACATTTAAAACATTTAGGTTCATTTGTTTTATTTGCCAATAAAAGGTATTTAAAAAAAATAATATTTTATTTGATATGTGTGACAAATTGTGTAAATTATTAAATTTACAATAAAAACTAAAAAATGGTAGGTAATGTTTCACATAATAATATTTTTTACACAAAAATCAATGTCAAGCTTTCTACAGTACCTGATATATTTTTAAAAAAAATCTCAAATTATAAAGAAAAGTCAGTTGACTAATAATGTTTATAGATGGTTTTCAACGTATTAAAAACAAAACAAATATTATAATAACTAAAATATTACAAATGATAAAATTATTGGAAAGAGTGCACACCCATGTTAAATTATGACGAGCCGCCACTGTATTTAAGGGCTATCTAAGTAAAATAAAAAATTATACAAACTGATTACAGACCAATATTAATATTTTTGTCAACCCGGTATATATAATTTTTTATTATTATTAATAGTTTTCAAAATGTTAAGATAAGAGTTGTTATTCTTTATGTTTAACCATTTTTTTTTGTTACATGCCCGTTAAGGTAAAAATTGAAAAACATTTTTAGTAGGTACCATTACTGTTTACCACTTGATAACATTTTCCAAGTCCATATTTTACATTTCCTGGTGATATATTTTTAGACAAAACTAGAAACTCATATTACATGGTTGTATTAAGGGCCGACAGCAGTGTTTAAGTAAAGGTGAAATTTTTTAAATATTTTCGAAACCTTTGATTTTAGGAGTATATATTATTGGGTATATTCTATCTCTGGAACAAAAACCAAATAATTAAAACTCCAATTTGGAAATAAGCATAGGCTCAAAAATAATAGTAATTTTTTTACCTGACGTTTTTCGGTAACAATAGTTGAATTGACACACATACTTTCAATTTATTAAAGTCGCAGTTTTATTTAAACTTTATTTTTAATAAATACAATACATAATTAAAATTCTTATATTATGTTGATTTTTAGAATTTGACAGCTTGATTAAAGTTTGAACATAGAGAATGAAGTAGGTAGATACATAACATGAATACTATTTTGTGATATGACAAGTGCCTCTGTTCCCTAAATTTTTTGTGGAGAGCTATATTTATTTGTAGCATTTTTCTCTCTTGCAAAAAACATGTATCTCTCATGGTATTTGAGTAAAAAAAAATTTATGGACTGAGGGTTAGTCACTTAAAATTTTCAAGAAAACTAAGTTAGCGGTTGTCAACGTTACAATAAACAATTTGAAAATTTTGATAGATATGTATGTTGTAGAACTGTAAAAATTGTCGATACTACTCATTTTATGTATGTATTGTATTTTTTCTGTTTCGATTTAAAGTTTTTATGAAGGAGTTATTTGAAACCTTTTGTGGTTGGTATGGAGTACACATTCAATGAACAAACTGATATGTTGCTAGTGCTTGGTTTCTGTAATGGCAACTGCCGTGAGAGTGTTCGGGTATACCATGAAAGATTTCCAAATCGACAGATTCCGAATCACCAGACTTTTACTTCTATCGAGAGGCGACTTAGAGAAATTGGTCAACTGAAACCGAACAGAAATAATGCTGGAAGACCTCTTCATGTTAGAACTCCTTCTGCAGAGGAGAGAATACTTGAAATGGTTGAAAATAATCCCGGAATTAGTACCCGACGCGACGACTGGCACGCCAAACTAGGATTTCAAAAAGCACATCCAACAGAATAATTAGAGAACAACTTATGTATCCCTTTCACATTTAAAGTGTCCAGGAACTCCTACCTCCTGATTATGAGTCTCGTTTGCATTTTGTACAAGTTATTCAAGAGCACAGAGCGGCCGATCCAGTTTTTCTCAGAAAAATTTTGTTTACAGACGAGTCATGCTTTACACGACGTGGTTTAACAAATTCACATAACGAACATGTTTACGCAGAAGAAAATCCACATGCCATTAAAGAGAAACACTTTCACCGAGAGTTTAAAATTAATGTGTGGGTGGGTATTATTGACACCTACTTGATTGGTCCATTTAGATTACCAGATCGTCTTAACGGTGACAGTTACTTGCATTTTCTACGTCAAGATTTGCCTCAACTGTTAGAAGATTTACCGCTCAATTTACGCCGTGACATGTTTTTTATGCACGATGGTGCACCACCTCATTTTTCCCGCATTGTGAGAGATTATTTAAACGAACAATACCATGGAAGATGGATTGGTAGAGGTCGGGATGCTTCTATTCAGTGGCCACCTCGATCACCGAACTGTAATCCTTGTGATTATTTTATCTGGGGTCACTTGAAAACCAAAGTTTATGAAGTTCCTACCGGCAACATTGAACTATTATAGGGTAGGATTCAAACTGCTGTGAACTCTATACGAAATGATCTAGGCATTTTGAGAAGGGTACAGTTCAATTTCTTGCGCCGAATTGAAATCTGCATGAACGACGGAGGTGGCCATATTGAACATTTATTGTAAAAAAAATTATTCTTCTTTTCGAATTGTTATTTTTCAATAGATACCTATGCCTATTAATGATTGTTTTATTGTAATAACGTTAAAATCGTGTTTGGGTTGCAGTAGTAACCGCCAACTTAGTTTTCTTGAAAATTTTAAGTGACTAACCATCAGTCCATAAAATTTTTTTTACTCAAATATTATGAGAGATACATGTTTTTTGCAAGAGAGAAAAAATGCTACAAATGAAAACAGCTCTCCACAAAAAAAATTTAGGGAACAGAAGCGGCCCTGAAAAAAAAATACGATGTCATTTATGGTAGGATTAGGGTGGTTTTTACCCTTCCATAATTTCAGTTGGTGTAATTTTTGCTTTGAACAATGGCTCTTCAATTAAAATAGCTACACACCAAATTTTATAAAAATCGAACGAAGCGTTTTTGTGTTATTAAAAAAAATTGAAAATTGTCTTCCAACTTTGAAGCTTCCTCACAGGCAAACGATGGACTTTGTGATATAGGTAATTTTGGCTCAATCGACTTATTTTGATCTCACCAACATACAGTAGATCTATGTACACAGAATTTTGGGACACCCTGTATAACTAATATGTTACTGTTTATTTACTTTTATTATACTCTCATCCCCGTTCCAAAAGCAGTTATGAAATATTCCGAGTATTAGGGAACCCTCGGCGTTTCAACCCCTTAGGACTAGAAAAGTCCTTAACCAGTGGCCAAAACTGTTCGACTATGCTATTAAGGGATAATTTTGTCTATCTATTTTACCTTTTGGCTGGTGACCGTGATGCCTTAATTTCTTAATAGTATATTAAAAACAGTAGTTAATAACCCATCAGTTGTTATACTGTTGACAAATGGTGAATCTTTATACTAATTGGTTGTTACAACTTGATAAAATTATTGTTTCAAAGAAATTGAGAAACAAAATGACATCCGTTCAGATAATATTCCGAGTTTCATCATCAAGAATTGCATAAATGTCCTAGACAAATCGCTCTAAAATCTAATTGATATCCAGCAATATGGAAAATCACAATAATTTGTCTGGTATTTCAAAATGGTGACTTAAACTATAAATCCATAGCTATCCTTTGCAATTTTATTATTAATCATTTTGTATGATATCAAAAACAAGTCTCCATGTAGCACTGAACTCCTCACCAGCCATGTAGTTGCTAGTACTCGTAGGTTAAATTTTTGGTTTTATAAATAAAATCAAGATAGGACCAATTTTTATTATAAAAAATATTTTATCAAAATTGTTATGATTTATTTCTCACAAAAAAGTGGAATTAAAAATAATAATCGCATCCATTCTGTTGAACAAATTAACTTGTAATGGGAAAATAAAACGTTTATGAACTGTAATGAAGCGTTAAAGTAATTCGATACTTCGATTAAGGCACCCCATATCGGTGTCGTTACAATATTTCTAATTTCTAACAAAATAATTACCTTCCTTTCATCTCGGATCTTGGCCCGAGCTGCTACTACTACCACCACCCTACAAGTGTTTGCTTTCCGAAGCCCACCACCCTTGTTATAAATTCGAAAGTAAGAAAATATGAAATTGTGAATTCTGGAACGGAGAGGGCTAAGGGCTTTGGCATCCCTTGAGCCCTTCTTTGGCGTACGTGCCTCTTGACGTCTATTGTTCGGAAGCGTGTAGCAGGGTATGCCGGATCTTTGCCCTTAGCGCCGATATAATGATGGATTTAACCTTAAAAGTAGTAAGATCCCTTCGTTCCTATATATGTGTATGCGAGAGAGAGACGATCGGAACGAAGAAATAAAGGAGACGCCGAAATGACAAGTAATTAAAGAATGCTAATGGGGAATGTCGTCGAATTCTTGTACGCTTCTTTGGATTTTGTTCATGTAGAGAAAGGTGAAGAGGATACCTTTGATGACAAAGAAAATACAGCAAAGGAACCGTTTTGTTGTAGCTACGGGGTATTTGAAATACTTTTTTTTGCATATTCAAGCAGTTCAAAGGTTATAGTTGAAGCCATATATATTTTAATGGTATTCAGAATTCAAACAATAAATTAAAATATTTTTTATATACAAAGATTGTTTCTATTAAATATGTTGTATATAGAAAAACTTGAAAAATATAAAAAAACAAATCTGTTAAAATAGGTCTACGAAAGTAAATTACTACAAAATTAAAAATTATCGCAATATATATTTTAAAATAACCCAATAAAAATAATCCATAATTCAATAAAAAATCTTAGTATATATAGAAAAATAAACTCATCTGTATAAATAATTTATAATTTTAATAATTTCATGGTTACTAATTTGTTCAAATTGAATTGGTCACGACTATTTTTCAAATTACTAGATTTGAAAGGAATCTGGAGTGTTGAAAAAACAAAAGAGAACTGCTCAAAAATTTTAAAGGCAGAAGACTTATTTCTTGTTTCTCGTAAAATATATCAAATTTAATTAAAAAAAAAGTTAAATTAATAATTTGTAAATTTGTATTTTTCCGATGATATGTAAATTAATACTTAATTAAATACAGTGAAACATAAATTTTCTTCTAAAATAAAAAGATACTAAACCTGGATAAATGCGTAATTCCCAATACTCATAACGGAACTGTCAACATTATTTCTGGACGCTGAATTCTCTCTTCAGTGGCGGTTTGCCCGTAAGGGACGTGGGCACGTGCCCTAGTATAATAAACAAAAAAAAATAACTTACATATTTTATATTTTCCTCAATGCCTATTATTATTTAATCTAATATTCAGCGCAAACTGCGTTGGCACGACACTGGACGACCGGGCGTTGAGCGACGTTCCGAGAATTCCGAAATTAAGTGGAATACGGGCACAGGGCACAGTAAATGTGTGCCTCTGTTGTTTTCTCTCTCATTATGATGCGAAAAATAAGGACAAAGACATCGCTTAGCAAGCGATGGATTATACGTCACAAGCGGGACGCTGTCCTCATCATAACGTGCTGTACCCATGGCACAGATTACCTAGACCAGATACGAATGTACGCAGCGGCATCTTTACCGGCTCCCTCACAAAGGCGATGCCGGTTTCGGCTTAAGGTGCGCTTTTGTTGGACCATGATAATCATTTATTTATTGTGATTACGAAAAAACGTTACTTGGACCATTGGAATAGTTAAGAAATAAAACTACAAAGAAAAATAACTTTTTTTTTATAAAGCAGTCAAAAATATGATGAAAAAAAATCAATAATATTTATAAATGGAACAACATTTTAATTTTTCTTTTGGTTTTGTCTGACTTTTTCGAGGATTTCAAATCTCTGTTTGTATATGTAAGAGTATAAAAAATTCTGAGTCTTATAAATAATTTAATGGTGTACATTTTCGCAAATTGTTGGCAAGGATGACCAAATTCTATTTTGCTCATCTCAAAAAGGTATGCGTTGGAAATTCCAGGATTAGTTGACAAACTATCAAATAAAGATATAAATATTTTTTCTAATTTGAAAATATAAAAGAGAAATTTTTCGCTGGGAGATTTTAAATTGCCAAACACCTTTTCTTCAGAGTCGTATGCTTTAAAATGCTCCTACACGATGGAATTTTACATCGAAGTGTGTCAATACTATTTATGTTTATAAAGAGGATTTGATTAAATGTCTCGAAGAAATTATGAATTCGATAAAAAAAAACTATTAATCAGACTAAAGGGTTAATAAATTTTGAAAGAGAGATTTTAGTTTCTGGTTATTTTTCTTCAGCAAAATAATGCAAAATTGCGATATACTTTTTGATCAACTGCAGAGTAGACAGCTCGATGCTCTCAAAGTTAAGATAAACATATCAAATTTTGCAGCAGCTATTCAAAATATTAGAAATAATATAGACACGCTAATTCATGAAGAATGGCAATCACAACAAGACTCACAAGAACTAAACTTAAAAGACAACACCCAATCAGGTCCAAGTACAAGCAAGAAGAGACGGTTTGTTGAAAAGGAGGACCCCATTCCTAATTTAAGGATATAATAATAATACTCTCCCTAATTCACCCCCTTACGAGTAAATTTTAACCCCAAAAGCTGAGCTTGTCCGGGGAAAGGGACGGCTATTATTATTATTTGCCGTGGCGCTCCTGGGCGACTTAAAGATGATTAATGGTGCCATTTGACTTACAGATGAGGAAAACCCGGAAAACCCCACCCACCATCATCGAGACGATAATGTATGGCGATTTTTTTTATAATATGTAAGGAAATTTGTGATATAATAGTAGTGCAGGTAAATGAACGTTTTAGTTTTACTACCCACCTAACAATTGCAAGTTTATTTGATAGTGAAAAATTTGAAGACTACCGAGGTTGTTTTCCAAATGAAGACGTTAAAACTGTGTGTAGTTTATTTCCAAACGTAAACAGATTAAAATTCAAAAACGAACTGTCCATACTTTACACCCGAGATGACTTTGTCAACACAATGGAGCCGTACCGTTATTACAAATGTTTTTTGAGGACAATTTGACAATTACATTTTCGGAATCTGTGGAGCTGCTAACTATCCTGTGTACAATTCCCATGACCACAGTGGAGAGTGAAAGATGCTTTTCGACAATAAAACGTATTAAAACATTTTTAAGGAACAATATGTGTCAAGATAGATTGTGCGCGTTAGCAATGTTATCCATCGAAAAAAAAAACTTATTCGGTCCATTTCAAATTTTAATAATCTGGTCATCGATCACTTCGCTAGCCAAAAATCCAGAAGAATGGACTTCAACTATAAGAAATAGTATACAACTGCAGCGGTACCTAGCAGTTAGTCTTCAATTTTGTAATATTTAATTCGTTTTGAAATATATTTAATTTTCATTAAGCGGAGAACTTGTTTTCCTAAGGGAAAAACGAATCCCGGGATTCCTTTCCAGTGTGTGCTCCACTGCCGCTAGTGCCCACGAGCCGCCACTGATCCTTATGCAATATTGTTGAATGAACAGGACAATCATACCAGTTTGAAATTAAAATATTAGAAAATAACAATTACAGGAAACTTATCCATATTTTTTTTTTTTTTTAATTGGTGTCATCGGCATCGACTGCTAAGGTCATTAGCCTCGTGTTCTGTGTAGGCTTTGTTACTGTTTACAAGCGCCACTTTAGGAACAGCACTGTTAATTAGAACCCAACAGTGAATGGTCCAATTGATATTAATTATTCCCAAAAGAAATAAAGTCATAGCTAAAATGAACACCAATTGACTTCTTTTTCTATTTTGACAGATACAACAGTGCCATTTCATGATAGAATTCTATTTATTTGTCAAAATAAACGTATCAATGACTTATGCATAAAATTATTGTGAAGTTTGCCAAATTATAACGTGCATTTTTAGCCGTTCAAATTACTAGAGAAAAATTTGACTATTTTACACAAAATGTTGCAGATCTACACTAGATTGCTCAAACATTTATAATCCCAAAGATTCATGATCCCAAAAAAAGCAACAATCATCATTCGATCCTGAAAAAAATAAAAAAAAAGATGGTCGCTACTTTTGTTGAAACAGACAAAACGATTACGTCACCCCCTTGTGGTATGTAAGCGTCATTTCGTAGCTGAACATGTTCCGCAAGTCAAGTGATACCATCATGTAAGAAAATGATTGGTCGGTGAATTAAAAGTAGAAATCTCTGCATTTTTTCACTGGTAGATCTCAGAGCTTTCACACGACTGCATGCACTACCTAAAAATCCGCCATACGCCGCCATACCGGCATTTTTCAATCTCACATATCTAGTTTAATTTAAAGCAAATATGATTACTTTTCAAAGCAAACAAAATATTATATAGTTTCAAATGATGCTTGTGAAATTGTTTTGTGTACAAACTATAAAAAAAATATTCAGTACCTAATAATGCAGTGTACAGTAAGATACAAGTTTCAATACATTCACACTTTCTAGAAACCAGCACATATCAGAAGATTAAAAGATATGTTTCAAATTACGGTTCATTAAGATCATGATCGGATCCAACCGTATTTAACAAGGAGCAATTTTAGGTACTAGTTCCACAAGCCAGTATAGACCTGGAATTACTGGACAAGTTTCCACTGAGCACTGGATGGTAGACTTACTGTTAATTCAGAATGGTACACTACAGTTTGTTTGCTACAGGTTCTCCAAGAGGTTTGCGAATAACGAAAAACATACAAGAGGAAGAAACATCCAAGAGGAAAAAACATCCAAGAGGAAGAAACATCTTGCATTAAGATAACGCACGGATTCACACTGTTGATCAAACAAATGAGTATTTAAATGTCCAAAGCATATAAACAATGGATCATTTGCCATATAGTCCAGGTCTAATACCTTCTTATTTCGTCGGGAAAAGGATAATTTACAGGGTATACGTTTCACTAGTGATGCCGCGAGACGAGAGATTCTCGTCTCTCGTCTCGTCTTGTCTCGTCTCGAACGAGACGAGAGAGACATTTTCTCTCAAAAACAGATTCGAGACGAGACGAGAGAGTGTCATCTCTCGAAGAGAATTACTCGTTTCTCTCGAGCTCTCTCGGGCTCTCTCGAACAATTTTTTCTTTGCTTATTTGAAGTTTTCAATTGCCTATCGTAACTTAAAATTTTAACATATTAGATTTCGAGATAGTCAAAAAGTTAACTATAACACACCTATTCTATATATATTAAATGGTAACAAATGATACTTGTGTTATTAGGATTTTATAAATAGTGATTTATAAGAAAAAATATGTCTCATTTCATTTATTTAAAATTTATACAATCATTTCTTATATTAAATCCAGTTTGCTTTTCTGAGGTTACTTTTGAAGATAAGTTGAACATTTTTAAGCGCTTTTTCGAAAAACTGTCAAAGAAAAGGTAATACAAACAAATGTATTATATTCAGTAAGGACGAAAATTGTACCTTCCTCTATTTTAACTTCTATATGAAGAAAGATAATGACAAAACAAAAACGAAGTAAAACTCAAAAGATATTATATTTTTGTTATAACGAGACACGTAAGATAGAGAAAGCTACCAGCTTTAAATTTTGTAATGGAAAGTAGGGTCATGTGATACCTCATTTGAAAGATATTTTCTATATTTTTACGATCATGGTAACAGATTTAGGTTTTTATGTTTTTACAGAAATTACATTAAATAAATTGATAAAGTAGGTTAAATTCTTTTTTTTTATTTACCGCTTCAACCCCAAAGGATAATTACCGGAGGTATAATACCTTATAAATGCTGTTTTTACAATAGTATACAATGGATAATTAAGCTAGTACAGAATAAATGTCAATATTTTTTATAAATGCACAAATGGCAATTTTTTGTAGCTGGTACTTTATTCTTATACAGACATGTTCTGGACCTTTACTAATAAGTTACATTCTTAATAACTCTCGTATTTACAATTATTGTTTATTACTAAGAAAACGCTTCTTGTATTTACTAAAATAAATAAATTAAGAAAATCAAAGGTGATTTAAAAACCACTTGACGTATTAAATTTTTCATAACTTCTTGGCAAAAAAAGAATATTAAAAAATTCTCTTCTAACATTATCTAATCTTTCTAGGATTATTGCGGCACACGAGGATTATTAAGAATGTAGTTTTTGTAAATACAAAAAAAAATTAAAACTGTGTGCTAGAACGTAAATAAAATCAAAATAACTTTCAAATGAGGTATCACATGACTTTACTTTCCATTAGAAAATTTAAAGGTGTAACGCCCTCTATTTTACGTCTCAAGTAAAGTGCATCTCATTATAACAAAAATATCATAATATTTCTCTAATTTTACATCGTTTTTGTTTTGTCTCTATCTTCTTGCATTTTGACAACACTACAAAATGCTTTCATTTGACATCGCAGCATTGCATTAGAAAAATTCTAACTTCCAATTTAACTTCTTCACCCCCTCCCCAACTGACTTACAAGACAAAGTATTTTCATTTTTAGTTAACGCCTAATCTTGGCCAGTTATTACTTCAAATTTCAATTATAATACGACTGTGACAGACACAGAGACATAAGTGTTTCTTATTGCCAAATTTGGGTACTAATGCGCAATTTACTTGAAAAATTCTTTGTTTTTGTCTTACAAATTTTACCGTTTTTTCATGTAGCGTCTTTTTCAAATTTAAATTTGATATTGTTTTATCACGAAATAAACGAGATGAGACGAGACAAGACGAGAGAAAGGCTCTCTCGAGCGAGATAAGCGCCTTCTCGTCGAGACGAGAGAATAGTTTTCTCTCGCCCTACGAGACGAGACGAGAGAGGCCACTCTCTCGTCTCGTCTTGTCTCGTGGCATCACTACGTTTCACAATGGCCGAAAAAGCTATTGATGCCTTTAAAAATAAAATAACAATTTACGGTCAGAAAATTGGAGAAAATGTTTCCAAGAATGGTTTTCACGGATGCAAAAATGCATTTTTGTGGAGGAGAATTGCATACAACAACTATCGTGTCTCGTCGTTGACTGACATTTACTGTCAACTCGTACTCAAACTCGTACCTCGTACTGTCAAAATTAAATTTGAATTAAAATAATTACTGTAAACAAAAAGTAAACAAATTCGATGAAATTGGCATCATAAATAATTAATTACTTAAAGGTAAGGTTCTAATACATAATACATAAGTAAACTCACAACGAGACTTTCTATTTTTAGGCGAATTGAACAAATTAAAGCAAGTCAGTCTAGAATACTGCAAATAGGATCATTGTGCTAGGGATAAAATCTACAAATATTTATAACTCTGATAATATGAACAAAATAACAGTGATAAGATGAATTAAATTATAATAATATCTGAAGGCCAACAATACATAAAGCCAGTTTATGACAAAAATAATGATTTTAAAAGCTTATCAACAATTAATAACATTTTACCTTTTTTTCGTATATTTGAACCCCTCTTTAGTAATTTGAGTGGCTAAAAATGCACGTTACATTATTTCGTATGTTAGTGATGACTCGTATTGTTATCATAATCGCTGAAATTTCCTATATCCTTATTTATTTAATTCTACGTTAATAGCTATATAGAAGCTTTTCACTCAGCCATTTCACCCATTCCGGCCTTCCTACAAAATTTATTTTCGAAATTCATTGCTTTAGAATTCAAATCCGAACCGTAAATGTGATCCGATTTTATAAAATCCTCAGCTCTGAATTAACGCTCGATCAGTTGAATCGAAAAAAATCTAATAATTTCATTTCGAATCGCAGAAATGTTATATATAAATTCAATGGAACTTAAAAAATATTATTTCCTCCCCGAGCAAATTGATTTTCTCGGTGATTTGCCCAGAACGTAGTCAGTTTATTCCAAAAACGACGCGTAGGAGGAAGAGATAAGAAAAATCTTTAAAAGTTAATGTTGTATACTTCATGCATAATTTTGGAGATATATTTTCAGATTTTTATTTTTATTTGAAAGTAACCGTCAATATGTATTATAGTGAATCAATAAGTACAATAAGAAAACGTGTGCTAGCATTTAGCGCGCACATATAGCTTACGTTTAAATTTGTAAGTAACATAGAACATAATCAGTTTATATGCAAATCCACCCAAAATGGCTTTAACTTAATGAGAAATATTACAGACAGAACATAGAGTGGGGCGAATTTCCACACCCTAATGATGCTGTATAGAACTTTGATCCGATCAAAACTGGACTATGTTGCAGTCGCATATAATTATAACTAAATCATATAGAGAGTTTTTATTAATTGAGTGCCAATACTTGCGTGATTTTAAGAAGAAATATATGTACACTACTTACTAATTAATTTATTTAATACTTATATTTCTAATTTATTTTACACATTTACTTATACTAATTTATGTCACATTTACTTTATAGATGGTCTCACTGCTAAAACTCGACTTCAACTGACTGTCTGTCCATAGCTGCAAACGCATATTTATATAATTGGCGAAGGCGTTCCCGGAAGATCCACCAAATTCTTCGATTGTCCATTTGCTATTCTAGGGCTCTCTCCAGTTTACTCGAATATTCTCATGTAAAGGATTCTAGCACATTCCCGAATAAATGATTTATACCGGCTATCTGTTAGCATAGGCCTCCCTGTAGTTGAAAGAGGGGGGTTATCCCCTTCATCAAATATTCCTGGTTTTAAGGGCAAGTGGGGTGGTAAAAAGGCCTAAACAAGGCAGAGGAACCCACAGGATCAGAGCATGACTAGATTGGTCGGAAACGGCTCACATTACATTAGTTACCTTTTAAAGTTTTTTAAATAATCCTTAATGAATAATCCATTTATTAACCGACTTCAAAAAAGAAAAGGTTCTCAATTCGTCGTAATATTTTTTTATGTATGTTCCGCGATAATTCTTTAACACGGTGTCCGATTTCAATGATTCTTTTTTTGGTAGAAAGGGGCATTCCAGGAGTGGTCTCATATTAATTTGGTCAAAATCTAATTGATTAGAATTTGAGAAGTGGATGGGCAGGTTGCTTTTGATCAGTTGAAAGATCTGCAAGTTTTTCTTGTAATCTGGCTAGATAGTCAAGATACTTTTGCTCGACATTAAAACGTTCATCCTCGTTTATATCTAATTTTTTTTCAATTGGGAGATTTTCAAGTTCATTTTGAGCTGTTTCAAATTTAATAAAATTTGTAGTCAAAGCGTCTAGTCTAGTATTTATTTGAAACTCATTGGTTTCATTTACTAAATTTGCTTCAATCCATTTGTAATGTTGAGTAAAATATCCATTTTTCTTAGTGTATACAAATGACAAATTTTCAATTGAAAACACGAAGCGAAATAGTGTCAAATTAATTTGCGTAGAAATGAATTGCTACTTTAAAGCTTCAGAGATTATTTTAGGTATTATTCAAATATTTGTTTACAACATAGAGTCCGAAAAAATTATTTACCAAGTGAATGATTGAGTAATATGTGAGTCAAAGTAGTAAGGGTGAGAGAAGGAAACACGTATTTGGCTTAAAACGGCTGTACGATACAACAAACACACTACTATTATAACAATATTAAAAGATTAAATGTACTTGCAACTAAAACGCATAAATTGTTCTTTATTTTCAAAAAATGATTGTGTTACCTTGTGATCTTATTGAAACATTTACCAAAGTATTTTTTAGTTGAATTTGGCAATGCTGGTTGGACTCGAAGAATAACTTGAACTGCGTTGAGTCAGTAGAAATTCTTACCAGGCTCGATGACTATGAGTTGGGATGGATCAATGAAGGAAGGTCTTCTTCTGTGGATATACTTAAAGTAAGCTCAATTTCTTGAGTGATGTTAGTTGTAAATTTCACTGAGGGCTGGCGACTTTTTCCTATAACATCCGTGCCGAAGGACCATAAGAATGGGGACAATACTGCTGGCTTCATCCTCATCACAAGTGCCAGTTCTGAGACTGGCCACAGCTCGAATTTTTGGGTTTAAGACTAGCTGCGTCAATTAAAAACTGGGAACTTTTGTATACGTGTATGTATAATACTAACATAAACATGAACAAATTAACAATTATTGTATCAACAAACTTTTCTTTCTATTAACTAATATAGGGTTTTCATCTCAAGATGAAAAAATTAGATTACAAGAATAAATGTTAATCTTTTTCCGTTGACTTCTGCCAAAACAACACCTTGCCTAGCGGCCGTATTCCTACGTCCCAAAATGTTTGTGATGCGCGAATATTGTGATACGTGACATTCGGATATATTTGTAATCAAAATTCATACAATAGCCAATTAATTTAAGGCTTAACTATTGTTTTAAGGAAACTAACATATAACAATATATTTACCAACGCACCCAAATTTTCAACTTCCATCTGAAACAATTTTTTTTTCAGACCAACTCTGCTCTTCTTCAAGCAATAATCTTTGTTAACAAAAATGGTATAAAAATTAGTCTGTCCAGCGATTCTCTCAGTTCTATAGTATCCTTATAGTAATTATACCCCAACCATCCGAGACTCATTTTCATAAAGTCAATATCCTCATATGCCAAATAAACTATCCTTATATATTGTCGTGCGGGCCATTTTCAACCAGTCCGGCCATTCGTCTGTATTACACAGCCGCTGGGTGATAAATTGACTCCTACGAGAAGTTACTAAAAAGGTATTTTTTACACGTGCCGACTCGTACAGAAAGGGTTTCGAGGACAGGTTCCGTACGCCTGATTTTTATATAAATAGTGCGACTTTGTCGATACAAGTATAGGTTTTTGAAATATAAATCAGCATAGTACAAATAAATTTAGTTAGTGAATATATTATGTAGTTGAAATTAAATTAAATAGACTGCAGTCTAACCATGGTTAAAAAATAAATAAACGTTACAATATAAAATCTTTTGTCCTGACTGAAAGATTTATCAACACACAGCCAAAACTACCAAGTCTAAAAAACAGAAATTTGGAACATTGATTTATTTTATCCGCTAAGAAAATATTTTTGAAAATCGGAGAGGAAACTTTGTAAAAAAAGTTTCTTTATTTGAAAATTTGGATTACAGCTACTGAGCATAAATAAAAACTGACGGGTTTCAAGGATTTTTGGATTTTCACATTTAAAGACGAATATTTGTATGGGAGATCGGTTTTTTAAAGGTAAAAACTTAAAAATTGGATTTGTAGCTATTCATCATAAATAAATAAATAATGACGTGTTTTAGGGTTTTTACATTTACACATTTTTAGGGGGGAAACTAGGGGCTGAATGTTTGAATGGAAGTATCGTTTTTTATTTTCAAAAATAGGAACTTCAGAAACAGTATTAGTAAATTAAATATTTATCATATTTTTTTTATGATGGTCCTTAGCTACAGTTGGACCCGATAGGTGGCGCTGTTGTCGAAATCCAGGTCTATGGCAGGACAACGTCCGCCCATCAAGTCTGCTAGTTGAGTAATAAAATTTCTATGAGAACCTACAGACACTGTGGTGAAGCTGGGACTGAAAAAGCTGAATCAGCTGTAAAGGATGCTATTTACTAAGGCTGTCAATTCCTGACGTAATAAACGGTTAACCGGTCCGACTGATTTTGACCGGTTTCGGTTTTAACCGGATTTTTACTATTATTTTAACCGCTCCGGATATCCGGTTAACCGGTCCAATCAAACCGAGCCAGTCGAAACGGATCGGTTAGACTGGATTCGGCGGTTTAACCATAACTGTGACCAGTTAAACCCGTCACCGAGTTAATCGTGGCAAAACACATCCACCAAATCCTTGGTTTCTACCTTTCCTTACCCGTGACAACCAGGTAGTTCATGCTTGATTTTTTAAAATAGGAACTCACTAAATAAAAATTAAATTAGAATAATAGAAATACTACTCGTACCAATTTGACTTTTGCTAAACTTTATTTAAAATTTAAAAAAGGACACAGTCACTCACTTCCCACTGGGTGGGTAGGTAGGTAAAACTAAAAAACAAAAACATAAACTGTATTTAAGTAAAAAAACCATTCATAATTAAAATAAATTGAAACCCTTCAATTACAATTTATCTAAACGAAAAGCCCATAAGCAAATATTTTCTCATAAAATTTGGGACATAAAATAAGAAATAATAACAAATACCTAATAGCAAGAAAGTTTTTTTTCGCCGAAACTATGTTTCCTGCTCTGGAAAACACCCGTTCACTGGAAGTTGATGTGGCTGGTACTCATAAATACGGTTATAAATTGGTGCAACCGGTTCCGGTTAAACCGGTTACGGTTAAACTGGTTACGGTTAAACTGGTTACGGTTAAACTGGTTACGGTTAAACCGGTTACGATTAAACCGGTTACGTTCTCTAATGGTTTTTTGGTCTACAGAACCGGTTAACCGGTCACGGTTACTAGCCTTACTATTTACACTCTAAATTACATAAAAGATAGACCTAAAATATATATTTAGAAACATAATTATGAACTAATGGCAATCAAACTGGTACAACTAAAATTCAAAATTAAAACAATAAAGAAAGTATCCGTTTATGGTTTCAGTTACCTACCACGAGAAGAGACAGGTAATTATAGGGCACAAGAAAATAAGTCATGCCTATTTTACATGCATTACGTGTGACAAAGTAATTTCCATTGGTAATCTACAAGTGGAGTTAGAAAGACAATAACAATTCCTACTAAATACCCTAAAAGAATTTTTTAGCGATAGCAGTGATACCAATTTTCAGTTAACAGTAGAGACTTATTAAGAAATATAACATTTCCTGCTCTAAGTCATATTTATAATATAAACTCTAAAGGTATCATTTCGGAACGCGCGACAGACGACAACAGAAGCGACGTCAAAGGAGACCGATGCATTTCCGTTACTCTTCACACATTTAGGACGCAAGGAGACAGACGACGCGACAACCGCAAACAACAATTAGAGGGAACGATCAGTGTTGCCACACCTACTGTTTTTAAGTAGATCCACTGTTTTGTCTCTGTTACCCTATTTTAGACATGAAATCTACTGTTTTCACCAACTTAGCAAATTTTGTTCTTAATTTATTAAGTTTGCCTCATTCTTCAGCAAATGGTCGAAGAATATTTTCTCTAGTAAATTTGCAGCCACTATTGTAGGTTTGCTCCATAAAAAAACTTCAAGATAAACATTATATTTTTATTTGAAATGCAACAAATAATTAATACTGCCGTGTTAATTCAAATGGCCGTATCTGTTTAATACTTGAACGTAAGAAAAATTAATTTTTCAAGAAAAATCTTTTACGCCCAAATTTCTAAGCGTTAAATCTCGGGTTTTATAGAAGATATATCCATGAAAGTTATTGAGATAGACAAAAAATTCATTGTTGTCATGCGCACTTGTCATATCTTTATTTCAAGGAAAATTGCAATTACGGCCATTTGAATTTACACGACAGAATAGGGCATCATAAAAAGAACATGCATGCCAAACACAACGTATTTGAATTATCTGATTCAGAATACTTTTGTTTCCGTACGTTAACTATATATTAAAAATGTTAGTATTTGTTTTTATTCTTTGTTTGGGTAGAAAAATGTTTATTTTTTGTTTCTTATATACTTGTGTTGTTTTTTATTTACTACACTGCAAATTATAATTATTTCTCCCTTTAATAAAATATACTTTTAAGATCTACTGTTTTTTCGTCCACCTAATGTTCCAGCAAATTTTCATCTGGCAACACTGCTTAGGATAGATCGAAAGAACTTTGCAACTACCATTTCTATAAAATATCAACTAATCACCTCGAAATACAAGCGATGACTAAACGAGACAGGCAGCAAACGCTACCCCGAGACCGATCTATCTGTCATCGACTTCTGTCTCTTGCACTGGTCGCACCTTTCGAAATGTCTTTCATATTGGGATCTGAAGATAAGCGATACGCCCTCTACTGTGAACTAAAAGTTACGGCATTTGACACTTGACCGTCTGTGCTCTGTCAAGGTTTGTTTATCAGGTCATGTCAATAAATGTTATTTTAAAATTTAACAAGTATTTTGTTTGAAATATCTTATTTAATAATAAGCTAATGCTTTATATTTTTATCAAATATATTAAAATATTATATTATTTGGACTATAAGTGGAATATCAGTGAAAAACACACTTGTTGTGTGCCTCAATGCAGCCCCAAAAAAAGGACCCTTCTTTTACATTTCGTCTGCTTCCTAAAGTTGGTAAATGTAGGATAATTTTTATAAAATACAAATGGAAATTCTGCAAGAAATGCATGGTTACAAAAGATAAAAATTGAGAAGCCAGTATCAAAGTATTTGAAAGGTTGTTCCCATGCACAGCATTTTAAAGAAGATTATTTGCCAAGAGGTAATATAGATTTATTTTTCGATTGAATGTTTTTATTTTACTTTTTTTTTGGTGTTGTAGATGCCTCATCCAAAGTGAAAATAAATATTAAAAAAAAATCGCTGTGCCTTCCTTCCAGTTTTTAAGTAAATGTTTGAGGATTCTGTTCGATAAACTTCAAAATCAAATATTGAGAGAACAAAAAGAAGATCCCAATTAAAAAAACTTCAATCAGTGTTAAATGTGATAGTGAGAATAAACAAGACATAGGTTACAAAAACTCTTTTTCAAGTGTATTGAAATATTGACATTAGTGTACAAGTGCATACCCCAAAAATTAAAACAGTTTCAGATCTTTTTAAATCTGACAAAGAGTTGTGTTCATTCACTGGCATTAACAACTTTAACATATTGTACTAGAAAATACAGTGAAATCAGCTGAAGAACTTCGGAAGATGGCCTATTGGGTATTGTAACTCGATAAAGAACATTTATTATTATGTAAACATTGGCATATTTTGTTAACAGGAAAAATAAAAAAATATTTGATTTTAATATTTATTGCCTTTAATAATAGCCTTTTTTACCAACAGAATCCACTATTCCATTACAGAATAATATAAAAAATATACAAAAATACCTTATCAATGTACAATCATTACAAAATGTAACTGTACACAGTGACTTGTAAACTTAAGAATAATAAAAATAATTATTAAAAAGTACAAAATCAATCATACATTTCAAGCTGTACATTTTCATTTAATGTATTAAGGAAGAGATCACATGAATTACCTATGTTATTATGTACGTTATTAATATAATAATAATTTATTCACACAATATACAAACATCAGTGCGTTAAAAAGGTGAGAATAAGAACACTTGCAAAATAATATATTATAAAAGTATTAAGACTAAAAACTAGTACAAACTACAAATTAAAATTATGTAAATTTTATATCAAAACTAACAAATAAAAAAAATAGTACCTACTTGTGTTAATAGATGATTTTAAAAGGAAAATTATTCTATATCGGTTTAAAACAGCTTGTTAAATAAAATTATGGAACATTGAAATAATAAGATTATCAAATAGTTTATGCAAACATAAAAGTGAAGCCATCAATATTCTGCTTCCAAGGACACATGTTTTTTTAATAATTATAAACTGATTTTAGATTTATTTGAAAATATAAAAGAATATCTTGTGTAGTGCCATTATTTATCGATTCTTCACAATAATCATTTGTAATTATATTTAATCTCAATAACTAAAAAATATACTGAAAATTAGTATGACAGAATTCACTCATTTAAAATTTTAAAAAATAATGGTATCCTGGTGAACAAATATGAACTGTGATTGGTGGATTTCATATCTGTACAGTGTTCTTCATAGAATGGATAAATATATTCATTCAATGGCCTACTTTTTCGTTCTGTAGTCAGTGCCTAGAATAAATAATATACATGTGGGTGTAGAACAAAATCATAAGGTATTCAATCGAATTAGCTTGATAGTTCTTTTATTATTTAAAACAGTATACACCTAGAACACTTTATTAAAACTCCTGAAATATGTGTGCACTGTCCACTGTTCCCAGCTTAAAACAAACATTGCCATTCACCAATTTCTAACATCTTGTGAAAGAGAACTGGCCTACAACAATATGGGGATCTGAATTCAATGCACTAGTTTGGAGAACAACTGCATAAACAGATATACGTTTATCACTAAATTCATTCTTTCCACATAAAAACTATGTGGCCTTCATTTAAAATAGCCTCTCTTCTTTAATAACTGCTGGAATTTTCACCTGCACCAATATACTTCATAAGTTCTATTAAACTTAGCCTTATTTCAGACATCTCACTAAAAATAAAACAAATATATTAATATTTTATTAAAAGATAACAAATATCTTAAATTAACATAAATGAATGAAAGTAACTCAAAAACAAAATTAATAGGGGGTTACTTACCAAATAAAAATATAATTATATTTTACTTTAACCTAAAAACTATTGAAATAAAAGTGTCTAATCACTAAAACAACAATATGTTTTCCTTAAAATAGCACAACATAAACTAAATACTTTTTATGGGCTGTTTGTTTACAAACTCAAAAATGTAAACAATAACAAGCCATAACAGTTAGTTTAAATTTTAAGTACAGACGGCGCTGCGATCTTAATTTTAGATCCCAATAATTACATGTGTTCAGACGCGAAGAGACCGTTTTTGGACTCTTTTGCCGTCGCTTTTGCTGTCGTCTGTCGCGCGTTCTGAAATGGTACCTTTAGGGCGGGTTGTATAATAGGCAGTTAAAATATACTCTTAGTTTAAACTGCGAAATTTGTTGTATAAACATGGATTATTGTTAAAAATTTGTACGTTGAATATAACGAGTTAAAAATTAAACTTGTGTTAGCTAAATTGAGTTTGCAGCATTTTTTATGCAACCCGCCCTTAGTGGTTTATGCATATTACAATAAATAATAAATAAAATAAAGGAATGGTAAGTTTCAAGACCAGAATTGATTGTATTTATTTTTGCATGTGGGGTGTATCATACTCTTTCCATCTAAAACCTCTGGATCCTCTACAAAAAAATCCTGAATATTATGTATAAAAAACCAATTATATATTCCTCAAAACTTTATCTTTAAACTTTAAAACACACTGAGTATTCTTTAAGGCAGAGAAATATTAAAAATCCTACTTTGAAAGCTGCCTTTGAACCGAGTGCAAGGAATGAAGCCCAAAACACTAAATTTACCTTAAAAAAAAATAAATTTATATCATTAAGGAATTCAAGATAATATATTTTCATCCCATATTTTTGATTATATCAAAAATTGTAGACAACATTTTTCTTTGTAAATTTCACAAATGCAATAAAATTGAGAGATTGATCTGTCTCATTAAAAAAACCTAAATTTGAAACGTATCACTCTTTATAATTGAAAATATTATTAAATTAGTGCCTTTTTAGGCGTTACCGCTACCAGTGGCTCACACTGTATATATGATTGTGTACTAAGTGCTCCAAAACAATAAAAGTCAATTTTTTGTACAAAAACCAAAAATAAAATAAACTCAATTTTTTTTTTACTTTACTGTACTCATAAAAATTCTAAAATCCTCGTATAATATTCATGAAACCGCCCTCACTTCTATCATCTTGCCAAATTTCAGAGCCTCTGAGTACTGTACTGTCAAGTGTAGTGTCTCCATTCTCCATGCCATTAAAAAAAAAGAAATGTGTCTACAAATCCTCCACAATTTCTCGTTCAGTGCTCTTATCTCTTGTTTCTGGCAAGAACCGCTCATATCGCATAAATTTTTTTTGCTCTTATTCCTCTAGTGCCTCATTTTGGCATATATCCCCGACATCCATCTTGAATACTCGAGGACTTTGCATTTCTTGTATTTTTTGCCTCATAATGTCGACTATACAGTTATGGAGTGTGTACTTTATAATGTAGAATGTCCTTATTTCATCATGATAATTTCAATTCACTCGGTTTGAAGTTGACGCATACAAAGGAGTACGGGGACGAAAAAGAAAAAGGAATATTACTTATCACAAAATATATACCTTGTTCAAACACGTTGTTAAGGTTCTTTCATATTTCATTAAAAACGACAGCATCAAACAATTCCTTTTGCAACATACAGTGCTCTCCTGAAGTGCTTTCTCTCTATTTTAACCTTTGAACCGAAAAAACTAAAAGTAAAATAACTAAAATTAAAACAAGTAAGTTAAAGGGAGGGTAGTGATATGTATGTTACAGGGAAGGTAATAAGAAATTGTTTTATTTTTCACAAAGTTATTTATTAGCGACCGGTTTCGAAGTCGTTACTTCATCTTCAGGCACACCTAAATGGATAGTTATGGAGTCAATGAATTGTAAAGTGAAAGTTTTTATTAAAAATAAAATAAAAATTAAGTAAAAAACAAATACTAAAGATTAATTAAATTAATTATTACAATTTGACCTACCATAATATATCTATTACGGATTAGCTACACGGGTAAATATAAAAAGAGGGTCACTGTGTCTAAACGTATTACAAATATTTGATTTAAAAACAGTAGAGAGGAGAGTTGCTTCTTTAATTTGGAATGTATAAAGGTCTCAATTTAAAAATAAAAAAACTGCATTAAATAAATACGAGAAGCAAAATTTAACACGGAGAATAAAACAAAAATGGCGTTAATTAAATTTATATCATAATAAAAAATATCAAAAACATTAATAGATAAAAAACGAAAAATTAATAACTCCATTTACAATGTAGGTTGAAACCTAAAAAAGGTACTTACAGCGACTTCTACTTGATACAAGTTGAAAATAAAATTTTGACAATCGAATTTACCTAATGTTTACTAGAAAGAAGTATAGATTGTCCTGACTAAGACTATTTTAAAATGGTGTTAAATATGAAGAAATTATTAATTTATTAATAAAAAAGATTTACATAATAATGAGAACACTAACAAAATTATGATTGCATTGTACTATATTTCGTCGTTGTCGCGGTAAAACCTCCTATGTACATTTCATCAAAATTTTCAGTAGATATAAAAACGTAACAATTTTGTTCTGATGCCTTATACGTATTACGCACAAGGGAGGTCTAAAATCACAATATTTTAAAAGAAAATTACATGGGAGGTTTCGCTAAACTGTACAGATGTTAGTTTCTATGAACTGGTACAAAAATCTAAAAATGTGATAAAATATCACATAGGAGGTTTCACCGCGGCAACGACGATTTGAACTAGGCAATCAAAAGAGAAAATACTGTTACAGGAAATGGAAATATGATGATATTTAAGAATAACAGATAAATTAATGTGATTAGGATTTTTTTTTAATGATTGGCACTTGTAAAAATGTACGAAATATGAAAAGTGAAACTATTTTACAATTGGAGTTGGAGCAAGAAAGATATTGTTACTCTGCACCCTGCTTCTATAGGTTCTTTGAAGTTGTCCGATCCTTCCGCAATTAAAGCATCTTTATTTTGGCTCTTTCGTTGCATATTTTGCAGGATGTTTAAGATTTGTGAGAAAGTAGTTTGGAGCATAGATAATAGTAAATATTAAATTTAAGCTGGTAAATTTAACTTTTATATATCCAATAATAAAATTAGCCACTATCTAGTTACTACTATTTGGTTTTGGGTGGCAACTTCCTTAGGATGCAGTTGAACTTCTTAATTCTGCTACTCGGGAACGAACACCAAATCTCGTTCTTTCTATAATTCTGCTACTTGAGCACGAACCCCAAATCTCCTTCTTTCTTGTTCCTTGTTCTGGTTTTAGTTCTAGTTCTAGTTTCTTTTTCTAGTTCTAGTTTCTTGTTCTAGTTCTAGTTTCTTGTTCTAATTCTAGTTCTAGTTTCTTGTTCTAGTTTCTTGTTCTAGTTTCTTGTTCTAGTTTCTGGTTCTAGTTTCTTGTTCTAGTTTCTTGTTCTAGTTTCTTGTTCTAGTTTCTTGTTCTAGTTTCTTGTTCTAGTTTCTTGTTCTAGTTTCTTGTTCTAGTTTCTTGATCTAGTTTCTTGTTCTAGTTTCTTGTTCTAGTTTCTTGTTCTAGTTTCTTGTTCTAGTTCTAGTTTCTTGTTCTAGTTCTAGTGTCTTGTTCTAGTTCTAGTTTCTTGTTCTAGTTTCTTGTTCTAGTTTCTTGTTCTAGTTCTAGTGTCTTGTTCTAGTTCTAGTTTCTTGTTCTAGTTTCTTGTTCTAGTTTCTTGTTCTAGTTTCTTGTTCTAGTTTCTTGTTCTAGTTTCTTGTTCTAGTTTCTTGTTCTAGTTTCTTGTTCTAGTTTCTTGTTCTAGTTTCTTGTTCTAGTTTCTTGTTCTAGTTTCTTGTTCTAGTTTCTTGTTCTAGTTTCTTGTCCTAGTTTCTTGTTTTAGTTTCTTGTTCTAGTTTCTTGTTCTAGTTTCTTGTTCCTGTTTCTTGTTCTAGTTTCTTGTTCTAGTTTCTTGTTCTTGTTCTAGTTTCTTGTTCTAGTTTCTTGTTCTAGTTTTTTGTTCTAGTTTCTTGTTCTAGTTTCTTGTTCTAGTTTCTTGTTCTAGTTTCTTGTTCTAGTTTCTTGTTCTAGTTTCTTGTTCTAGTTTCTTGTTCTAGTTTCTTGTTCTAGTTTCTTGTTCTAGTTTCTTGTTTTAGTTTCTTGTTCTAGTTTCTTGTTCTAGTTTCTTGTTCTAGTTTCTTGTTCTAGTTTCTTGTTCTAGTTTCTTGTTCTAGTTTCTTGTTCTAGTTTCTTGTTCTAGTTTCTTGTTCTAGTTTCTTGTTCTAGTTTCTTGTTCTAGTTTCTTGTTCTAGTTTCTTGTTCTAGTTTCTTGTTCTAGTTTCTTGTTCTAGTTTCTTGTTCTAGTTTCTTGTTCTAGTTTCTTGTTCTAGTTTCTTGTTCTAGTTTCTTGTTCTAGTTACTTGTTCTAGTTTCTTGTTCTAGTTTCTTGTTCTAGTTTCTTGTTCTAGTTTCTTGTTCTAGTTTCTTGTTCTAGTTTCTTGTTCTAGTTTCTTGTTCTAGTTTCTTGTTCTAGTTTCTTGTTCTAGTTTCTTGTTCTAGTTTCTTGTTCTAGTTTCTTATTCTAGTTTCTTATTCTAGTTTCTTGTTCTAGTTTCTTGTTCTAGTTTCTTGTTCTAGTTTCTTGTTCTAGTTTCTTGTTCTAGTTCTAGCTTTTAGCTGCTCCTATTCGTTTTCACTTGTACAGCCTAACACTAGTAGATACTACGAGATAATATCGGGAAAATGAAATTTTAAGACCTAATGGCAAAATCGTCTGCTTTACTGTACTCCGACTTCACGAAATTTCCCTTTCTTAGGACTATTGCGTGCGGCGATAATTGAATTTAAATTAATCGAATACTATTTTATACAGGATGTCACACAATTAAAATAATATTTTTAACTGGAATTTTAAAATGTTAAAGTAGAGGAGTGAGTCAAATATGCAATACCGTTTTGTTTTTTGAACATAATAAATTCAAAATATCTTCTTGACACCCCTTGTTTTTTTGTGTAGGTTTTCTACACCTTTGAAACCCATAATTTATTATTCAAAATACTAAATCTATTATAAAGGAGTCACAGAAAAATATTTTATCTTGTATATTTGTACCTAATACGGATAATGTTCCTAATATGGAACTTACGTTTCAAGGAAAAATAAAACAATGCCCTTACACGAACATTTCTATTACTTTATGCTACATAGAAAAACAAATCAGTCAACACAAAAGAATTGCATCAGATATATCAAGAGAATGTATTTTAACTCCTTCATTTTTGTACAAAAATATATTGTCGTCGTAGCACCAACATAAATATTTCTATCGATTGTTTACCCCTAACGTCTTCCATTACACTAGAAACAGTTGGCAATCCTTTATTTGTATTTTGAAAATTGCAATAATTTCGTTTTAATGTCACGTAATTCCAAATTATACTGCGTAAAACGTACATTGCCAAGAGTGAAATACCCTCGTATGGTAATATATTTCTAAAACACACTGTATATTAAATTATTAAAATCATACTATGTAACATTGACTGAAACTCATAATTCTAAAAGAAATAAAAGAGAGTTCCCATTAATATTATGCCATTAAACTGGAATGACTCTCAAAAGCATATGCTGCATAAGGCGAGAAGGGTCTCGAAGGCAATAAAGGAAGAAGCGGATTGCTTATGGTCTAGAGAACATCTTAGAGACGCCATCCAGGCGCAGTATCTTATTCAAACTTTTATGTTATATGTGTATCGGAGTACAAATTGGAATGAATCTTTTATGATTTTAGAAGAATAATTGAGTCTTCTTTTATGCCTATTCGTTCCGATTTGAAATCAGAATTTCGTCATAGGCGCTACTTTATACTAGCACGGCGTTTATACAGGACATTATTACTGTCTCTGTCACAGATATGACAGTATCCTGCTCTTTGTGAACGCGTACATACCTTGGATAATGAATGGCTTGAACATTATTGTCTCATCTACTTTTTGAAGCAGCGATTAGGACAGTAATCTTGCTTGTTTTGAATAAAAAATGGCGGTAGTCAAATTTCGTGGGCAGCACTTTGTTGATTTTAACAGAAACAAAATTAGCAATATCATCAGAATCTCCAACTAGTAAATATGGAGTGGAGAGGAATGGAGGACAATCTTATATGATTGTTTATCTCAAAAAGTGTCCACCCAAAAGCAGTAAATAAGGTTGCAGATAGTGACCAAAATGGCGCTTGTGTACTAGAAGAGCAAGATTCAATGATATATAGTTTTATGGATTGCTCATTCATATGTAAATCAGACGACGAGAACCGGATTTATGTTTAATTGTTAATTCTCTTCATTTTTCCATCTCTTTAATCGATTTCTTCTGTTTTTGTATTCTAGAGATGCAATTGTTTGTATCACTTGTTCAGAAGTCACTTCTATAAACTGAAATGGGTTTGGAATAAACATAGTTAGTTGTATAATCATTAAAGGTAGTATTTGGAAAAATGATTTTTGATTGGATTAGCAACTGAAGAGAAATTATACAGTGAGCACCATAAGTCTTACCCCCCCCCTATCTAACTCATTACTGGAGTCTTGTTAGGAAAATTGCCGAGACAGGTCGATTTTTGATTTCTACAATGTACATTTTTGTATGATTAGTTTACCCTTAATTTCATCCCTTACTGGAGGGAAGCAACCCTTTCGAAAAATTTAAATGGCGTGGGTAATGAGTGATAGCTCATTTGAAAGGGGGTTTTATACTCTATTCAACCGTGCAAAAAAATTTAAAATTTGCTTCATTACGTGTTGATTTATTAATGTTTAAAAATAACAAAACCTCACAAAATAGGAAAGCAACTAAACTAACAGTGACCTTCTAATGGCAAAAAGTCTTACTTCACGTCTGAACCGAAACCGAAATCATGCAGGGCCGAATTTTAATTCTAAGGATGAGTGCGCTACGTTAATTTCCGTTATTCTGAAACAACAATTAGTCGGGAATTAATGAAGCAAATTTCAAAAATTTTTACACGGTTGAATAGAAAATAAAACTCTCTTTCAAATGAGCTATCACTCACCACCCCATGCTATTTAAATTTTTCGAAAGGGTTGCTCCCCTCCAGTAAGGGATGAAATTAAGGGTAAACTATTTACACAAAAATGTACATTGTAGAAAACAAAAATCGACGTGTCTCGGCGATTTTCCTAACAAGACTCCAGTAATGAGTTAGATAGGGGGGGTAAGACTTATGGTGCTCACTGTATAAACGTGTTAGTGATGTAGTTTTCTATTAATCTTGTACCATTAGCAGTATTTAATAATGTTAGATATGTTTTGTCTGTTCAGTTAGGAATTAACAGTCTTTCAAACAATTTTCTGTTTATGTTCATATTTTTATTTGATAAATTTTTTGTACATACCTAGTTTTTTTTACTTTTTATCGTTCTAATATATGACTAAGTATCAGAAATATTTTTTATGACAAAACATATTTTTAAATTTATTTCCAATTTCAAAAATTTCATCATTTTGTATCACTTCTGTTTCCAAAATATTTTCTTTTGTCATTGGACATGTCTAATTTATATAGTAGGAAATTATATTCAAAAATATATTATGTATCTCATCAACATCAGGTGGAGCTTCACAAACAAGTGAGAATTCCTCGTGTAACATTTTTGAGAATTGACTACAGAAATTCGATGTATTTCTAAAAGAGTGGTAGAGTGTAATCTAAATAGTTATATATCTAATCTAATCTAAATAGTGATCTAAATAGTAATCTAAATAGTAATCTAAACAGTAATCTAAATAGTAATCTAAATAGTAATCTAAATAGTAATCTAAATAGTAATCTAAATAGTAATCTAAATAGTAATCTAAATAGTAATCTAAATAATTATATATCTAATCTAATCTAAATAGTGATCTAAATAGTGATCTAAGTAGTGATCTAAATAGTGATCTAAATAGTGATCTAAATAGTGATCTAAATAGTAATCTAAATAGTAATCTAAATAATAATCTAAATAGTAATCTAAATAGTAATCTAAATAGTAATCTAAATAGTAATCTAAATAGTAATCTAAATAGTAATCTAAATAGTAATCTAAATAGTAATCTAAATAGTAATCTAAATAGTAATCTAAATAGTAATCTAAATAGTAATCTAAATAGTAATCTAAATAGTAATCTAAATAGTAATCTAAATAGTAATCTAAATAGTAATCTAAATAGTAATCTAAATAGTAATCTAAATAGTAATCTAAATAGTAATCTAAATAGTAATCTAAATAGTAATCTAAATAGTAATCTAAATAGTAATCTAAATAGTAATCTAAATAGTAATCTAAATAGTAATCTAAATAGTAATCTAAATAGTAATCTAAATAGTAATCTAAATAGTAATCTAAATAGTAATCTAAATAGTAATCTAAATAGTAATCTAAATAGTAATCTAAATAGTAATCTAAATAGTAATCTAAATAGTAATCTAAATAGTAATCTAAATAGTAATCTAAATAGTAATCTAAATAGTAATCTAAATAGTAATCTAAATAGTAATCTAAATAGTAATCTAAATAGTAATCTAAATAGTAATCTAAATAGTAATCTAAATAGTAATCTAAATAGTAATCTAAATAGTAATCTAAATAGTAATCTAAATAGTAATCTAAATAGTAATCTTAATAGTAATCTAAATAGTAATCTAAATAGTAATCTAAATAGTAATCTAAATAGTAATCTAAATAGTAATCTAAATAGTAATCTAAATAGTAATCTAAATAGTAATCTAAATAGTAATCTAAATAGTAATCTAAATAGTAATCTAAATAGTAATCTAAATAGTAATCTAAATAGTAATCTAAATAGTAATCTAAATAGTAATCTAAATAGTAATCTAAATAGTAATCTAAATAGTAATCTAAATAGTAATCTAAATAGTAATCTAAATAGTAATCTAAGTAGTAATCTAAATAGTAATCTAAATAGTAATCTAAATAGTAATCTAAATAGTAATCTAAATAGTAATCTAAATAGTAATCTAAATAGTAATCTAAATAGTTATCTAAATATTAATCTAAATAGTAATCTAAATAGTAATCAGTTATCTAAATAGTAATCTAAATAGTAACCTAATTAAAATTCTTGTACTATTTCTCTGTAATAGCAACTACAATTTGTTAGAAAATAATTTATTTGTGATTTGAAAATTTTCCCATTTTTATCAAGTGACACTCTAGTTGGTACTTTATTTTGACATTGTAATTTAAAAAAGAAACATTCTTTTTTACTTTTCGTATCTTTTAAAAGGATTGAATTATTCAGAGCTGTGTGATATGTTGTGAGATACTAAATTGAAGACAAAAAAAAACCCATTGCACTAAATATGCATCTGAATAATCAAAAACAACTGATTTTAGCGAAAATTTTCAAGATGCTTTAGCATAGCAAATATAGAAGACGGGAATAATTCTGAACAAAGCATAATCCAGACTTCTCGGGCTTTTATTTTAATAATTTGCAAGTTCTCCAAATAGTCAACGGCTTTAGTTCTTGGTATATCAAAGTTGTTCGCCTTGCAGTCTCTCAAAGTGTTCTGTCTTTTCTTTATCTCTCAATGAAGCCCTCACTTACCTACTTCCCGAATTGCTGCATTATAAACTTGATACTTTTTATACTTCGCTGAATATCGTTAATGGACTCGTTATATAAAGTCTCTCGTTGGGACTCTTTTTTCAGGGCAGCACTGGCCCTTTCGATGGGCATACAATAATTCACTACTGCCAGATGAATAGCTTAACTTCGTTTTTTTTTATATTCGTGTTTTTATACACCATTAGAGTCGTTAATATAATTAACTGAAAAATATCAAATATGGTCGCATAATTTATATTTTTTCCAAAAAATTAAAAAAAAAATCTTTTATCTACATACATCAATTTATCCTAATAAAGTAATCGTACATTTCTTTTAAAAAACGTTATAAAATATACTTTTATGCAAGTACTACAAAAATTTCTGCAAGAGTAAAAAAATAAAGCTGATGAGTAAGCTTTTCCGTGAAAACCAGGGGCGGCTTGTAACCAACAATTTGGGGGTTCACAGTAGCAGAATATAGCTCTCGGTACAGCTGATGTAGGTAAAAAACTGTTAGTGTTTTAGAAAGGTATATTATAAACTTTCTAAAACACTGAAAGTTTTTTTCATACATCTGTACTGATATCTATATTCTGTCACTGTGAACCCCCAAAATTTTGGCCACGAGCCGTCACCGGTAAAATCGTTGTAGAACCCGAGAATAATGATCCAAGGAGAAGCGACAGCTTGGTGTTTTTAGCGTACCGTTTTGTAACGCGCATGTGCGAAAATAAGTTGTGTATCACTCAAAATGATGTTATCTGTCAAAGTCAGTCCAAGTTGTGTTTAGTACGTGAGCAATGTTAAGTGATATTTTTTGATGTTTGTTTTGTGTAGTAATAAGATGAAGATTTTTACACACTTAAGTATTCTAATGCAGATATAAAATGTGCCAAAAAAGTTATTAGGAAACTAAGAATTTTATCACATGCATAAATATAAAGTATAATGATTTAATTATTTTTGACATTTTATTTTTCATATGTATGTATTGTATTTTGTGAAATATATGTTTTATTCTTTTAAATAAATTTAATAAATAATGAACTGGAGATTTTGTTTTTTTATAATTATATTTAAAAAATATAATAAATCCACGTGTTTCAATTAGGATTGGTCAAAATGGGCGAAATCCCTTTATTATGGCTAAATTGTAAGGTACAATTATGTCAATATAAAGATGTTTTGCCCATTCATATTTACATTTATTGAATGAATCATACTGGAGTTGATTTTGGAAATATTGGTGCATACTTAAATAAGTACTATTTCAAAAAATTCGTCTATGCCCAGACAGCACACATAGTCCAATGTACGTCCACTTTAGCTCTATTTGAGGGTCAGGACGTCCATATCCGGGCATCTAGTGTACGTCCGTTTATGCTAATTAAATTGACAGCTGAATATCGATACCCAGAGAACGTCTGTTTTTGGACTTAATTTTAAGTTTAGTATTATTTTGACGTCCACTGGACGTCCATCTTAGGTCATTATTTATTAAGCCTACCAGATAATACTCATCTATAATATATACTTCTTTTTTTAATATAACTGGTCATTAAAAATTGACAAATTGAATCTATTGCATTTCATTCTATCAGCGGAAGTTTGAAATCTTATTCAATTATAACTGTATCTAGTAAAAAGTTTTCAAGTGGTTCCTTGGTCGAGCTCGTCTAGCAATTGAAAGCGTAAAACGATAATGGATGTGTCGTGAGTTCGATTCCTGCTCAGGTCCAGCAATTTTTAATAAAAAAAAAATGGTGTATAGCGGTTTGCGAAAATAATAAACAAATTATTAATAATATAAAATAGTGTGTTGTAAGTTGCGGTTCTGTAAAAAAAGTGGAAATGTGGTCTCAATGGAAATATAATCCTGGACGTTTTTTCAATTCGACGTCCAAATTTATTCCAGAATTGAACGTCCTCTAAATGGTCAAAAGTGTGCCATTTGTATACTTCACTGGACGTCCATTGGATGTCGGAAGTCCAGAAAAAACTCATTTTTGGACGTCTAGACATATTTGTATTGTCTGGGTGATATCCAGGCCAGGTATTTAACTCTAAATACATAAACCTTAAATGACATCTAGCTTAACTTGGCGAGAAAACACTTATGTATACAGAAATGAGTGATAAACTTGAAAGTCCTTTTAATATAATATAAATCCAGAAATTCTAAAAATATGTAAGTACTTTTTAAACCTAAAAGTTTTGAAAATATAAGCACATTGTAAATATTTAGTTAAATCTCTCAAACTTTATGTCTTTTTTATTGTTACCTTATTTTTTTTTGGCACCCTTAATTTTATTTACCTTATTTTTACTTAAGGAAAAGGTATTTTAATTTAAAAATGAGGCTTTTATTACATTTTTAACAATAAATAAACCAAATATTGAACAAATTTTTTTAGATAAATTATAAAATAATAAACGTCTTTTACTTTTACAACAAATAATTAATTATTACATAATGAATTATATTTTGGTGCCGAAATTTTACCATTGCTATTAACCCTAACTACGTCAATGTAATTAAATCACATTACAACATTTGCGCATGGACTATAACAATGATTTCAGATAATTTGCCAAACTATTTCGCTCAGTGTAGAAAATATGCATGTTTTCTCAGCGTGCTAAGTTGTGTATCAATCAAAGTCATGCTGTAAAAAAGGTACATCCGATATCAAAGGCACCGACAGCTACTGTCGCTTCTCCTTGATGGTTATTCTCGGGTAGAACCGTATTGCCACATCTGAGAAAATAAAAATATCAGGGTCTGAGGGTGTTTTTAACCCTTTTACAATTTCCTTTGAGCTTCTCTGATTACTAAAAGTAGAGTAATTCTCTAAAATGTACTTTTTGAACATACAAAAATGTGATTTTTAAATAAACTTTGAACTCTTCTCACGGACAAACGGTATATTTTGGTATACCTAGAAACAAATTAGGACCAAACAACTTATTTTGACCTCTACAATACGAGGTAGCTCTATGTATCCTCCTGTATAAATTAAAAATATAATTGGACTCAATATTGTCCACTGGAGGACCCCTTTTTGTATAATTGAATCGGCACTTAAATTTTCTATTTTTTATTTGTTACTTAAATAAGTAATTAATTGGAGGATTTTAATTAACTTTAAATAATGAAAGATTTTGGTTAAATTTTTATTTGATAGGAATTTTCTATTGTTTTTCATACAATTTATTTACTTTTTAATATACATTAATGACTTCATAGAAGTTGTAAATGTCTCTAAAATTCACTTTATTGGGAATGACATATTAATTCTAATGAATTTTACTTTCTTAATTTGTCCATTTCAATATGTCCGGCATGACAGTGTTAAACAATATTATGCGGTCCGATCCTGCGGAGAGTTCTTCTTCTAAAATTATGAGCGCAGATAGAGGAATGTGCATAGAAATAAAATATTACCGGGGGTTTGTAAATTCATATTTTTACGCTGAACTGAACTTAGAAAACGCGTCCCTGCTCGATAATGTTTCTTTTTCGGAAATAAATGATGGCGGGTTTTAAATAATGTTTAAGGGAAATATAACTAGGTTAAAAGTTGATCTAATAGAAATAACAGCAGACAGTTGTCAATAGAATTGACTACATTTTTGTCAATTCAAAATATAAATATTTTTGTAGCTCCATTATTTTCGAATGGTGCTATTGTTCCCGTTGACCAGTTCGTAAAATTTTACTTTATACACTAGTGCGAAAATGCGTAGTGAATATTATTAGTGTAAAATAATATTGTCACTAATATTGTGACATTTTTCATATTATAAATTTATTTTTGAAGACATTTTTGTCATGAAATTCATAACCTTTTTGCGGACATTAAAATTTTCAACATACAACATTGTTGTTTAAAATTTCGTCAAATTTTATGAGCTGGTTTAGAAACCATTTTGTTTTGCTTTATTTAATAAACATGTAGAATAGGTTTGTGCAACAAAAGTGGATATGATGGTCATATCGCATGAAAACAAAATTTGGACTCACTAACGAAAATCTATTTAAAATAATTTATGAATTTTACTGATTTTTATAATAAAATAAATATAAAAAATAAAAAATTAGTCACCAGCCGAGGATCGATTCCCGGCTTTTCGCGTGGAAGTGAAGCACTCTGTCCATGCCTCTACGTCCACATTTACGATTTTGGTTTTAATACTCGTAATTAAAACAGTTTCATATAGTTTGATTAAAATTTAATTAATTTTTTTAAAATATGGTTCAAATAAAAATAGAAATGCTATTATTTACGATCATTTATCGATTCTATACAAAAATAACTTATTTTAATGTATATTTAATCTTAATAATTAAAAAATATACTGACAATTAGTTTAACAGTATTGTTACTTATTTAGAATTTTTAAAATAATAGTAGTTGGTTGTCCAAATATGAACTGTGTTTGGTGGATTTAATTTTTTGCAGTGTTCTCACTACCTCGAAGGGATATGAAATATATTCTTTCAGTTGAACGCAATGACATACTTTTTTGTTTTGCAATATGTGTGTAGATAAGCTAATATCCATGTGGGTCAAGAAAAAAGTTCATTTAGTTAATTTGTTTAATGTTGGCTCAACAAACCCTCATATCATCATATTTAACAAGTGTTTAATAAATGTTTTAGTTGGCTTATTCCTTAGTGGATAAGAGATTATGGTGAGTTTTCTAGTTTTTTCTAGTTTTTTTCTAGTTTTTTCTAGTTTTTTCTAGTTTTTTCTAGTTTTTTTCTAGTTTTTTCTAGTTTTTTCTAGTTTTTTCTAGTTTTTTTTCTAGTTTTTTCTAGTTTTTTCTAGTTTTTTCTAGTTTTTTCTAGTTTTTTCTAGTTTTTTCTAGTTTTTTCTAGTTTTTTCTAGTTTTTTCTAGTTTTTTCTAGTTTTTTCTAGTTTTTTCTAGTTTTTTCTAGTTTTTTCTAGTTTTTTCTAGTTTTTTTCTAGTTTTTTCTAGTTTTTTCTAGTTTTTTCTAGTTTTTTCTAGTTTTTTCTAATTTTTTCTAGTTTTTTCTAGTTTTTTTTTTAGTTTTTTTCTAGTTTTTTTTTAGTTTTTTTCTAGTTTTTTCTAGTATTTTCTAGTTTTTTCTAGTTGTTCCTAGTTTTTTCTAGTTTTTTCTAGTTTTTTCTAGTTTTTTCTAGTTTTTTCTAGTTTTTTCTAGTTTTTTCTAGTTTTTTCTAGTTTTTTCTAGTTTTTTCTAGTTTTTTCTAGTTTTTTCTAGTTTTTTCTAGTTTTTTCTAGTTTTTTCTAGTTTTTTCTAGTTTTTTCTAGTTTTTTCTAGTTTTTTCTAGTTTTTTCTAGTTTTTTCTAGTTTTTTCTAGTTTTTTCTAGTTTTTTCTAGTTTTTTTCTAGTTTTTTCTAGTTTTTTCTAGTTTTTTAGTTTTTTTTCTAGTTTTTTCTAGTTTTTTCTAGTTTTTTCTAGTTTTTTTCTAGTTTTTTCTAGTTTTTTCTAGTTTTTTCTAGTTTTTTCTAGTTTTTTCTAGTTTTTTCTAGTTTTTTCTAGTTTTTTCTAGTTTTTTTTCTAGTTTTTTTCTAGTTTTTTCTAGTTTTTTCTAGTTTTTTCTAGTTTTTTTCTAGTTTTTTCTAGTTTTTTCTAGTTTTTTCTAGTTTTTTTCTAGTTTTTTCTAGTTTTTTTCTAGTTTTTTCTAGTTTTTTTCTAGTTTTTTTCTAGTTTTTTCTAGTTTTTTTCTAGTTTTTTCTAGTTTTTTCTAGTTTTTTCAAGTTTTTTCCAGTTTTTTCTAGTTTTTTCTAGTTTTTTCTAGTTTGTCTAGTTTTTTTCCAGTTTTTTCTAGTTTTTTCTAGTTTTTTCTAGTTTTTTCTAGTTTTTTTTCTAGTTTTTTCTAGTTTTTTCTAGTTTTTTCTAGTTTTTTCTAGTTTTTTCTAGTTTTTTCTAGTTTTTTCTAGTTTTTTTCTAGTTTTTTCTAGTTTTTTCTAGTTTTTTCTAGTTTTTTCTAGTTTTTTCTAGTTTTTTCTAGTTTTTTCTAGTTTTTTCTAGATTTTTCTAGATTTTTCTAGATTTTTCTAGATTTTTCTAGATTTTCCTAGTTTTTTCTAGCTTTTGTCTAGATTTTTCTATTTCTTCTATTGATTACCGTTTTAAACATTTTTTTAATATTTGTTTCAATTCTTTCGTATCCTTCCTTGTTTCATACAGTATGGTTCAAATGAAAGGAATAAATTCATTATAATGGAAGTAGTTGGTTCTTCGAAAAAATGCTCGGACAGGTCAATTTTGTTTACTCAAAGCGCAATTTTTTAAATAAAATTCAATTTTCTCCCACTTCCCGTTTTTGGGCTGTGACGTCATTGACAATTTTTTTTAAATAGTAACCCCAATTTTTTTTCTTGATTTTGAAAGATTTTGCAATTTCCTACTCGGAAACATAATATTTGAAATATCTGACATAAATTTTTTTTTGAATAAAAGTCATTTAAAGATCAGATACATAAATTTTATTTTATTTTGAAACACAATAAATAAATAAAAGATTTTTTGTAATTAAGTGCTTCATCTAAAATAATAATAATAATAATAATAATAATAATAATAATAATAATAATAATAATAATAATAATAATAATAATAATAATAATAATAATAATAATAATAATAATAATAATAATAATAATAATAATAATAATAATAATAATAATAATAATAATAATAATAATAATAATAATAATAATAATAATAATAATAATAATAATAATAATAATAATAATAATAATAATAATAATAATAATAATAATAATAATAATAATAATAATAATAATAATAATAATAATAATAATAATAATAATAATAATAATAATAATAATAATAATAATAATAATAATAATAATAATAATAATAATAATAATAATAATAATAATAATAATAATAATAATAATAATAATAATAATAATAATAATAATAATAATAATAATAATAATAATAATAATAATAATAATAATAATAATAATAATAATAATAATAATAATAATAATAATAATAATAATAATAATAATAATAATAATAATAATAATAATAATAATAATAATAATAATAATAATAATAATAATAATAATAATAATAATAATAATAATAATAATAATAATAATAATAATAATAATAATAATAATAATAATAATAATAATAATAATAATAATAATAATAATAATAATAATAATAATAATAATAATAATAATAATAATAATAATAATAATAATAATAATAATAATAATAATAATAATAATAATAATAATAATAATAATAATAATAATAATAATAATAATAATAATAATAATAATAATAATAATAATAATAATAATAATAATAATAATAATAATAATAATAATAATAATAATAATAATAATAATAATAATAATAATAATAATAATAATAATAATAATAATAATAATAATAATAATAATAATAATAATAATAATAATAATAATAATAATAATAATAATAATAATAATAATAATAATAATAATAATAATAATAATAATAATAATAATAATAATAATAATAATAATAATAATAATAATAATAATAATAATAATAATAATAATAATAATAATAATAATAATAATAATAATAATAATAATAATAATAATAATAATAATAATAATAATAATAATAATAATAATAATAATAATAATAATAATAATAATAATAATAATAATAATAATAATAATAATAATAATAATAATAATAATAATAATAATAATAATAATAATAATAATAATAATAATAATAATAATAATAATAATAATAATAATAATAATAATAATAATAATAATAATAATAATAATAATAATAATAATAATAATAATAATAATAATAATAATAATAATAATAATAATAATAATAATAATAATAATAATAATAATAATAATAATAATAATAATAATAATAATAATAATAATAATAATAATAATAATAATAATAATAATAATAATAATAATAATAATAATAATAATAATAATAATAATAATAATAATAATAATAATAATAATAATAATAATAATAATAATAATAATAATAATAATAATAATAATAATAATAATAATAATAATAATAATAATAATAATAATAATAATAATAATAATAATAATAATAATAATAATAATAATAATAATAATAATAATAATAATAATAATAATAATAATAATAATAATAATAATAATAATAATAATAATAATAATAATAATAATAATAATAATAATAATAATAATAATAATAATAATAATAATAATAATAATAATAATAATAATAATAATAATAATAATAATAATAATAATAATAATAATAATAATAATAATAATAATAATAATAATAATAATAATAATAATAATAATAATAATAATAATAATAATAATAATAATAATAATAATAATAATAATAATAATAATAATAATAATAATAATAATAATAATAATAATAATAATAATAATAATAATAATAATAATAATAATAATAATAAAAAGAATTTAATGCCAATTTCACAAATTCTTTTTTATTATTATTATTATTAATATTTTGTTAGATTAAGCACTTAATTACAAATAATTATCTTATATTCATTTATTGTGTTCTCAAAATCAAATAAAATTTATGTGTCTGATCTTTAAATGACTTTTATTCAAAAATAAATGTTATGTAAGATATTTCAAATATTATGTTTCCGAGTAGGAAATTGCAAGTTCTATCAAAATCAAGAAAAAAAAATTGGGGTTACTATTTAAAAAAATTGCCAATGACGTCACTGCCCAAAAATGGGAAGTGGGGGAAAATTGAATTCTATTTAAAAAATTGCGCTTTGAGTAAACAAAATTGACCTGTCCGAGCATTTTTTCGAAAAACCAACTACTTCCATTATAATGAATTTATTCCTTTCATTTGAACCATACTGTATAATAATCATTTGAGTTAATCTACTTCTAGTTAGTACATTAATATTGTTAACTTCTTTTGGTATAAATAAATAAAGATTAGTCTTATTAGTAGATTAGTATTGTTAATAATTCTTAAACCAAATCATTGTTTCATGTTGCTGCCAATTTCCTTTATTTTTCTCTTGAACAGTAGTAGACTTGCCAGAAGATAAGTAATCAACTTACAAACAGGTCGCATTTAAATACATATCTTTGTGAGATTAAAAGGACCTTTTTCTTTTCTACCTTTTCATAACATAAATATAAAGTTAAATTAATCAAATAAAATAAATACAAATACAGAATAAATTAAGAATAAACAATGATAACTCACTGAGGCATTATAATGCCTGTATGCCAACTAGATTTGGGAGTTAAGGTTATGATCGGATAGTACATTTTTAAGTTTTGTTGAGAGAGGATTTACAATTTTTAAATCGTGTAATTAGAATATTTGTTAATCTTAAATTACTTATTTTGGAGACCTTAAATTAATTAGATCATTAAAAATACATTTATTTATTATAGCATATTTGTACTTTGAGGGTTTATTAATGTCCTGAATGTAATCTTGTATACCGGGTCGGTGGCGTAGCTGTCTAACGCGCTTATATTAATTTAAAGGCAAGTTTGTGGTTTAGAGACTTCGAATCCTACACCAGACCATGTGGATTTTTAAATAAATTAACCGAAATGATATCCAGATTATAAATCGTCATGCGTTACCGTCTCTGTGATGGTGGGTGAGGTTTTTCAGGTTTTCCTCACCTGTAAGTCAAATGGCTCATCAATCATCTTTAAGTCGCCTCGGAGCGCCACGGCAAATAATAATAATAATAATAATAATAATAATAATAATAATAATAATAATAGCGGTCCCTTTCCCTACACGAGTCGCTCAGTCGGCTTTAGGCATTGAAATTTACTCGTAAGGGGGTGAATTGGGGAGAGTATTATTATTAATAATATCTAGAAATATTAGGAACTTGTTTCGCAGAGTGAAGCATGTCGTATTTATCTTAAAACAACCCGTAAAGTTTGACTGTAATGTGATTATTTGTAATAATTAAGTAAATAAATACTAATTCAATTTCAATTACGACTTTCAAATCTCAATTTTTACATCAATAATGCCACGTAACAACGAAGTCTCCCAAAAGTATTTCCATTACACCTATCAACGACATAAAAGCAGAAAGGGAGTAGTAGGTATACGTACATCGAGAAATTCTACATCTAATTCAAGAAGCGATCAAAATCTCATTACCGTTCCATTCGTTCATCCACCCACCTGCCCCCCGCTCCCGCCATCCCCCCGAGCATAGGTGGAAGAAAAGCGGAAAAAGAGGAGAGAAAAAACCTCCACATTCTTGTAATCCCGTAGCGGGGAGCCTCATCCAATCCAGTAGGTCGTAAGTAGGTGTTCGAATGTGAAGAGTATTGACGGAAAGGAAAGCGCGTGCGTATATGCCATTCTCCACATGACCGGCGTTGGAGAGGGGCGACGCGCGAAGGGAGAGAAGAAGAGCGTGTGTACTTTTGTACTTTTTCCTACTACATCCCGGTCGTGGACTCCTCGGGACGACTGCTACGACGACGACGTCGCTATTTTTCATCCGGGTGGAGCCGGAACACGCTGGGCACGGTGCCCCCCAACCCGGCGGCTGGGGCCCCCTTTTCGGGGGGCTCACCCCGATCGATCGGCTAGAGTTGCATATTACGTTTTCACCTCACGTCCGCACAAAGAAATCACCTCGCATCGCTACCATTTATCATAGGATCTCAAGATTGCTCCTGCTGCCTGCTTGCTTGCTTGGCAACCGGATGCGAGCAGGGCCGGAACGAAGGGGTTGCGGGCTAGGGTTAGGGACGGTTAACTTTTTTAATCGAATTTCGATTAGGTAAAGCAGGCGGAGAGGTTGAAATTGCGAAATGGTTTGGAGGTATCAAAGTGAATCTGCTATTTCTGCCGGGAAGCTAGAAAAAATACCAGATAGATAACAAATAGATATATTATGAAATTAATATAAAATATATTTTTATTTAACAAATAAACGAATACATTCGGACCCATAGATTTTCCTTTTTTAAAACTGTGTAATTAATATTTATTTTTTATCATATTACAGTAGTAACAATAATTTTAATGAATTTCATACTGAAACTTGGGATCAAATTCAGTAACTATCAATTTATGCACATTGTTGTCGAGTGTCCCGTGCTTAGCATCGTTCGATTTCTTTTCAACAAATTATTTGTATTTGAGGTAAAATATTAACAAAATGTTCTATTCAAGGACGTCGCTAATAATCCTGAAACACTAAAATTTGGGAAACTTTTTTTATAATGTTTATACTATATCTTAATTTATTTAAATAGGTACTTTTTAATTGGTTATATACATAATTATTCTTACTTAGTATTAATAGTTTTTTACTGTTATTCTTATGAAATCGCTAGAAACATTTTTTATTCCAATAAAAAGGTCTCTTAACAATAACATATTCTAGTGTTTTATTCTTTCCTTTTTTAAACTCGGTAATTTGATGAATATGTTGAAAGTTTTCTAAAAAATTACAAAGGACCCCGCACACCGCTTATGGAAAAGTGGCGACCTGTTAAATGTAATAAATTTTTGATATGTTGCAGTTCTCGACCTCTTAAGCAATAGTGTTTATGGGACCATTCAAATCCTATGACTGGTTTTTGAGATACAGGGTGTTTAACTTAAGAAATACCACTTATTTGAAAACGGTTATTTCACGAAAAAGATAATCGACTATAATTTTTTGTGCAAAACCTTATTGTAACATCTTTTGGCTTTCTACGAATATAAAAAGGGATCAAAAATTATTTTCCTTTACAGGGTGGGCCACAAATAATAAGGACATGTTTTTGATAAATACTTTTATTGTTCTAGAAGGTGAAAATATTTACTAAAAAATTAATTATTGGTATATTTATCATATCTGATGATAATACAAAATATATTAGGTGCCATTTATATAGGGTGATTCGTAAATATCGACATAGGCCAATATATTTTTTTATAAGTATTAACGTGAAACGCAGTATTTTTATGTGACTTTTGTTTATTTACCATAACCAAATTATCCATTTTATTGACTACAGAATGATTTAATAAATATATTGATAGTTAATTTTATTTAATTAATTTATTTTATTTTTATTAGTCCTGTAAAAGTATACATATTTTTTCACTTGCTTATCATCCGTCTTGTAGTAGATATTTTCCAAAATTATAGCTTTTTTCTACGATTGGTTTTTGAGATACAGGGTGTTAAACTTAAGAAATAGCACTTATTTGATAACGATTATTTCAGGAGAAAGCTGATCGATTATAATTTTTTGTGCCAAATCTTATTGTAACATCCTTTCGCATTCTAGGAATTTAAAAAGGGGTCAACAATTATTTTTCTTTACAGGGTGAGCTACAAATAAGTAAGGACGTGTTTTTGATAATTACTTTTATTGTTCTAGAAGCTAAAAATATTTACTAAAAAATAAATTATTGCTACATTTATTATATCTGATGATAGTGCAAAAGATATTAGGTGCCATTTATACGGGGTGATTCGTAAATATCCACATAGGCCAATATGTTTTTTTTATAAGTATTAATGTGAAACACAGTATGTTTACGGAACTTTTGTGTATTTACCATGTGTATAATTATCCAATTCATTAACTACAGGGTGATTTGATACACACATTGATAGTTAATTTATCGAATGTGACAAAAAAACAAGCACCCTAGTCCTGGAAAAGTAAACATATTTTTTCACTGGCGTTCAATTATTCCTTAGAAGATATTTTTCAAAATTATAGCTTTTTTCTGAATGGTTTTTGAGATACAGGGTGTTAAACTTAAAAAATTACCCTTTTTTTATTACAATTATAATTTTGTGTATCTACTATTATTTTAACATCATTTGGCACTCCACACATACACACAGGATTCCAAAAATATTTGTCTCTACAGGGTGAATCGTAAATAATTACTTTCATTGTTTTAGAAGTTGAAAATATGTACAAAAAATTAATTATTGCTATATTTAATGATAATACAAAAGATTTTAGGTACCATTTATACAGAGTAATTTGATTTTTTTAATGAATGTGAAACTTCGTATTTTTAGTTTTTTATGTATTTTTTATAATATCAACATAATATTTAGAATTATCCAATTTATTGATTACATGGTGATTTAATGGATAGATTAATAGTGTGTCAACAAAATTTGATAAGTACTTTTAGTCCTATAAAGGTGTTTCTTTACTGGTGTATTAACCATTTTGTAGAAAATAAATTCCCAAAAATTACAGCTTTTTAATATGATAGGTTTTCGAGATACAGAACTTGACTTAAGAAATACCCACTTTTTGTTACCTGTTATTCCAGAAAAAAGCTAATCAATTGCATTTTTTGTGGCTAATTTTATTATAACATTTTTTGGCATTCGACGAATTTACACAAGGGTTAAAAAAATATGTTCATCTATAAAATGAGTAGCAAATAAGAAAAGATATATGTTTTTGGTAATTTCTTTTATTTATGTAACATATTATAGAGGTTGACTAGTAAAGATCAACGTAGACCAATATGTTTTAATGTGATATGCAATTCTTCTTAGTGACTGGTATGTGTATGTATCTACAATAGTTATAATACTGTACAAGTAAGTATTGAATTATTAACATATTTATAACTATCACTTTCATTAACTACATAGTAATTTATTAAATATATTAATAGTTAGTTGTTTTATCGAATGACATATTTTGGATATAAAAGAAAATGAATTATTACTAGATTTATTGCTTGAATGAGAAAAAACACGCTACGTACATGCGATATACACAGAATGAAAATGCATCAGCGGTAAGGGAATTAGATTAGATATATTTTATACTTAGTTAACATAGCTATCTATGTTACAAGTTTTAAGTGCAGTTTTAACTATCAATATATTTATTAAATCACCCTGTAGTCAACAAATTGGATAATTGTGCATATGGTAAATAAACAAAAGTCACGTAAAAATACTGCGTTTCACGTTAATACTTATAAAAAAAATATTAATATTTACGAATCACTCTGTATAAATGCCACCTAATATTTTTGTATTAATTATTATTAGACATGATAAATATAGCAATGATTTATTTTTTAGTAAATATCCTCACCTTCTACAACAATAAAAGTAATTATCAAAAACACGTCCTTACTTATTTGTGGCTCACCCTGTAAAAGAAAATAATTTTTAACCTCTTTTTATATTTGTAGAATGCAAAAGGATGTTACAATAAGATTTGTCACAAAAAATTATAATCGATTAGCTTTCTCCTGAAATAACCGTTAACAAATAAGTGGTATTTTTTTAAGTTTAACACCCTCTATCTCAAAAACCAATCATAGAAAAAAGCTATAATTTTGCAAAATATTTTCTAAAGGATAGATCATATGCCAGTGAAAAAATATGTATACTTTTACAGGACTAATCAAAAAATATAGGGTTCTAAAAAAATTGTTTCTTTGACACATTTGATGAATTACCTAACAATATATTTATTAAATCACCCTGTAGTCAACGAATTGAATAATTGTAGATATCTTAAATACACAAAAGTCACGTAAAAATAATACGTTTCACATCAATACTTATAAAATAAAATATTGGCCTATGTCGATATTTACGAATCACCCTGTATAAATGGCACCTAATATCTTTTGTGTTTTCATCAGACATGATAAATATAGCGATTATTTTTTTTAGTAAATATTTTCACCTTCTAAAACAATAAAAGTATTTATCAGAAACATGTCTTTACTTATTTGTGGCCCACCATGTAAAGGAAAATTATTTTTGACCCCTTTTTATATTAGTAGAATGCCAAAAGCTGTAACAATAAGATTTTGCACAAAAAATTATAATCGAATAGCTTTCTTCTGAAATAACCGTTATCAAATAAGTGGTATTTCTTAAGTTTAACACCCTGTATCTCAAAAACCACTCATAGGATTTAAATGGTCCCACGGACACTATTGCTTAGAAGGTCGAGAACTGCAGCATATCAAAAATTTACGATGTTTTAACAGGTCGCCACTTTTCCATAAGCGGTGTGCGGGGTCCTTTTTACTTAAAATAAAATTAGCATGAAAACACTAATTAAGTTTATTTTTATAGGGCGGAGTGTTGGTATTTTAACCATACAACGCCCGGTAAATTAAAAAATATGGTCAAAATAGTTGGGAAATTTGGTCAAAATTGTTTTACCCTCACCCAATAATTTGTTGTAGCAACGCTCATGGTTCTTTTACGAACAAATTTATTGTGTTTTTATTAGTAGTGTTTGTTTATTGTCTATTTTTTTTTATTGATAAAGCCAAAACATTTAAATACTCGCTGTAAGGAGATAGTTGCTAATAGATTATTTTAACAATAAATGAACCTAATAATAATAGCCCTCTGCTACCTTTAGCAGCTGTTCATGAAGTAAGTGCAGATTAATAATGTGTATCAACATTAAATTAATAAAATTGTAGTCTTTTAGCGTGTAGCAGCAGCACTTAATCTCGATCTTACTGTTAGTTCTATATCACAAGCAGTAAAAGAACAGTAAAGTTTAAAAATTACCACAAAAAAGTGCCCTAAGACAAAACAAGAATACTGGATACTAGTGCTATTCGAGATGTTATTTAAATCAATTATTGGTAAACAATTATAAATTAATGTATGATTTCAGATGATTGATTGAACACCTTATTATTAGCAGCAATAGGTTCAAATCGAAGAAAGATGAACCAAGGGGAGATCTCATGGAACTTCCTGATGGTGCCGTGAAACGGGCTGAATTTTTTAAGAAAATATGTCAAATAAAAGGAAGCAAGCTTAGATCAGTTTGTTTCTATTGACTAATCATGGATTTTACAAAATTGTACGACAAAACGTTCTTGACAAGACAGCATCAAAAGAAGTATAAAAAAATACAGAAGCTAATGGCAAAAGGTTTTTAAAAAAAACTAACAAATATATACATATTAACTTTACAATGTCTGTTTTTGCATCATTAATATATAAAATTAATTTGTAGTTAACTCTTTCTGAGATACTGTATATCAATGTTAATGATTTGTTAAACAAAGAATGGCTTACATTGAACTAGAGAATTATTCAAGGTAGTACGTTAAAATTCTAAAAAGTAAAGCTGTCACGTAAATTTTCGTTTTAAATAGAGAGACTAGTCTTGAGTAAAAGGAGACTCGAAAAAGGAGCATCGATTTGTGTACTATAGGTAAATAACTTTACCTTATTTTAAAAGTGTTCTTGGGTTTTGTTTTGAGATATTTTATTGATTTCCATATATTTCCAATTTTTCCATTTTCGTCCCGAGTATTATATTTATCTAAGATGTTTCTTCTGGACTCCAGGACCCTTTGACTGATGGCAGTGCTGCCTTAATCCCTTAGTAGTATGTTGACAACAGTAGCTAGGGACCTATCATTTAAACTAAATAGATCTATAGAATAGTGGTTTGTTACACTAATAATTGATCTATATCTAACATGTTGTCTATTTACTATTAACACATTAATATTTCGGTGATGTTGATTCTAAAAAAATATTTAGATTCCTGAAAAGTTTCTGTTATCCAGAATCTCACTAAATCAAGAGTATTCACAACTTGCACCAAGTGACCAATCTCACAATCTATCTAAAATATTGGCTAAAGAGTGTTTCACTGTTACGGTTTTATAAATAACATAAATCAAGCGGTGAAAAATCTGGACATCGCTCTGGCCACTATCATTTATTTCCAATAAACTTGTTAGTCGATCTGATATTCAAAAACTCGTTATCATGCCATATTATTCTGATATTACCACATTGTTTATTTTCTCCCATTTGAAGTACATAAAATTACTAACATTAATGAGTTATATTTCAAAATTTAAAATATTATTTTCCCCATTTTATTTTATGTTTATTTTTTATTTATTTTTGTATTTTCCTTCTATAATTTTTTTGTTTTTTTTTATTTTTTATAATTTTATAAATTATTTTGACAATGTTTAATTTTGTTCTACATCCACAAGGATATTGTCTCTTCTACGCACAATGCACAGGTCGAAAAAGTAGACAATTACGTTCTACTTTCTACTGAACTGATATAATTTCATATCCATTCTAATAACGATACGGAACGGATATGAAATCCATCAAATGCAGTTCATTTTTAGTGACCGGGCTACTGTTATTGTTTAAAATTTTAAACAAGTGATAAGTCTGTCAAACTAATTGTCAGTATATTTTTGTTAAGAATAATAGCATTCCACAAGATATTCGTCTACATTGCAAATAAATCGTAAGTTTATTTGATTTTATAAATAAATAAGAGTATTAAATTATTTTTAAAATAGTTTTTTTCATGTTAATAATCTCTAAATTTATTTAATTTTTTTTATAAGTTCTTAGACGACTTCGTCTTCGCGCGATATGGAAATCATATCCACTTTTGTTGTCTAAACGACTATTTTCATAGAATGTGGCAGAATTTTATAAAAAGAAAGTATCCAACAATTGGGTACTAGAGTGTACAACGTACAGCTTCACCTCCTTAAATAATATGTAATATCCAAAAAACATATTTGAATGTTAAGCTTAGGTATTATCTCCGGCTAAGCCATCTTCAATTACTTCATGACCCATTATTAATGACGAACCCCGTATAATTATTTACTGTCTTGTAAACCGAAAATACCTATCGCAATTTTAATAAGATCGCGCGCAAAATCAATACATCCTTCGTTTGCACCCTAATCGCAAATGCTTAACTTACCCCTAACCCACTGCAAGAAACTTTATGACTTGAAAATTAATAAGAACAGAAATTAGTACAGACATCCACCCCTCTGTTCTCGAGAAATGAGGTCAAGATCCACGCTTTAAGAATTAAGAATTAAAATATATATGTTACAAGGGGAAAGTTAAATTGGAAATTATTATAATAAGATGCGTAGACGGTACATTCTAATTTATTACATAACAAGAGCTTTAAATAGTATTTTGCGCAGGAGAAGGAAGATAAACGTAAGGTTTTAAATAAGAAATCTGAAGTAGTATACGTAAGTCTACCAAATTTTTAATAATACTGGAATAATAACGTTTGGAAATTGATAAAAGGAGTATTGGCACAGAACACTGTGGGACGACCGAAGAAGATTTGGTTCAGAATTGACCGAAATCCTTCATTCATTTTGAAAATGGTTTTCTTGAATTAAACAACTATTATTTGTTTATATTGTCACGTTATGCGAGATTTTAATAAAAAATGTCACGATTCACGTGCTCTGTGATAATTATGAGACTATCTATATCCCGGGGGTTAAATAACAAAATATATGAATTCAGGGCCTCAATCACGTAAACACTATTTAGCCTTAAACTTGGTTTCGTAGCCCTTAACTGTATAAGGGTTCTACTCTTGATATCAGAACCTACCTAACCTAAGGGCTGAAGAAAACACAGTGTTCTCAAAACGAATATAATGATATAAATATTTAGAATAAGTATACAGAACTATGTCGCAACTGGACATACATAAATATGGGCTAGAACTATAATAAATATATTAAAAAACAAATTAACTTACCAACTCCAATTTTGGGGCACACGTCACAACTTTTAACTCAAGTCAATACCGCGATTTGAAATATAAAAAAAAGGCTCTAAGCCCTCGAGACCAAGATGCGGCCTAGCCACGCGGAGAATCCCAGTATGTGACCTCAATTTCCTTTTATACTAGTTCTTTTGTTAGTTTAATATTTTATTTATATTTATTAATTATTGAATAATCAGCCTTGTACATGATTGCAACTTAAGGAGGTCCTTTCGCCACCAATGTTAAATAAAAAATATTAGATTATGACTAAAATTAATTTTTTTCTAATAGTAGATGTCCTTATTTATCTAATAGTGAAGTTTTATCGTGCAAATTTTTGAGAATTTTTTTTTTAAAAATGTGTGTGTTTGTACAGTGTCTTATGAGAAAGTAAGACTTCAACAACAATTTTCGAATTATAATTAATTTTACTATTATTTATTGATTAGATGGAGTAGGAAAAAACTAAAAATAAGGTTTTTGAAATATTTAGGTTTTGTTTTTTACAATAAAATATATAGGTTACCGTGGAATTTATTGAGAAATTATTATTAAAAAATCACAAAAAATTTTCAACTAGGTTACTTGAAAATTTTTTGTGATTTTTTAATATTAATTTCTCAATAAGTTCCACGGTTTACTATATATATTTTATTGAATAAAACAAAATCTAAATATTTCAAAAACCTTATTTTTAGTTTTTTTCTACTCCATCTAATCAATAAATAATAGTATAATTCGAGAATTGTTGTTGAGGACTTACTTTCTCGTGAGGCACTGTACAAATACTCACATTTAAAAAAAAAAAAATTCTCAAAAATTTGCAAGGTAAGGTATAGTTAAAAGTTCAGTATTAGATAAATAAGGACTTTAACTATTAGAAAAAAATTAATTTTAGTCATGATCTAATAACTTTTTTTTTAACATTTGAGGCGAGAGGTGTGGCGAAAGGACATCCTTAAACAAGTTCACTACATAATTAAACAATTTTTCGTGTACAGGATGTTATTTAAATAATTAATTAGAATTTGGAAAAAATGTGAATTTATACGAAGCGTGACATGACCCCCTTCATTCAAGCGTCGCCCCGACGCCCAAACAATTAAATTAAAAAAATTATTGGGGCTTAAGGTTGGAGTTTGCGCGGCCTAAAATATACAGGGTTGGCCAAACCTCTGTCGTAGTTCTATAACTCCTATTATGCAAATCTTAACGATTTATTCGAAGTATACCTGTCATTGGTGGTCAAAACCAAATATCCCAAAATTATTTTCTTGTGTACAGGGTGGCCCAATAGTAAATTAGGCAAATCATTTATTTTTTTTTAAATGGGTTGACCCAACTTTTTTCCAATTTTAGGTACTCTATGGTCACTAGTGCATACCCACAAAATATTGTTTCTATCATCCTACCCCTTTCGCAGAAAAAGAAGAAATACCAAAAAATATTACATTTTCAGACGCCTATTAAAATATGCAGTGCTCTCTCGAATTTGACGTTAGAATTTAAAAAACTAGAAATGTATAAAGCCAATAGACCAAAGATTTTTTTAGACCAAGTTTGAATTTTTTATTTTGTACAGGGTGGTCACAAATTAATTTCAATTTCCAAAAATTTCTAGGACATTTTTTTCAAATTTTTCAAATAGAACACCCTGTATTATTATTTCATCGATGAAAGGAGAATTTTATACCCTTCGACTTCCCCATGTACTTTCCTATACCTATCTGTCGTCGTTTAAAAGTAAATTCCAAAAAGACATTGATCTATCAAAAATCCAATTTCTACCAGTGGTTTTATTGAAAGTGAACATTCAATCAAGTAGGCTGGGTCTTAATGAAGTGTCAGATTATTTATTAATGAAGTGTCAAGTTATTTTTACTGATCGCGATAATTCTTCTATGATTAATGAATTTTACGAAAAACGAATTAATTGACATGGTCTATGTTTTGGGAGAATCCGACAGAAATTGTTTATTGGCAAAAAGAATTTATCATCAACGATATCCCGATAGACGCATCCCTGATCAAAAAAGTTTTGAAAAGTTACATGAAAGATTTACCGAAACAGGAAATGTTGCTTATAAAAAACCAATAATTGACAAACGTGCTACTGATAATGATAACCAATTATCTGTAATTTTGACAGCGATAGAAGATCCTCATGTAAGTCAAAAAAAGATTGTTGAAGTAGTAGGTATAAGTAGAACATCCGTTAGAAGGATTTTAAAACAGCATCAATATCATCCTTATAAAATACAATTGCATCAAGAGCTGAAAGACACTGATTTTGATAATAGAATGGTGTTTTGTAACTGGGCACAAACTAAACTGCAATAAAATCCATTTTTTTTTGATAGAATGCTGTTTTCTGATGAATCTACATTCCACAAGAACGGATTCATTAATAGACATAATTTCCACTATTATTCCACGGAAAATCCTAACATCATCAGAACACATAGCCAAGAAAGATGGAGTGTAAATGTTTGGGGAGGTATAATTGGGGATCATGTTATTGGGCCGTATTTTTTTGAAGGCAACTTAAATGGTCTGATGTATTTAGATTTTTTAGCAAATCATCTTCCTACTTTACTTGAAAACATTTCCTTTGCTGTAAGACTAACAATGTGGTACCAACATGATGGGGTAGCAGCGCATTTTTTTACGCGAAGTGGCCGATGAATTAGATGAAAAGTTTCCAAATAGATGGATTGGTAGAAATGGTCCAAAAAAAATGGCCAGCTCGATCACCTGACTTAACAAAACCCGATTATTTTTGTGGGGTTATATTAAAAATCTAGTCTATCTTACGCCACCTACAACACCTGAAAATATGAAAGAAAGGATAGTGCAAGCTTTCCATTCCATTATACCTGATATGCTTAGAAACGTTTCTCGATCATTCGCCCAACGAATAAATGTATGCATTAGAGAAAATGGCAGACATTTTGAGCATCTTTTATAAAATGTAAATTTATGTTTTAGGATAAATTTTATTATCGTAATTTTCTTCCTTTTGAATTTATTTTATAACGGCGACAGATAGGTATAGGAAAGTACATAGGGAAGTGAAAGGGTATGAAATTCTCCTTCAGTTAATGAATAGAAATACAGGGTAATACATTTGAAAAATTTTAAAAAATTTCCCTCGAAATTTTTGGAAAGTGAAATTAATTTGTGACCACCCTGTACAAAATAAAAAATTAAAACTTGGTCCAAAAAAATCTTTGGTCTATTGGTTTTATACAATCGTAGTTTTTTAAATTCTAACATCAAATTCGAGAGAGCACTGCATATTTTAATAGGCGTCTGAAAATGTAATATTTTTTTGAATTTTTTTTTTCTGCGAAAGGGGTGGGATGTTAGAAACAATATTTTGTGGGTATGTACTAGTGACCATAGAGTACCTAAAATTGTAAAAAAAGTTGGGTCATTCCATTTAAAAAAAATTAAGTGATTTGCCTAATTTACTATTGGGCCACCCTGTACACAAGAAAGTAATTTTGGGATATTTGGTATTGGCCACCATTGACAGGTATACATCAAATAAATCGTTAAGATTTGCATAGTAGGAGTTATAGAACTACGACAGAGGTTTGGCCAACCCTGTATATTAAGTTTAAGTTTTATTTTATTATGACAATAGTGACTTTACAAATGACAAATGAACTGAAATTCTAAAAAAAAAACTCAATCTTACTCTTTCTAATTCTAAATATACAATCATTATTTCCACATATCATGTTTCTTGCGAACGTCTTTCCACACAAACACTATAGTCTCCATTTGGAATGGATCAGTGGATAGTGGATAGTCATCTTCGGGCCGGTGTAGTGGAATACTGATCTACTTGTCATAGAACATCATCTATTGTCTCCACAAATAACGTATCTCGCCGTGTACAGTTGACTGTTGACTTAACGCAGCTTCAGTAACCTGATAGATGGTGAAAGCTTCGAGCATATATATTTCATAGAGTCCGCATTCAACAGAGTTTGTTTGGGTTATGAGGGGAAACAGGTAGACACTATTTTCAGTGTCGCATCATTTTTACGGGGTCTGCAATTAATATAAATAATAAATTTGATATATACCTTTAAAATTCTTTAAATTATGCACATATTTTATAAACTTGCATTATTTAAGTAGGAAACTAGTAATAGTAAATTAATATTATTATTATTATTATTATTTATTATTATTATTATTTGTGTTGGACACATCAGATTTTTTTAATTCAAACATCAGAAAGTGTGATACGGAAAAATGAAGGTTGAAATAATGGACAATAAAAAAGATAAAGAGCTTATATTTAAAAATCAAAAATATAAATAAATATTAGGTATATACCTAATATTTATTTATATTTTTGATTTTTAAAAATGTTTATATCTATTAACACACATGTACGAGAATTACAATAAAAGAATTTGTTCCAATAATTTATTAAACATACAAATATTGTTCGTAAATAATGTTCAATAGATATACAAATAGAAATCAAGCTAATACTTAGGTACATTTGCACTACCAGTCGTTAACAAATAAGTGAAGCTTAATTTTTATCGTAAAACAGTCTTAAGCTTCGAATATTTCTTAATGACTAGGAGTACAAAGAAAAGAAGCTTTAAATGACTTTTTTAATAAAAAAAACACATTAGGCTTTGCATATTTCTTAACGACTAGCAGTCTACTTAATTAAAGAACATAGGTATATTTAATAAAAAATAATGATTGCCAATTTTTGTTGTTTATAAAAAATATAGTTAGTAATACGTAAGTATTTGAAAATAAAATTTATGTTGTATTAAAAAGTACTTAGTTACTTATATGCTTTCTAATTCTGCATTTTCTTTTTCTGCAACAGAGGCTTCATGGTTCAGATCATCACCGAAAAATTAAAAAATTTTGAACGATTAACCCACAAGTGCAGGGTTCTTTACCTTTTAGTTTCATCTTCTTCTGGGGTCTCAGTAAGTCCTGATGGCAATGCTCCTGGAATTAATCTAGTTCTTCCTCCACATCCAGTCTTTGACATAAACATATGTCCAGAAAATTATTGAAACATAAAACATCACTATTTGAAATGTTTTTTGAAGTAAGTTTCAATATGTTGCATCAAATGCGTTTTTCGGCAGAATTAGTTAGAAACCTATAAAAAGAATTATCGATTTAACATCTTCAACATTATCATGATAAAATGAGTTAAAAACGAAAAGCTTGTTAATATTGAAGTCCAAAATCTAAAACAATATTCCTCATACATAATATAAGTTCTTTAAATTTAATTAACTAAGTTTACCATTTATTTTAAATTCATGTTTAACGGCCTTTTGCATAAAATGTGGGTACTTACACTACTACTTTGCAACCTTTAGTGGTAATTCAAAAACGTCTGATTAAACTAATATTTAAATTAAATCTACGATTTCCCACTGAAGCCCTTTTCACTTACAGTAACTTATTAACTATAAGAAAATTGTATTATAAACAAGCTTTGATTCAACTTGTAAATACAAAGGAAATAAATACTATGTGCCGCCAATATAACACAAGATTTCATCTAAACAATAAGATTATCTTACCGAAATGTAGAACAACCCTCTCGCAACGCAGTTATTCATACGTCGGATTAAAAGTTTATAATTCACTGCCTCAAGAACTAAAGTCAAAAATTTATTATAAAAACTTTAAAACTATTATTGCGAAATGGATTTTAAATGAAACTATAGATATAATCGGTAGCAATTAAAAAAAAAAAAAACAAATAAAATTCTATAATAAAATTGAATATTCATATACTTACCCTAAAACTATCACTTGCTTTTGAAATGTATTGTTCAGCTAAAAGGTGTGGAAATATTTTTTGGGTTATAACATTTTTAATTGTTTTTTTCTCTCTTTCTTTCTTTTTGTCATGTAAAATGAAAAGAAAAAAATCATAGATGACGAGGAAGCTTATTGGTTACCTACCTGATATACAGTGCCTGAGAAGCTGTCAAGTTTATCCTTAGCTTCTCATTTTCTGGATGTCCGGTACTCAGTGTGGCTTCCTCTGTTCATTCATTCATTCATTTTTTTTTTATTATAAAACAATAATTATATGAGCTGTATTGGTATTGTTATTGTTATTATTACCTAAATTGTTTTATAAAGCGATACAAGTATTTAATACTTATCGCTTCGCACCACTTTATTTAATATTTGTTATTTTTATTATATCATTATATTTTTATGGTACTTCTTTTTTAGGAAGAATCATATTTTTTTATTGTATATATAGATATGATTCATATATGTAATTTATTATTGAATAAAGTTATATTATTATTATTATTATGTTCCTTTTAAAAAATTGTAGAGACGCTAATGGTTACTTACTTGTGGAATGATCTTGACGATGCTTTTTTGTATTTCTTTTTAAAACTTACACAAACTCTCACCCATCTCTCACCATTGTTAAAATTTCTATCACTAAAGTAATAAAATACAAATAATCACTTATAAACTACAAAGATAAGCTAGAAATTAATGAAAGTCAAAAATCAAATGACAGTTCTGACAATTTCGAACGATTTGACATGCCAAGCAAAACGAAACAGACCAATGGGAATGCTGGACACTATTTTTCCCCCCTGTACCAAAACAAAGTACATTTGGACGATTACTCTAGTAATACATGCTCGAAGGGTAAAAGCTCTTGAAATGACTTTGCAATGGCAATATGTCTTCCGCTGAAATGACATTTTTATTTAATTAATGTGCTTTCGCTTTCTCTGCCGTAAAAAGTAATTGCATTCTCTTCTCTAAAAAGAAAGTCAACGAACTACCTGTACTAAGATTAAATACAGAAACAATTCAGTATACTAATGACATACATTTTTTAGGCATGATTTTTGATTCTCAGTTAAACTAGAAAAGCTATATATCTCGATTAATCTTATCCTTCCATAAATCGCTGAACTTTCTTAGACATTTAGGATAAAAACGTTGGGGTGCAGGTAATGAAACATTATTGCTATTATATAAATCCTTAATACTTTCCAAGCTTGATTACGGATGTATCGCTTATGTTTTAGCAAGTTCAAGCTATTTAAAGAAATTGGATACAATACACAATTCTGCAATAAGGATAATCTTTGGAGCATAAAGAACCTCTCCAATTCACGGTATGCTTTGCGAAGTCAATGAACCTACATTAGAACAAAGAAGATTTTAAATAATATTCACCTATGCTATTAAAATTTCGCCCCATAAATCAATTCCCACATACCATACCTCAATTCATTAAAAATCCTTCCTCTTATTAATCATAATTCAAATCATGCACCATTCTCTACTAGAACTCAAAATATTCTTCGTACACTACAGTGGCCAAAAATTCCCAACGTATTATCAGCTAATATCCGCAAATCCCCCTTGGCTCGTTCTCCAACCCTCAATAAACCTCTTCTTAACACAATTCGAAAAAAACACTGACCACATTCTGATGAAATCACAATTCAAGAGAATCCTACAAGAACATCATAATTTTCACAAAATCTACTCTTACGCATTTAAAACTGATGATGGAGAAGGCGCAACAATAGTATTAGAAAAGGTTATCTGTAGATACAAGTTACCTTATACAGCATCAGTATGTACAGGAGAATTGTATACCCTGCTCCAAGCTCTTAAACAGGTAGATAATTCAACTGGAACAAGTGATAGTCTTATTATATCAGATTCACTAACCTCACTTCATCTACTTCAAAAAATATATATACAACATCCATTTGTATCCCTTATTAAAGAAGTCGACGTGTAAGTCCGTCGCCTCAGATTTCAAGAAATATTTTCAGAAATACATTAATAACTATCTGGAATGAACAATGGCAAGCAATATCTTCTAAACTAAAATATATATATATATATATATATATATATATATATATATATATAACCAGTCCTAGGTCCCTGGGAACCTGTCTTCAACGATAGATATCGTCAAGTAATAATTTCCAGGCTCCGAATAGGTCACACTGCTCTCACCCACAAACATCTTATCAACAAAAGTGATCCTCCTATTTGTGATTTGTGTAATGTGCTTCTTATAGTGACCCATTTAATTGTGCAGTGTTAAAATTTTTCTTGAAAGAAATCAGCACAAGCTATCTAATAATATAAAGGAAATTTTAAATAGTAAATTGCATTCTACAAACTTAATCAAGTTTCTATTTGCAGTGAATCTATTACAAACTGTAAATGTAAATAAATGCGCTCTTTTTAAATAAAAAAGAAACCATATTTACCCTTTCTTCAAGATTAGAAACTGAGTAAAAAATTAATGGAATCAAATAATAATTATAACTCTATTCTAATTAATTATGCCAACCAACTATTAGTACTTGCAAAAATACTTTAATTAACATGAAAGTTAATCACGAGTATAATTAATACAATACATTATTTAATATTTTGAGGAACAACATGACATTTTTAATCATATTACTGTGTATACCGAAGTAGTATTTAATATTAAAAAAATATTGTGTAATACCAGATAAGAATTTTCTTCTGTTGCACCACTTTCTCCATGAAAATGTAGTAATCAAATATAAGAATCTTTAGTAACATTATCAATCGATAGAAAACCGTTGTCACTTCGACCACATTTTTTCACACCTAATGCACATTTTGAACATGTTTTAATATGGATTTTGCCTGATAATTTGATAATTTTTTACGATATTGCAGCCAAGGCTTTGGAAAATTTATAAAATAATGATTGAATAATTTATACCGTGTGTCACTTTTACATACTCCATAACAACACCGTTTCGTTGTTACTTTCCGTACAGATAACATAAGTATTCTAATTGATTGCAAAAATGTATTTTTCAATTAAGACGCTAAACTTATTATTACTTTGCTTTTTCTTCCTTTTTTTAAATGAATATACTTATATTAATATTTATCGATTATAATTTTTTTCACGTGGTCATTTTAACATGCTTGTTTACAAAAACAGTACGAAAAAGATGGCTGATACTGACGCATGCGCACAAAAAAATTGTGATGAAAAGGCCTATTGGCCTACGTATAATGACATTTGACAGACGTGGCAATCATAATTCTAAATAACTACTTAAATTGATATTTATGTATCTAAGCACCGTATTCTATTATTATTTAAAATATTAATAGAAAGAACCTTTGACAAGTATACTGAATTATCAACCTGTTTATTGATTAAGTTTCGCTTTCCACTAAAAAAAAAAATAAAACAAAATTCAACACCAAGAACAACCCCAAGAAGTTAAATACAAAATCAATAGTTGAAAAGTTGGGAACAAGGGTATAAAGTTCGAGATCCCCATTAGCGAATGGTCAGGAAGAAGAGAGGAATCTTGACCTGGCCCAATTCCGTCTAATTTCACTCTTGGAAAGTACTTTCCCTTGACTTTCGTCGGCATTCATTATTTCCCCTTGTGACCCAGTGCGTCTCTTTAATCATCATTTGGAACGCAAGCGCCCCGTCTTCAATTAGCGACGCCCGTCTCGGCGCCTAATTATCTACCGGGAGTAGCGTCCTCGCGCTCCTACTCTTGCTTCTGCTCCTGCTCGACGCTCCTGCTTGTTCTTCCTGTTCACTCAGGTTCAAGGACGCTCCTCGCTGACCTAATAATTATGATAACTTATTAGATCGTTGACCTTTCCTTTTGCGCTAGTTTAAATGTATATTTTACTTTGAAAAGCCTTTAACACTTTGACTGCGTGTATCAATAGACCAAGCCGGTTTCATTGCTAATATATTGTTTTTTTTTAATATAAAACTTTCCCTAATATGGTTTTATTTTAAATATGTTTTAATTTTAAATAATATTATACAACTCTTAGCCGAAAAGGTGTAAGTAAAAATAGGTTCTTAATTTTTTTTCTCAAATCAGTATTATTGTAGAAACTGAAATTTTGAAGAGATAATTATGGGTATTTTTTAGTATTACTAATATATTATAAAGTATTAAATCAAACAACACTTATTTTATTTTAATAGTTATTTATGCAACAAGTGTGAAAGTTAAAAAAGGGACTTTACACACGAGTGGCATACAATATTTTTTCTACTACCGTACACATTATCCACTAATATTAGAAATATAAAAGTTACTTTTTTTCACTAGTGAAAAAAAGTTACTTTACTGTACGCACTAGTGAAAAAAAAGTAAAATGTGCCAAAAATTGTACACAGCAACAAAAATAAATTTATTGGAACTTTACAAATTTATAATTCTTACAGAACAAAATGACTAACAAATGAAGAAATATTTAAAAAAATTGGTTTTTAACTCTTATGAATATTAGTATTGAATGTGCAATTATTGCAATTACCAAAACTTAAGGTTTTGGCCTTTTCCAGCACAGAGTTTGAAAAATGTTGTAATATTACTTCTGTAACCCTATTTTGAGCTTCGAGTGGTATGGATTTGGCCTTTTCAAGTAAAGAGGTTGAAATATTTTGTGTAACTCTAGTTTCACTGTCAAGTGGTTCCACTAATTCTTCATTAGAGTTGTCAACGGTAAAATTGTAGCTTTGTTTGGAAGTAGATGGCATACTGTCATCCATCAAAATTTTATTAGAAATTTTGTTTTTTTGTGTTATTGTGCTGTCTACGTAGCCTTCTGCAACAGCAGATGATTTCCATCCTCCATGTTTTTTGACCGTTAGAAGGTTTCCTCCAGAATTTGCCAGCATATAGTGGCTGAAGACCTCCTAAAGCAGTGTCCTGTAAAAGCCGTTGGATTGGGCAAGTTTAGATACGTTGCTATAACACTTGGCATTTTACCAAAAGTATTTATCCCTACAGGCTGTTTAGAATATTTTCCATTTGCGAATTTTAAAAAAAATCTGTTATAATTTATATTTGATGGTCTTAATGAGGTATATTTTTTTTATGAACGATAAATAATCAACTGCAGAATTATTTGGATTTAAAATCGTAAAAATGCGTTCTATTCCATTTTTGGTTTCTGATACTTTGACAATATACACTGTTTGTTTATCTTCCACATCGTTAATTGTCATTTTACATAATTCTTCCCGGCGACAAGCTCCCGTAATTCCAATTATAAAAGCTACCTAAAAAATAACATATTGTAATGTTACAAATAATTTATTAAACATTAGGAAATATCTTGACGTTGCGCATGTAAAACTCCAAATAAATGCTATTGTAAAAAATATAAAAGTTTTAGGTATAATGTGCTGCCTAACAACCCCGGTGGCCTGTTAGGACAGCAACTGATTTTGTTAGGCAACACACCATACGAACACACATCTCGTTGCAAAACTTTGCAGAATATTTTAATTTTATACTGAGCATTCAAGCATTTACTGAGGCATTTACTTACTTTGATCATTAAAAACTTGAAATCTGGAGCTTTCAACAGAAAATTAATTAGATCTTCTTGTTTAAAAATTTTGGATTTTTTTGGTTTATTACCTTTATTTTTTTGTTTGAGAAACGCTATTAACTTGTTGAATTTCGAAATATCAACGTTGTTTTTATATTTTAGGTGCTTTTAAGCATAGAATAAATCAACCATAGGGTAGAAGCTTTGCAATAATTCTTCAATTCATCAGAGAAATATGCTAAAATAACGTTTTCCGAATATTTTGTCATCTTATTCTTCCTACACCATTCTATAAATGCATTGTGTTTTTGCTGATAAATATATGCAGATTTTTCTGGAAATAAATTTTCAGTGGCCTTTTGTGCACTGCATAAGATATCTGGGGGAGTATTATCAAATTCGCTATCGCTAGATAAATTTGAATCAATATCGATTATGACAGATATAATAAACTGCAAATAAAATTTGAATTTAAGTAAACAAACATTAAAAAGTAAAACTTTTTACCTTCTCAAACTTGATTGAGTTTAAAAAAATGCTAAATTGGCTTTAGAATCTAATCTTGAACTTAAGTATACTTTTGTCGTGATCTATTATAAGGTAGGTACTAATTAAAAGTTTAGAGATTGACAGTTCTTCTAATCCACACAGCCCACGGCCAACTTACTTTTACCAAAATCGACATCCACTGTATGTTTACTTTTAATTAAATCGATGACATTTAGAGAAAATTATACACTAAATAGATATAAGCAAAAATAATTTATTTATTTGTCTTAGAAGGAGATAGCAAAAAAATGTTAATATAAAATAAAACGTTATATTTTGTTATGTACAAATTTTGTCAAATTTTACTTTTTTTAACTAGTGCGTAAAGAGTTTTACTTTACGCACTAGTGAAAAAAAGTACAACTTTACACACTTCGTGGAGTGCGTAAAGTACGTACTTTACGCACGGTAGTAGAAAAACCTTTTTGTAAATGAAAAATATTCATTATTCTTGAAAATGTAAATTATATGTAAAGCAATGTTGTCATAGCTTTATAAAATAGCGGAAGAAAGGAAAATCGTTATTTTGTTACAAAAATAAAACGTGTTAAATCTGGTTTTGGAAAAACATTAAAAATATCTAAAAAGTGTAGAGAACTTTTTTAACATGTTTTATTTTTATATTACATAATATTTTTCTATCTCCCCTGGCAAACGCAGAGCCAACATATTTATATACTTTTCTACACCCTTGTGGATATTATTTATACTTCAGAAGAAACGACATCAAGCACATTGGGTATTTTCTTAAACATTTAAATTCTTAAAATTTTTTAATTTTTTTTTTAAATTTTAAAACCAATTTGTATAGGCATCGGCGTCACTTGGGGGGGGGGGGGGGGCAAGGGAGGCAGTTAAATAACAACGCGTAAGATATGCATTACGAACAACAATCTCATAAAAATAACAATATTCAGGCTAATATAGTTGAAGAATATTATAGGTTGAATATATTTATTGCATATCTGGATTCACTTATTACGTCGCTTACTTCACGCTTTTCCTGTTAGTTTTTCCTTAAGCCTGTTACATCCCAAAAACAAAAAAATAATACTTTTTTCACTACAGATTAGAAAATGAAAGTAGTAGAAAAATTTGGAATCGACAATTTTGAAGCTGAGTACCAAACTGGAGTACGAAAGAGCTTTCTGCACATTATGAATTTTATTCAGACATACAAAAGGTTTCAAATAGTATATTACATTACGAGTGTGGAAAGTGACATTTTTCACACGCGTGGGAACTATTGTCGCACGAGGCACAAGCCGAGTGCGAATATCACACTAGTGCGGAAAATCACTTTTCACACAAGTGATGTACAATATTTTTCCTACGACCACAAAATAATGTCATCAAAAACTGTAAAACCAGGTTATTATTACTATAATAATTAAAATGTATTTTAAAAAATAATCAACAATAATCGTATTTATTCAATTTTCGTATATAAAAAAAACTAAAAAAAAAAAAATAAAAAAAACAAAAAAAATTCTGGCTCCACCAGGATTTGAACGCGGTCGCTCCCCAGGTCTCAAATGGCAAAGTTGATAAGTTCGACGTTCTAACCATCTGAGCGCCCTTACGTCAATTGAATGATCTAATCAGTTATGTATTTAACCAGAATAAAGAGCAAACATATCTTAGTTATTTTAAAATTATTTTAATAATAATTGTTAAAGATAAATATCTAGGATCTAATTTACAACAATTTCAATAATTTAACAATCATATCATAATCGTAATCCTGTATTGACAATTTTCTGTCAGCTGTCAAAATGGCCGCCATATTGGATAATATTTTTTCTAAATATATTACTATTAATTCGTTTATGGAAAAACATATAGGAATGTACGAACTTTATAAAATCTTTTTAGGCTTCAAAATTCCCATCGAGACCCATTTACCGTATAGCAGTGGCGTATCTAAGCATTTTTATTATTAGCAAATTGTTTAATAATTCCATCCGCTTTTATCCGTTGTTAATTGAGATATTGGAATGAAAACTTATTTGTTTAAAAGCTTGGGACAAATATTCTCATATACTGGATTCAACTGGTATGTGAGTTCACTTCTGTTTTACCGGAAATAACAGAAAATCTCAATTTATTTTTAATTTTTAAATATAAACCCCGTTTTTATTGAAAATTTGAATTTCAGGGACATTTATGGATAAGAATCATGTATTGAAAACTTTCTATTAGCTGTCAAAATGGCCATTATATTGGAAAATATCTTTTTTAATATGTTACTGACAAAAAATTTTCAATACACGCTTTTTATACAAAAATTCAAATTTTTCAATAAGAAAAAGAGTTTTCATTTAAACATAAAAAATAAATTGCAATTTTCTGTTATTTCTGGAAAAACCGGAAGTAAGCCATGACGTCACAGAATAATTAAATCCATCATAAACATTCTAAATTTTTTCAAAATGTTGCCCCTCCCTATAGAATTGTGTAACGACGCCCATGTGTATAGGTAAAATTAATTTTTTTGGAATTTCTTGGAATTTCTTGAAATTTTAAAAACAATTTTTAAAGTGAAAAATTAATTGGAATTTTTGGATAATTAAAAGCAATGTAAAGAGAGTAATGAAATTTTTTGTATTTTTTAGAACTTTAAATACAGTTTGTAATTAACGAAAAATAAAAAAATGTTAAATCAAAAATTAATTTAATTTTGCTCTAATAACATAATTTTTATATTAAGTTAGAGAACAATGTCAGTCATCTTAAATAGTATTTTAAACTCAGCACAACATTAAATCTATACTTTCTAAAACTAAAAAAGTGGTATCTACAAACTACAATGTGTCACATTACCTACTATAGTTGATCTCTACGCTGCCTCTAACTTATTTATAAATCACAACAATTATTTATCTTCAAGTCTGTTGCAATTTATAGTAGAAAATCGTCTCGCTTTAAACATGAAGGGAGATTGTGTATTAGCAGGACCACGAACGGTGCTACCAAATGGACTTTAAAAATTAATGTTTTGGGGAACAAACATGATAATATTAATATTTCGTCAAAATGTTTGTAGGATTTTTTAGGTTTCCTAAAGACCCTAACCTTAGCAATAAGTGGTTATACATGATGGTGGGTGAGGTTTTCCGGGTTTTCCTCACCTGTAAGTCAAATGGCACCATCAATCATCTTTAAGCGCCACGGCAAATAATAATAATAGTCGTCCCTTTCCCCGCACAAGCTTTTGGAAAATGAAAGTAGTAGAAAAATTTGGAATCGACAATTTTGAAGCTGAGTACCAAACTGGAGTACGAAAGAGCTTTCTGCACATTATGAATTTTATTCAGACATACAAAAGGTTTCAAATAGTATATTACATTACGAGTGTGGAAAGTGACATTTTTCACACGCGTGGGAACTATTGTCGCACGAGGCACAAGCCGAGTGCGAATATCACACTAGTGCGGAAAATCACTTTTCACACAAGTGATGTACAATATTTTTCCTACGACCACAAAATAATGTCATCAAAAACTGTAAAACCAGGTTATTATTACTATAATAATTAAAATGTATTTTAAAAAATAATCAACAATAATCGTATTTATTCAATTTTCGTATATAAAAAAAACTAAAAAAAAAAAATAAAAAAAACAAAAAAAATTCTGGCTCCACCAGGATTTGAACGCGGTCGCTCCCCAGGTCTCAAATGGCAAAGTTGATAAGTTCGACGTTCTAACCATCTGAGCGCCCTTACGTCAATTGAATGATCTAATCAGTTATGTATTTAACCAGAATAAAGAGCAAACATATCTTAGTTATTTTAAAATTATTTTAATAATAATTGTTAAAGATAAATATCTAGGATCTAATTTACAACAATTTCAATAATTTAACAATCATATCATAATCGTAATCCTGTATTGACAATTTTCTGTCAGCTGTCAAAATGGCCGCCATATTGGATAATATTTTTTCTAAATATATTACTATTAATTCGTTTATGGAAAAACATATAGGAATGTACGAACTTTATAAAATCTTTTTAGGCTTCAAAATTCCCATCGAGACCCATTTACCGTATAGCAGTGGCGTATCTAAGCATTTTTATTATTAGCAAATTGTTTAATAATTCCATCCGCTTTTATCCGTTGTTAATTGAGATATTGGAATGAAAACTTATTTGTTTAAAAGCTTGGGACAAATATTCTCATATACTGGATTCAACTGGTATGTGAGTTCACTTCTGTTTTACCGGAAATAACAGAAAATCTCAATTTATTTTTAATTTTTAAATATAAACCCCGTTTTTATTGAAAATTTGAATTTCAGGGACATTTATGGATAAGAATCATGTATTGAAAACTTTCTATTAGCTGTCAAAATGGCCATTATATTGGAAAATATCTTTTTTAATATGTTACTGACAAAAAATTTTCAATACACGCTTTTTATACAAAAATTCAAATTTTTCAATAAGAAAAAGAGTTTTCATTTAAACATAAAAAATAAATTGCAATTTTCTGTTATTTCTGGAAAAACCGGAAGTAAGCCATGACGTCACAGAATAATTAAATCCATCATAAACATTCTAAATTTTTTCAAAATGTTGCCCCTCCCTATAGAATTGTGTAACGACGCCCATGTGTATAGGTAAAATTAATTTTTTTGGAATTTCTTGGAATTTCTTGAAATTTTAAAAACAATTTTTAAAGTGAAAAATTAATTGGAATTTTTGGATAATTAAAAGCAATGTAAAGAGAGTAATGAAATTTTTTGTATTTTTTAGAACTTTAAATACAGTTTGTAATTAACGAAAAATAAAAAAATGTTAAATCAAAAATTAATTTAATTTTGCTCTAATAACATAATTTTTATATTAAGTTAGAGAACAATGTCAGTCATCTTAAATAGTATTTTAAACTCAGCACAACATTAAATCTATACTTTCTAAAACTAAAAAAGTGGTATCTACAAACTACAATGTGTCACATTACCTACTATAGTTGATCTCTACGCTGCCTCTAACTTATTTATAAATCACAACAATTATTTATCTTCAAGTCTGTTGCAATTTATAGTAGAAAATCGTCTCGCTTTAAACATGAAGGGAGATTGTGTATTAGCAGGACCACGAACGGTGCTACCAAATGGACTTTAAAAATTAATGTTTTGGGGAACAAACATGATAATATTAATATTTCGTCAAAATGTTTGTAGGATTTTTTAGGTTTCCTAAAGACCCTAACCTTAGCAATAAGTGGTTATACATGATGGTGGGTGAGGTTTTCCGGGTTTTCCTCACCTGTAAGTCAAATGGCACCATCAATCATCTTTAAGCGCCACGGCAAATAATAATAATAGTCGTCCCTTTCCCCGCACAAGCTTTTGGGGTTAAAATTCACTCGTAAGGGGGTGAATTAGGGAGAGTATTATTATTATTAATGGAGACTACGTTGAAAAATAAAAGTGAAATATTTGTTAAATTTTAATTGTAAATGGATCAGGGGTGGATCAAAGGGATCAGCCCTCGTGTACTAGGTAGATCACTAATCACTAGAGACACGTATCAAGGAGCACCTCTCTAAACCTGAGAAATCTAATTTCGGTCCTCACATCAGTTTTAATAATCCTAATTTTCGAGGTGTCTTTCACTTATGAGATTTATACAGGGTGTTTCCGAACTTGGCATCCAAATTTGTAGGGGTGGTAGTTCGCATAACTTGAGAGCGATTGGCAAACAAAGTAGAGCCATTATAAAAAAATCAAAAAGCGGGTCCCACACTGAGCGCGTAGCGCAATAGTTGCCCGATCGGTTACTCAAAACTCAAAAACAGATGCGATTTGCAAATTTCTCCCTTCGCCCTGCCGGTATCGAAAGACGTAGCCGATTGTTTTTCTAGTGCGTATTGCTCGAGGCGCCCCCATCGTTGTGCGGGATCGTACCTGTTTAAAATTTTTAATTAATTTTTAATTATTTTTATTTTAAATAGTTTGGAAAAATTAAATCTGCGAATCGGTCTCAAATTATGCGAACTACCACCCCTACAAATTTGGACGCCAAGTTCGGAAACACCCTGTATACATATTCCCAAATTATTGTAATTAATCATTTTACCATTATTTCCTTATGTTTTGGTAGTATTTCCTATTCCCGCTTTTATTTCCTTTTATATTCGCATTTATTAAGTCTTTATTAAATTATTAATACGTTTCATTTTTTCCTTTCAACTATTTTTATTCAAATACAAACTTGTTTAAATTTTTTCATATTCTTCTAGGATTTTAACGTGGATTCCAAAAATATGCCAAGCGTTAGGGTTAACTTTATAAGAAATGTAAAATAACGATAACTTTATCCCTAGAATATGAAAAAAATTGAAATTTGTATTTGTAAATAATTTAGTTGAAGGTAACAAAGAAAAAACGAAACGCCATATTTACAATTTATTAGGGCCTCCTAAAAGTACTGAAAAAAATACTTAGAAAGTGTTTTAGTTATCGAAACTTTCAAACTACTGCGCTCTGTGATAAATCTGATGAGATATTTAAAAAAAAAATTAAGTTTAACTTACTTAAATCACCATCATCATCATCATATCATCATCATATCATCATCATTATCATCGAAACTATTTTCAAACAATTCCATCTATACTTAATTTCGACTTTTATCTAATTCAAATTATTATACTAATTTTTATTCATCGATATATGACGATAAAACAACGCAAAGTGGTCATAAAATCAAATGTGTAACTTAAGTGATACTCAAAGTTAAAGTTCACCTAAAAGAAAATGATGCAAACAGTCATTAGAACGTAAATTAATCCTTAATTTAAAATTGTGTGGGAATCACAATTAAAATAAGATACATTAAGTTCCTTTATTCTTCTTTATTTGTTACACATTTATATAGTTCAGTAATTAATACACTAATTTTATTAATTTTTATTTTATTATTTTTCTCATACACTTGATCCTGTAATTTCACCTATAAACTTCGTTAATGGTTTTCGAGTCCAGCCAAGGAGGCCGTACTTCTTATCATAATCACCGAGGGGCCCCAGTTGCAAAATAGGCTCCCCTTCAGGTGTGTCATTAAAGACGAGGTAGTAATTTTTCTTTACAGTACCTTTTCACTTTTTTCAAAAAAATATCTTTCTGTTCTATTCTTTTTTTCTAATTTACTGACTAGTTGATTCGTTCGAACCTAGCGGATTTTTATTAGTGCTATGCAAATATTTAGCAGCTTTTATCACTATACATTAAAGTAAACACAAAAATGACTTAGCTAATTATGAAATGCAGTTCTTCAATTATTTATAAACCTAATTCTAGGGGGTTTATAAAATTATCACAATAAAACAAAATAATATCTGGTAATTACGTGTGGAACGACACCATACCTACAATTAGTGTGACTGATCCAATTTTACGACCAGAAATGAATCCATTTAATTCTATAATCGCTCGACCCATTAATAATTACAATCCCGTTTAACCTTAATGGTCGTTGTTTTATCAGATGTTTTGTATTTAGTTCTTCGTAAAGTTCCATAAAGAAATCAAGATTACGGCCATTTTAAACTGATCAAATGACAGCTGGAATGAGTGGGTATAACAATTGAATTAAGTGGTTTTAATAGGTTTTTCGCTGCATCAAAATCGGACTTAAAATTCCGGATTATTTACACCTGGTTGGTCTACTCGGCAGACCACTACAATTTCTTGTCTAAATGTTTAATAATGATGAAATTATTTAAAGTATTTTGTACGCTGTTTTTATCATTGTTCCGGAATTAACTAATTTTGGGTTATTTGACCACTTGGGAGGCGATTTTATACAGTTTAACTCTATTATTTAGGCATATAAGATTGTGATTAAAATATTGAAACTGTTTTTATAGAAAAAAAAGCAATACGAAAATATTTAATAGATGAATTAGCTTAGCAATATGGAGAGATTATGTTATGTCTTATGTATCTCTTCATATCATTTTATTTTTTACCCATTGCATTGCATTAGCATATTTTTTTAATAAAAGGCTAATTTATTATAAAAAAATTTAGTCTCAGGATGCCATGTCCCCTATGAAGCCGCCCTTGATAATATGATGCTTGTATCATGGTATCTCTTTTTGATTTAATTTCAGTTGGCAACATTTAACTTAAATAGTGTCTACTATTATATTAGATTTAATTAGGACTGTGGGCCATGTGGCCTCCCCCACCTCGACCTTTTCAGATCTATTGTGGATATCCTTTAATCGTTGTTAAGAGTACCTTGTCTAATTTGGTCTTTTGTAGTAGACTCCATAGGCTGGGAAGTAGTTCTCCGGTATAGCTAGTTGCCCTTGGTTTTTCTTCTCCAAGTGTAAGGAATAGTCTTACTAGAACTTCGCAGTAGCACAATACGTGTTCTGCCGATTCCTCCTCTTCTTGACAGAATCGGCACAAGGTTTCTTCCGATATTATACATATGTTTGTTAAGTATACAATGCCCTGTTAATAGACCTATTAAGGCTTAGTAGATGCTCGGTGAGTTTAGGCGATGGTCCTTTTAAGAACTCTTTGGCCTCTCTGTCATGGTGAGTTTTTCCACCACTCCTTAGATTTTTTAAATATCCACAGAAGGGTTCTTAGCCAATAAGAGCATTTGAGGCTCCTTCTCGGGCTAGTAAATCAGCCTCTTCATTGCGCTTATGTACTCTGTGACCTGGTACCCAGGCTAAGTTTAGTCTGTTTTGACTACCCAGCTCTGTTAGGGCTTCCAAACAGTCCCACCAAGCTTTAAGTGTACCTGCATGGAACTGAGAGCTTTTAACGTCGCTTGACTGTCTGAGTATATGACAATGGTTTTTCCATTTACCTTCAGTTTTAGTACCTCTTTTGCGCATGGGTTTTGGAGCCGTCTGTATAACAGGTGAAATCTGCATGAATAGGAGGTCCTTCCGTCCATGCTTCCCTGTCTGGTATACTTACTTTATATTGCTTTTGAAAGCTATGCTTTGGTAGCATTTCGTCTGAAGGCATTCCCATTATTTGGTCTTTATATAGCTCGCTGTAGTGGTGTCCATGCAAACTGCTTATGGGTGGTGAACCTTTGTGTAGTCTGTATGTGAGAGACCTGGCTTCGTCTTGAATAAATATACGTAGTGGTGTTAGGTTTAGCATGACTTCTATAGCTGCTGTTGGAGTCGTTCTCATAGCTCCCGTGGTACTCAGGCAAGCTTGCCTTTGAATACCATTGAGATGTCGAATGGCTCCAGCATGCTGAGTCTTTGGCCACCTTACCACCGACCCGTAGGTTATCATCGGCCTTATGATTCTGGTATATAACCATAGGGACATTTTTGGTTGTAGTCCCCAATTTTTTCCACACAACCTTCGACATAAGTTGAAGGATCATTTACTCTTTTTGGTGACTTTTTGCTATTGTTTATTCCATGTTAACCTGTGATCAAAGATGACTCACAAGTAATTGGCCTCTTGAGCAAATGGAATCTTCAGTCCTTTTAGTACAGGTGAATTTAGTCCTGTTGGTACTTTTCATTTTGTAAAGTTGACTTTTGTGGTTTTGTGAGTGTTTACTGTGTCTACTATAGTTAAATACAGAAATAATAGACAGTAATTTAATGCCAAGAATATGTGAAGAATGCCGACAGAGGTGCTATATATACAATTGTAATATTTACCCACCACTGGAAAAACCCCTTGTCCCACAACCTCCAAAACTGTCATCAAACTTTGACGCAATGACATTTGACAGCATTCTTCACACCGTAAATTACTGTCTGTTATGTCAAAATTCAACTATAGTACCTATATCTCTCAGATTCTCAGATAGTTATGTTCTCGGTTATGTTTATGATAGGATAATTCGAAATGATTTAATTATACTACCTCGTATAAGTTATCTTATAAGCCTTGTTCAGAGTAAGAGCGTAGTGCGTCGGAATCCGGTAGCGTTGCGTCGAACGACGCGATTGGCAACGCGATGCATCGCATCTCTGGTCAGTCTCACTTTGAACGTTTGTGTTTTTTAATAGGTTGTTTCGAGGACGCTTCGCTCGACGCAAAGCTGTTGCATCGCAACGCGCGACGCTCCTACTCTGAACAAGGCTTTAGATAATGAATTCTATTTAACTTATCTGTAGGATAGTTATCTGGAGATTAAACTGTATCTATCTATAGGTGACAGTACTGGGCCTAACTGTTATTTATAGGCCGAGAACAGAATACTACTTGGTTAGGAGTATTCGGGGTCTGACGCTTTTGCAAGTTCGGCTATTTTGATTTTGTAAATATTTTTATTCTTTGTTCTTGTGCTTTAGTTAAACATAATAAATTACAAAGGTGAGTTGTCGTTACTTTTAATTTCATTAATGTTAATCAAAAAATTCTAATAATAGCAGCATGAAAATTAGAGGTTCTGTAACAAAATTTCACACCAAAAAAGTTATTTATTTTCAACAAACTAAAATGTACAATATTGAATTTACAAAAAACTTTATTTATAAGACTTTAATTAATTTCTTTTATGCAATGATACAGTATGAGAGCCCACTGCAAATTTCGACCGTCATCTGATAACGAAATGAAATATGCTCCAAAGGCATGTAACAACATTGTACTTTACCAAATTGAACCTGTGCGAATCCCTGTCTTAAGCAAAGTGGCCAAAAACAATTATTTTATATTCAAAAAATCACATAAGACATGACAGCGATGTTTGTGTTTTCCCTGAAAATTACAATTCTAATTCATTGTGAACCTAGCTTTTAAACCTGAATTATTAATATTTTTACCTACCTTTTAAACATTGTGCATGTGTGAAAGGAAGAAGGATGGCATTGCAATTGCAGAGATAGTCAATAATTATTATAAACTCTTGTTAGATAAATCTTTTAAACCATAATCATAGTAGTTTTTTGTCGTTTCTATGGCAACCTGTAAAAATGAATCACAACAATAGGCATATAAATAATGTTTTAATTCAGCAAAAATTGATTCATATTTTTAAAGATTTGTACCTACTAATCGTGGATATATATTTTTGTGCGAATTTGAGAGGAAGAAAATGTTTCTTTTTAACGATATATATCAAGATATATTTGAATATGTTATTTTCTGGAAAACTTTAAGGGCAAACAAAATTAGCGCTGTCATACCCTGTGTTTTTTTTAATATAAAATAATTTTTTTTAACCACTTTGCTCAGGATTGAGATTGGCACAGGTAACATTTGGTAAAATACAATATTTTTACATGCTTTTGGGGTATATTTCATTTCGTTATCAGATGACGCTAAAAATTTGCAGTGGGCTCTTGGGCTAATAGAATTTTTTTTTTAAATTTAATACCATTTTTTTTTATTACAAACTAACTGTTTCTCAAAATCGAAAATATGGCATTTTTGGATCTGATACATATTTTGAAGCAGAATTATATTGATTAAATTAAAAGTTGTTTAGTTTCTCGTTGCTGTTAGCTGTTAGCATTGCAAATCGTTTACCACGCTAGTGTTATTTAAGTTTTGGAAACAGTCGGTAATAGCTGGAGGCCAAATCTGGAGAATATGGTGGGCAATCAACTAATTCGAAGCCTGCTTGAGCGATTGCAGCTGTTGCAATGACGGATCTGTGTCTGGGTGCATCCTGATGCAAGAGAACACCATTGCGTAATTTCCCCAGACGTTTTTCGTTTATAGCGTTACGTAATTTTGATATTAAAATGGCACAATAGGCACCTGTAATTGTGACTTCCTTTTACAAAAATTTAGAATTCATAATTCCAAAATGCGGTTAACATGACCTGATCTGACCTGCACTGCTGAAGGTTGCATATTGAATTCTTTCGGCGGTGATAAACTTCGATATGTCCACTCCTTTTTCTTTTGGGATCTACATCATAGGGATGGATCAAGGACTTATCTACTGTCACTAAACTTGTGAGAATTTTTTCTTTGTTTTGTCTATATAGCGTTAAAATGTGACTGCAAATGTCTTTTCTAGTTTACATGCGTGCATATATTAACATTCATGGTACCCATCTTGCAGACAATTTTTTATGTTCAATTCGGCGGGAACTATATTATATAGCACATGATATAAAATACCATTATCTTCAACACGTCGACCTTGCAGCACGAGATCATGGACCTTTTGAACATTTTCTTGGGTAGTAGCGATTCTGGGTGCCCTACCTGCACGTTCGTCTGTACACGACTGTCTATTTATAGGCTGGCGCACGAGCTAGGAGGTGCCTATCAACTTAGGAGGATGCAGAATGGACCTAGAGAGGCCTAAGTTCCGTGGGTTAATCCACTATCCACACGTTACAGACACAAATACAGATACACGACTGTCTACCACATTTAAACTCATTATTATTAGGAGAAAAAAAAATAATCAAAAAGAAAATAATCAAAAAAAAAATGTTTTAATTTATTTTAATGACACACCCCAATTATGTTTCAAAGAATTCCTATAAAGTTAACTTTCATAAAAAATAATATTTTAATTAAAAGACAAATAATTGCTTAATAAAAACTACTACTACTGATCAGTGCCGAAAACTATAACCACACATACGATTCTTATTTCATCTACAAGCACCTAAAACCTAAGAACTACAAGAAAAACAATATATGAATAGGTCAGCACTGCGTTTGCCAGGGAAGATAGAAGAACATAAACGTCAATAGTTTGTGCAAGAAGAGTGGATATGATGGCCATGGACATTGGACAATCCATTCGAGTTGTAGAGTATATTTTTTCTACGACCCACTAACGAAAATCTACAAATTTAAAAAATTACTTTTAGGTTATTAAGAAAAAATAACTAATTTTAAAATAATTAATGAATTTTAATAATTTATAAAATAAAACAAACATGAAAAAAAAAAAGATTAATTTAATTAGTCCCTAGCCAGGATTCAATCCTGGACTTTTCGCGTGGAACGCAGAAGCTCTGTTGACAGTTCCACGGCCGCTTTTACATTTTTTGTTTTAATACTCGAAATTAAATTTGTTTTATACCAGGTGTTCAAATTAAAGTGTTACAGTTAAATACCGCATTTTATATATATAAAAAAAAAACGTTTCCGACGAAAGTTTTATAGTTTTTTGGGGCATTTTTTTTGACTAAAATCTTTTTTATAGCTAACCATAATATGGCCAACTTTTTTTTCGCGCAGCAAAATTTTCAAGTATGTGTTACTCAATAAGTAAAAGTCCAATGAAAAAAATGTTTTCCTTAAAAGTTACTTTTTTTTTATGAACTTTAAGAATATGTAAAAAATGGGGTTCTAGTTTACCTCGATATGGCCATATTATGATCAGCTATAAAAAAATGAATTTAGCCAAAATGTTTCCCCCAAAAAAACTATAAAACTTTTGTCTAAAACTTTTTTTTATAAAATGCATATTTTCGGCGGTATTTAACAGTAACCCTTCAATTTGAACACCCGGTATAGTTCGATTAAAATTTATTTTTTTTTTCAAAATGTGGACCAAACAAAAATAAATATGCTATTATATATCGATTCTGCACAAAAATGACTAACTTTAATGTATATTTAATCTCAATAACTAAAAAATATATTGACAATTAGTTTGACAGAATTGTCACTTATTTAAAATTTTAAAAATAATAGTAGTTGCGTGACCAAAATATGAACTGTGATTGTTGGATTTCATTTTTTTTTTCAGTGTTCTCGCTACCAAGAATTGATATAAAATATATTCATTCAGTTGAACGCAGTAGCATACTTTTTCGTTTTGTAATCTGTGCGTAGATAAGCTAATATCCATGTGGGTGTAGAAAATAAAGTAGTTTCATTCTTCTCATGTGTTTGCTTCTATGTTAGGGACAATAATTCGTAACTGTCCTCGTATTAGTGCAGATGTTTCTAGTAAATGCGTCAAACATCCCAAAAATACTATACATTTTTAAATTTATTTTTTAAATATTTAATAATCAAATACATGACTGACTGCTATTAAAAAACCGTTAGTATAATAAAAATATAAAATAAATGTTTACTATACGAATTTTAATGATAAAAATTCCTACCCAATCGAACTGGCAATTCTTTATCCCTTTTCACGAATTCCGAGACATATATATCCGACCTCCCTTATCCTCTAGCGACTAGCGAGAAATATAAGAAACTCGCCATTTTTGTATTGATTCCAATCGAATAGATATATCGAATGTGAGGAGGCCCGGATAGAGAAATTGAGTGAGGCAGCGACTAGAGCCCTCTAAGGATGCGGAGGCGGGCTCGATACCCACCCCCGCTACTTCGGCGTATCGTATGTGGGATATGTGGAGGGTTTTCAGGGAGGCGGACAGCTTGACAGATGGGAGAGGAGATCTTGAGACGTATTATGAGCGAAGAAAACTGAAAAGACGACGGGCAATTTTAGATTAGGTTTTTTGTGCTGTGTGCCTCGAGTCCCCCCTTCCCAGACGCAGTACGAATTTTCGCAAGGAAAATTCCGCGTGGGTGGGGGGATTTTTTCGCCGAAATAGCGTTTGGGAGTGACTTCTTTTCGTTTCGGGGAAATTGTTCCTCTTATATGTTGATTTTCTCGTATATCAAAACATGGAGAAAGCGTATATATAATGAAAAAGACGGGGCTGACGTTGAAAATTTTTATATTGTTCGGAATAAAAAAATGGCAAGAATGAAACTTCAGAACTCATTAAAAACAGTTAAACACAACTTTAATATTCATGGTTGGTAATCAAATAATACAAACGTCTTCTTTGTTTATTTTTATTATCTTATTCGTATCACTTGAATGCGAGATTTTTCATTTGTATAACAACATATTTGTTTCATAATGTAATGTGTTGTGCCACATAAAAAATTGCAGCTATTTTGCTTAAATAGTTTCAATTAAATATGTGCAAAAACGTTACATGGTTGGAACAAACTCGATAAATTTGTATTTTACGTCTTGATCATTTTAAATGTTTATTGGTTGAGTAAAAAATAAATGCTTTTATTTATTTTATTACATTGTTGAATACTAAAACTTTATATTTCGATAATATTGGTGTGTTTTATGCAAAAAATACTCTTCAAAACTAGTATGACGTCATATTTCAAAAAAAATGACGTCTTAAAAAATATACGTCGATCGTTTTACGTCAAAAAGGCGTAATAAAAAAAAAAAAAAAAAAAAATTACATATTTATACTAGTTTAAAGCTGTTATCAATGTGTTACATTTATTCCTCGCTGGAGGTGATTTCCAGTGGGAATCTATTACCAGGAAGTTACGGGGTTCTATTAAAACAATAATTATCTGATTGCATAGCAAGGATTTTTTATTTATGAGGTGATAGAATAAATAAAAAAAGTACAAATTGATATAAAATGCCAAATCCTTTTATATATACAAGGCCCCAGTGTAAGTGGCTGATTACTAACAAAGTTTAGATTATAGAAGAGGTAGATATTTTCTCAGTCCAGTGTATTTTACATCTATGATTTATTATCTTTGTAACATATTAGGATTAGAAGAATTAATAGGTTATGTTTAAATATTAAATTAAAATGTGCTTTTTGGAAGAACTTAAAATGTTAATATTATTTACCGATAAAGTATAGGTATATACTGTATGGTTTACATCATATCGTAAGCCATGCGATTAAATTATGTAATGTAACTTTTTACAGTTTTCCCGGGCCTGTTACAAATATTTTTTTAAGAATGTGATTTTTTTCATACACCGTTGACAAGGGGCTTCCAAGACCTTACAAATGAAGCATCACTCAACCCCTCTTCCCTATTCAATTTTAAGGGGTTGAAGCGCACCCTCATAGGGGGTTGCTCGTTCAAGCCTCAAACATACGTCAAAAGATGTCCCCCAAAGAAAATAATCTGACGTGTTTCTGGAAATTTTTCCAATTACTATGGGATAAGAAATATACGTGGTGGCTCGTCTGAGATGGAACACCCTGTATAGTTTGTTCACAGTGAGCGTTTAAAAAGACTGATTTTGTGAAGAAATGCAAGAATAATTTTCAAAAGTATGAATTTATTTTTAACTACTTTAAGCCCTCAAAAACGATACAACCATGCAAGAAGAATATGAATATGAATTTATAACCAATTTATTCCTGTAGGCAAAACGACTAAGTATACACAGAGTATTACCAATTTTAAATGTCGCAGCAATTTTGCAGGAAAGTTTACTGCTAGATAACATGCAACACCATTAGCAGATTGTAATGCATTAGACCGACTAATACATATTCACTGAATTCCCACATCGTTGAATTCCATTTTTTTTGTGTATGTGTGTGTTTGTTTGCGGAATATGACGTGTGTTAGAACAAGTGGCGTGTTCGTTATTAAATAGCTCTTGGGCTTCTGTATGGAAATTTCTAAAAACAAAAAAGATGAAATTCAATTAAGGTATATATGTGGGTAATTAATTGTACTCGGTCGTTGTTTAAAAAATACTAAATTTCGTAATCCGTTGCTTTTAGGAAATATATTGGGTGTTTTATAAGTATGCATAAGCGTATCGAATTCTTCTCCATTACAATTTATTTTATATTCTAAACACCGATTAAAATTAATAACGAAAACGAGAATTTAAACAAAAATGCTTTTTTAAACAAACTTGGCTAATAGTCCAGGAGACAGTAAAGTTTTTTGGTATTTATTTTCCCAGTCAGGAAACATCGATAGAATTATTCGGTTTATTCTAAGCAAAATTCATATATATGTGGGGGGGGGGGGCGATTTCCGATGGGTTGAGGCAGAAAATGCGTTTGAAAGTACAAATATACTGCACTTTTTTTTCCAGTAAATCATTTTATTAGTGACAGATATAGTGAAGTTAAGAAAAAAAAATAGTCTGGCTAATCTGTGAGTATGAGTAATATGTCGTCCAACGGTCGTCAGGCGCGCTAAATTCGGCATATTCAATTATACAAGTGATTGCTGTCATCTCTACATGTTTTTACTTTTCATAATTTATTACTATACATTGGACATATATCTTTATTTTGTTCCTGTCCAGTAGATTCTACGTGAAATTTCCAATTCCACAAATCACATTTTTTTGGCTGCAAAATAAACATAAGATTTATATTATAGCCTTAATGTTCTTATCCTGAAAATGCCACAATATAAAAATAATATTTACCCCCTGTGATTCAATTTTTTCTTGTTAACTGCAAAATAATGTTTAGTTTATGTTCAAAATTAAAGAAATTAAAATGTTAAGTAAATTAATTAGTGAATTTCAAAACCACTAAAAAACTAACCCAACTCAGATGTTACGCAGCACCCTGCAGTAGCCTGCGGTCGTCATAAGTAAAAGTACAAGTAAAAGAAGATAGAATAGTCCAGAAATGTCATTACCCGTCAAGAATATTCTAGAATTCTAGATGATAGTTCGAGAAAGATGAGAAGCTACGTAAGGATGATCCTGACGTCAGTTTTCAGTTTTATGATAGACGTTACATGTTAATGTTATCAGTTGAATAGTTGTTGTAAAAGTCGAGTTCAAATAAATTGCGATACCAAAAACCTGCGTAACATTATCTTTCTTTTTTTCATTAGAAATTACTAATGAAGATGTATAGCAAGGTAGCGGATTTAAGGGTGTATCTTGTGATATCCTTCCTTCTAAATTCATACATCGAAATTCTTTCCTTTCGTCTAGTGAAGACTTGAAAAACATATTTTTTGGAAATCCTTGACGGTACCTTAGCTACCGCAGCTCTGTCCACTTGAAGGAGTTACCATTGCTATCTATTTGTTTTAGTTTAAGATGGCTTTTATATAGGTCGGAATAGTTTACGAAATCTTTGTGGTTCAATTCCACCACTTGAAACTTCTTCTTTTTTCCAGTAGCTCGTACTAACTGGTACAAATCGTGGGGAACTGAAATTTGCATCTGTATATGTTTTTTTGTTTCTCTATCATCCCATGATCAACATCACAACATGCTGAGACATGCGAATTTCTGTTTTGGCCCCCACATGAATCTGAATATAAAATTACTTTTTTGATTCGTTGTGGCAAACTTGACAGTTGTTTAAAAATACATGTGGCGATTTGGTTGGCTCCTCTTCCACCTTCGGCCTCATGCCACATGAAGCAAGTTATATGCCCTGTTGTCGTTTCATGGAAAGATTGAAAATACTTCAAAAATTTTGCAATACATACCTGAAGACTTTCTTCCATTTTTCGAAGAAAAGCTAACCTGGCCCTCTGCAGAAGGTGACGGTGATGATGACCAGGAAGATTGGTATACGATGCTAAGTTTGAGAGGAAAATGTTTCTTATAATTTTAGTGTAAAAACAAGTTCCTTTTTGATAAAAAATAAAAATTTGTTAAAAACTTTTTTTTATAATAATTTTATAATACTTCCTTATTTTAAGTAAAAAATGGTAATATTCCAAATATTAAAACCTTCTTAACATAGGTAAATGAATTAATGAAAAATTTCAAATTTATTTCTAAAATACTTTTATATATCATTTTTCTGTTACACTAAAAATAAAGCTGTAAAACAGTTTTTTTTTTAATTTCCTGAAAGTTAAGATTTTGGAATATTTCCACTCACCGATTCAATTGACTTTGCCTGTAGTTGGAGTTACGTTGCCAATATAGATAGATTCAAGTTCTTCGATAAGCGATATGTGTTCTTCAGCAACTGTTTCCTTGTATAATCTACCGTTTTTCTTCTCATGCAGTAAATTTTTGTCTTTTCTTCCATCAAAATCTATTTTTTTTTTGTCTATTTAATATTCCTCTTTTTGTAAATTAACTTACTCAGCTTTGGATAGAATATGAATGAGTCAATAAATGATACTACTAATTTATCAAGGGTGCTATGTAAAACAAATCGAGTTGGCAGAAGTCTATATTTGTATTAATTAGTGCAAGAGAAAACAGGTATTAAAAAATGTTTACCAAAAGTGAAAAAGCCCGGTGCGCTTTATTTTATATTGAAAGTAGATCAATTACACATACACAAAGAAGATTTAGAAATATGTTTGAAAAAAATTCGCCAACCAGAAATTCTATTTTAAAACGGGTAAGTCAGTTTAAAGAAACGGGAATATTAGATAGAAGAAAAAGACAAATTGAAAACGCTCAAGATATTATTTTAAATGATGTTATATAGATAAAGGAAATTTTAGCAAGAAACAATAATAAAATATCTATTAGAAAAATTGCCCAATCCATACATATGTCAAAGAGTAAGGTGCATAAAATTTTTAAAGTAATCAAGTTTAAAGCATATAAGGTTGAGACTTTTCATAAAATTGAAAATCATGCATTTGAAAAGAGAGTTTTTATGTGTGAGACGTTATTAGATTTATTTAGGCATCAACCAAATGTAAATCTAATAATGTCAGATGAAGCAACGTTTCATTTAAGTGGACGCGTAAATAAACACAATTCTAGGATTTGGGGTGACGAAAATCCTAGAGCTTTCAACGAGTTTGAAAGAGATGCTCCCAAGGTAAATGTATGGTGTGGTGTGTCCAAAACCAAAATTTATGGACCATTTTATTTTCAAGAGGAAACAGTATATGGAAACAATTACACGGATATGCTAGAACTATTCTTTTATCCTCAACAAGAACAAGAAGAAATACTAAATACTGTATATTTCCAGCAAGATGGTGCTCCACCGCATTACTCTCTTGTAGCCAGGAATTCTTTGAACTCAACCTTTGGAGATAAATGGATAGGTCGGGCTGGTCCCATCGAATGGGCTCCATATTCTCCGGATTTAACTATACCAGATTTTTTTATATGGGGGTATATTAAGGAAAGATGCTACGATCCAACACCTACAAACTTAACTGAACTGAGGAATAATATAATTCATGTGTTTATTACAATTACTCCAGAAATGCTGCATACATGTATTGAACAAAAAGGAGGCCATATTCAACAATTAATTTATTAATGTTTTAGTACATATTTTTTGTATTCAATAAAAATTCAGATAGGTACCAACATGGTAGGACACCACTTACACCACAAAAATCCGTGTGGTATGAGGTGCTCCCCTCTGTCTTTATAATTAAAATATCATTACTTGATATTATTCTGAAATTATACCTAAGGGACAAGGCAATGAAAAACAGTATCTTATCAATGATCGTTCGATATAAAACGTCAATTTATATTTCGATATGTGCCACCAAAATGTAATAGACACCGTTAACATTGATTTAGTTACCTAAAATTAAAACCTATTAAAGCAATAAAAAAAATTATAAAAAAATTACTTTTTAAAAGGCGAAGAAATAAACTATCTAATGACTATGAGAGATACGAAATGTTTCATTCGCCATAAGACCTTAATCTGAATTTATCTTTTTTTACGAAAACTTTACAAGTTTAAGATTTGGCAACTATGTCAGAAAAAAATTTAAACATTTCCAAGAATTTTGGTGAAAACCTTTTATCAATACATTGCCTTACTCCCAAATTATAAGTTAATTAATTGTGATACTTTACGTTTGGAAGTTATTGACATAGTTGCATAAAAAAGTGAATGTTTCCCTAAAAAATAAAGTAAATGCTTACAATGTATACATTTTTGGAAAGGAGAAGAAATGGTCTTTCCGAGGATGTTAAAAATTATAAGGTGTTCTATTTAAAATAAGCTCACAATTTTGGTTCAAAAAAGTTCGTTTTTTTTTTCCGGCACTTTCCAGAAAAAAATTACATGTGGCAACAATGTCAAGAAAAACTTGAAGTAAATGTAGAAGGTCTAGTGAAAACTGCATCTCGATATCTTTTTTAATTCTCGAGTTATAAGTTGTTAAAATGTGTCAATTTATAGATGGACAATTCTGTCTTTTGAAACAGTTGGAATTGATGTTTCTTTCCAAATGATTTCAATTTTAGGCACAAGTTCATTGTACACTTCTAAAAAACTTGGTTCTTTTCCACTATATTTTTAATATTTTAGTTCACAGCCTATGAATAAATAACATCGTAGAACTTGTTCAATTGTCGGCAACATAAGAGGGTTCAAATCGGTTGTGTTCCCAAATATAGGATATTCCATTTTATTCCTTATTTAAAACACTCATTTTTATTTATTATTGTTTGTTACAACGCTTAACTTCTTAATTAAAAACAAAGTTACTCAGATGTTCGCTATACGACGATTAGGCACACATAATACCGCCCGAATCTAAGAAATGATGAATATTGCATCGAAAACTGCAAATTGCAAATTCTAATCATTGTATAAAGAACTATAGTAGGATAATCGCCATGTAAAAGTTATTGGAGGCAATCGCGCCCGACATCTATTGGTACAATCATTGAACTAACGATTTTATTTACTGGTTATATACGCCCTCTACGTCAGATGTTAGAACTTTATAAGTGACAATTCCGTCAAATTAATTGTCAATATATATTTTTTTAGTTATTAAGATTAAATATAATTAAAAATTAGTGATTCTTGTGAAGAATCAATAAATAATAGCATTCCACAAGATTAAAACATTAATTTTACGTTAATGACATCTAAACATTCATGCTCAAATATCATGTTTTTGATATGGCCACTCGGGATTATATCAAATTATAATAGAATATTATAAGATCCAGTAATTTTATTTAAATCTTTTGACAATGAAACTAACAATGTGTGTGTCTAAAGGAGAAATATACCGAAAATAACAAGTATTTAAATTTTGCTAATAAATTTGTATTAGGTATGTGTTAAAAGAAAATACATCATTTTGGATTTGAATATACAGTGTCTCGCAAAATCTGCGCCAAGAAAACACGAAATTACATTTTTTTTAATCTACGTAAAAAAGTGCGAATTAAAAGTTTTTTACTGAAAATTATTAGGTACCTAACAGGGTTATTCATTATAAATTACCCTCCCTTTATGCCATAATTATTATTGTATAATGTTTATATTGACCGAATTTTGTAAAAATGTCATCAAATGACCATATCAGTGGCGTGCATATTTCACAGGATTTAACATGAATATTTGTTAATAGGGATAGCATAGATATATATTTTATTCAATTTTCTGAATAATCTTTATTCTTTCCTGATAAATTAAACGTCGAATATCTTATATTTACAATTTTTCTTCCTCACTGTAAACTACCTATTTGGATTATTTTATTATCAAACATAATAGTTGTGCTTTTCATAGCTTTTACTTTAATAATGTTAACTTTTTCATACATTACTAACGTTAAATTACTCGAAAACAGACGGTATAAGATAGGGTTATCAATAATATACATTTGTGAAATTAGAAAAAAAAATATATCCCAGAAATTTAATAACATAGAGGGTATCCCATTTAAAAAAGTTTATTTGTGTTGTATTCCGTGAAATCTGAATACGTGTTTTTATGGTATATTTAAAAAAAAGTCAGTCATATCCACAAACTTTTATTTAAAGCTTTTTTTTAATATGCAATAGTGGTTATAAAAGGTGTCTTTAATAATGAATAATTTTATACATGATCTCAAATAAATTTGTTGAAATTAATTTCATTTGTAAAAATGTCACTTCTGATTCTCCCGTATTGCTAAAAAAAAAAATTGTGTCCAGGTCTGGGATTTGATGGTGGTAAATATTAATTCTAAATAAACATTTTTCAAGTAACATTGTCCTCCAGTTTTTAGAAATAAAGGTTACTGTTTAGCCGGATTCACACACAGTATGTTTATGTAATATTAAAAACTTCCCCTACTAAATATTTTGGCTCAATCAAAGTAGATATCTTAAATTGATTATTGTTAGAAAAAGTAGAAATAATATTAAATATAATAAAGAAAATAAAAAAATTATTTAAAATTAGTTTAAGTTATATTATTTAAAGAAAAAAATTTTTAGCTTGGACTTAAATAAAACAGTAAAGAACCACCTGAGAATAATCGCTTCAATCTACCTATAACAAGAATTATTCATTAAAATTACTTATATTTTCCAAACCAACAGGATTATTGGAAATACCAACAAAAATAAACTTGGGATATGGATGTACTATCCCATAAAAATAAAAATTGCAATAAAAAAATTCACCCCTCTCAACCCCTATCTGATATGGTGGGGGTGGCATCCCCAAAAAATCAAGTTAGAACTTTTTAACAAAACAGTTAGAATCTACGATTTTTTATACATACAAACCCAAAATTTAAATTTTTTTATCAAATTTGTCAGAAAGTCCAAAAAAAAAATTGAAATTTTGGGTTTGTATGTATAAAAAATCGTAGATTTTAATTGTTTTTTAAAAAGTTCTAAATTGATTTTTTGGAGATGCCACCCCTCTATCTCTCTCTAGGGGATGGTGGTGGTAAGATTTTTATACAAAAATGTTGCAAATCATTTCTATCGTAAATAAGTCAAAAATAAGATTTTTGTATCCTCTGTAACTATGTTTAAATGCCAGCCCCACATCCGAATTATAGACGGTTAAAGTCGAAATTTTTTCTAAGTTCAAAAACAAAATTGGAAAAATGTTTTCAAAAAAAATTGTAATTTTGGGTTTATATGTATAAAAAATCGTAGATTCCAACTGTTTTATTTAAAACGTTCTAGCTTGATTTTTTGGGGATGCCACCCCCTCCATTTCCCTCTAGGGGATGGTGGTGGTAAGATTTTTATACAAAAATGTTGCAAATCATTAAGGTATATTATAAATATGTCAAAAATAAGATTTTTATTTCGTCTGTAATTATTTTTAAATGCCAGCCCCCACATCCGAACTATGAAGATTAAAGTCGAAATTTTTTCTAAGTTCAAAAAAAAATTTGGAAAAATTTTTTCAAAAAAAATTGTAATTTTGGGTTTTTATGTATAAAAAATCGTAGACTTCAACTGTTTTATTTAAAAAGTTCTAACTTAATTTTTTGGGGATGCCACCCTCACCATATCAGATAGGGGTGGGGAGGGGTGAATTTTTTTAAAGCGATTTTTATTTTTATGGGATAATACATCCATATACCAAGTTTAGTATCAATATTTCGATCCTAAATGCCCTATCCCTTAGAGCCGAACCCCAACCAATAATCCTTACAGAACCCATTGTGTTTGCTTCAATATTAAGAATTCATTAATATTATTTACCAACCATTTTAAGGGTTTTTTTATTTTACATTGTTACGCAAGAGATTAATAAAATAACATGTTATTTATAATTACTTATGCTAAGTACTTAGGTAGCTACTTTACCTACCTACCTACCTACCTACCTACATATAGGTATATGTATTTCAATTAAAAATACAAATTTTCTCAACACTTAAGAAATGTATTATTATTGCTATTATTAATATTGTATAATTTATTTTAAAATAATTCGGATAGAACCTGTAAAGGAAAAGAAACACAAAAGCATATTTTCTATTTTATTAATAATTTCAAAACAGTTATAAATACACAAATTTTTAATTGTAATTTTAAATCAATAATTAATAGTTAACTAATTTATATCATAATATACCGGGTGTTCAAATTAAAGTGTTACAGTCAAATACCGCCGAAAATATGCATTTTAGAAAAAAAAGTTTCAGACAAAAGTTTTAAAGTTTTTTGGGGGAAACATTTTGGCTAAATTCATTTTTTTGTAGCTGACCATATTATGGCCATATCGAGGTGGACTTTGTTTTTTTAAATGGGACTACCATTTTTTTCTTACATATTCTTAAAGTAAATAAAAAAATAAGAAACTTTTTAGGGAAATATTTTTTTTATTGGACTTTTACTTTTTGAGTAACAGCTACTTGAAAATGTTGCTGCGCGAAAACAAAGTTGGCCATATTATGGTTAGCTAAAAAAACGATTTTAGCCAAAAGTTTTTCCCTACAAAACTATAAAACTTTCGTCTGAAACGTTTTTTTTATAAAAAGCGGTATATAGCTGTAACGCTTTAAGTTGAACACCCGATATATCATTAAGAATGGGACATAGTACAACTAAAGATTATCTGATTAAAAATAAAACTATTAAACGAAATATGCAGAAAAAAATACCCGTTTTCGAAATGCAGGGTGTTAAAGTTGAAAATTCAAAAATTATTAATGGCTATAATATTTTTAGTTTTCAGTATCATTTTACTGAATTCGGTAAACATTTTTGACACTTTCCAAAAACTAATTTAAACTATAATTAAATTTTTTTTATATAAATCATCTTGCTGGGAATTCGTCCTTTATTAACAGTAAAATAATTCAGTAATAAAACATAAACACAACTCATTCACAATACCTACTATCCGTAAACGCACTAACGCACAATAACAAACAGATAGAAAATAGGGCAAATAATAAATCATGAGTGAATGAAATTTCATCCGTCATTCACTAAAATTTCAGGTGGTCCCTCAACTCCGCCCACTGCAAACGGATATCGACTTATCCATATTCACTAGCGCCATCTATTGGTAGTATCCATTTCGCTCCAATGAAACTTCCATAAGGTGAGACTACTATTAGTTCTTTATACAATGTTCTAATAATTAACAGATTTTGCTTTGTTTCTACCTATTTAAATAGATTACAGTTTTAAGGAATTTGACGTTGAGATAAAAAGTAGGTACTATTTTTATGTAAGGGTAGGAGTGGAATGTTAAAAAGAGTGCAAATTAAAGGGCGCTTTTATAGTGAAAAATAGTTGGGGTACAATTCTACTAAAAATCGGGATTTAAATTTTGTTATGACGAAAGTAAATTTCTTTGTCTATATAAATATTCTAAGGGGGTGGTAGAGAGCTTAAAACGTATTTCTGGCAAATAAAAATGTATATTCTTTAAATGGAACACCCTGTATTTTATTTCAGTTTAAGAATGGTTGGGTAATACTGTATTCAACCCTAGAATGTTTTAAACAAAGAAGGGTCGAATTACCAAAGTAATATAAAAGTAAAATATATTACAAGGTGTTCTATTTAAAAAATATACATTTTTGTTTAACAGGCAAAGATGCTGTATGTCAAAAAATATTTTTAAAATATGTGTTTTTTAAACTCATATTAAAATATTGAACAATTACGCACTAATGTATAAGAATGTTTTACCGTTAGAAAATATGTGAAATAATTTATACAAGAAGCTACATTAACCAATAGTTTTTCTGCATTTTATTTCTCTAAATATCTTTTATTTCCAACATTATAAACTTTTTTCATTCGGTTTATCTTTATTTTTATAAGTATGTATCAAAATTTTATCCTTAATAATTCTAATTTTTATAGCTCATTTTGATATTTCGTTCAGATAATCTAAGTGACAGTCATTTATATCTCCCATCCTATTGTTTCATAAATAAATTGTGACTGAATTAATGAAAAATAAATTGTTTTTAAATGGTAGGTACATACAGGGTAGACCAATCTTGTGGAAAAGTTCGATATCTTCCTTGTTGAAAGAGATATTAAAAAAGTGTATTAAGAAAATTATGGACAGGTTTGAGGTTAACATTTTAAAATTATTGGGAGGTATACATGGTGTTGCATAGCTCGTGTACGAACCAAACATATGTTGTTTTAATGATAACCCCAGTATATTATTTTAGATTCTGTTTACTCATCTTTTTTCCATTCTTCCAATATATGGTTTGTCTATGTTATATAGGGTACTTTTCAAGGAATTGACATTTTTGTGAAAGAATCGTACATAATTCAACGTCCAGCAGCCAATTACACACTGTAGAAAAAAAATTTACCCACACGAATTTTATAATATGATGTATTATACTTTTTTTTAGTTATATTTTTATTATTTGTTTATTCGTATACAGAGAGACTCAATACTCAGACCCTTGATTTTATTGTTTTATTTAAATGGGACACCTTATACAAGGTGGCGCAAAATCAAGTACCCTATGGAATGTTGTCATGGTTTCGTTTGTAGTTGATATCTGTTCGAGTTTTTCTGTCAGTTGCAAAATAATCAAATTATCAAAATAATTCGTCAATTATCAGAATTTTTCATGGACGCCTTATCTCGAAAAACGCCGATATTGCATATCCGTCAAGGTCTCCCAATTTAACTGTTTCAGACTTTTGGTTATGGGGTTATCTCAAAGATAGGGTATTTGTAAATAATCCTCGAACACTAGAAGCATTAAAAGACAACATCCGGGAAGAAATTGACAGAATACCACCCGAATGTTGGAGAAAGTTACGAAAAATGCTTTAACCCATTAGCGCCTACAGTCACCATATGGACCCAGTTGTAAACGTATCGTTTAACACAATAAAAGTATAATAAAATAGGCAACCAAAATTACGTTTAGAGCATGAACACTTAATTTAGACTTGTCTGGACCCGCGTTGGTGAATACTCGTCAGTTGTTTGTTAGATTTCTCAAGTGAAGGAGGTTAGAAAATCGTGTTGTGGTAAAAAGTGTTTCATAATGGACATCCGATTGGTGTAAGTATATTTTCAGAACCTTTTTTTTGGAATTATAGGATCAAATCAATTTTACATATTTTAAAAGGTATTAAAATAAAACGTAGTGTACAAATTTTTGTATCAATATTACCGGTGACAATTAAAAATTAGTGTAAATATTGCTGTACCCATATGGACCCACTAGGCGGTTATGTAGTCAAAATTGGAATTTTTATATTTTTAGTGGACTGACACTACAGGAAGCCATCGACTTGGCATATGAAGAAGATGATGTAACAGACATTTTTTTTGAGCCGCCTGATTCAAATTTTCTTACGGACGAGGATTCAGGTGACGAAGACGAAGGTGGTAACCCGGATAACTTGAATGTTCGTCAACTTCGTGCTGGTGCGGAAGTTGTATTTGCAGACTCTGAACGTCTAGGAGTTGTACAATCAGACCTAGAAGCAAGTTATGACGATAACGAGGTACAAAACGTAAATAGCTCCAATCAAATAAAAACTGATGCAAATCGCCGACTGACAATGTCTCTGCCAGAACCAACAACTTTTATTGACGGAGATCTTTATTACACACCGCGCAACTTTCCACAAGGAAATTACAGTAAATATTCAGAGATGAGTTGTGTGCAACTGTTTGAATTGTTTTTTACTGATGAGTTGCTCAAAATAATACTGTCTGAAACAGAAAAGTATGCTCTATTTATAAATCAACCGAACCCTAACGTAACACTTCCTGAGTTGAAAGTATTTATTGCAATTCTCTTAGTAAGTGGATACAATAAGCTACCATCCAAGAGAAGCTACTGGCAAAGAGTCCCCGATATGCAAAATATTCTGGTGTCTGATGCCATGAGACGGGACAGGTTTTTACAAATTTGCCGTTTTATTCATTTTGCAGACAATAACAATATAGATAAAAATGACAAAATGTACAAACTTAGACCACTTACAGATATGATCAAAAAATCGTTCTTAGAACATTTTGTCCCAGAAGAAAATATTGCATACGATGAATCCATGATACGCTACTTTGGGCATCACGGATGCAAACAGTTTATCAGAGGAAAGCCTGTAAGATTTGGCTATAAGGTGTGGTGTATGAATACACCTAGTGGATATTTGATAAACTTTGAAGTATATCAGGGAAAAAACCCTAGATCTAATGAAGAATATCAAAAAAGTTTCGGGAAAGCTACAGCTCCCTTGGTACAGATGATCGAAGAATTGGGTAACAAAGGATCTCTGAGGTACAAGTTTTTCGTTGACAATTTATTTACCAGTACAAACTTGTTAAGTACTCTAAAAGCTAATGGGTACAATGTTACCGGTACTGTGAGGGATAATAGAATTCCTAAAAATTGCCCACTTGTTTCTAAAAAGACGATGGAAAAGAGGCCCCGAGGAGAGTATTGTTCGACATTGAATAAGGAGACTGGTATTCAATACGTTCGTTGGAGGGACAACAAGGTTGTAACAGTCGCAAGCACATGTTATGGTATTCAGCCGGTCAAAAATGTAGAAAGATTTTCTAAAAAAGATAGCAAGACTATACAAGTACCTAGGCCATATCTTCTTTCGCAGTATAATAACAGCATGGGAGGAACAGATCTCATGGACAGTAATATATCTTGGTAAGTTATAAAGAAAATATTTCCATAAACGAAAATATATGGGTAATTTTTTTTAGTTATCGAATCGGCATACGTTCCAAAAAATGGTACTGGCCAATATTTACATACCTCATCGACGCAGCTGTCCAAAATGCTTGGACGATATGTCGGAAATCAGGGAAGAATATTAGCCTCTTAGAGTTTAGAAGAAGTATTTGTCAGGTAAGAGTATATCAATATAAACTCAGAAAATGTTTACAATTAATTAAATTTTTAGACCTACTTAACAACATATAAAGTCCCCGCTAAAAGAACTGGAAAAGTAGGTAGAGCATCGGGAAGTGATTTTCGAGTGTCTGATTGCGTCAGGTTTGACCGCAAGGATCATTGGATTATATCTGTACCTGAGGGCAAAAGAAAGAGGTGCGCCATGCCATCTTGCAGTTCAAAAGGGCTTACAATGTGCGAAAAATGCAACGTTGGGCTTTGTATTTCATGTTTTAAACAATTTCATACAAATGGAACAAATTAATGAATTTCTTCCATATTTGATCTTGGGAAACGCCTAGTGGTCCCATATGGGACCACCATTTTTTTCCAAAAAAAAACAAGATTTTTTTTATTTCTGCGTAAATTTAAGAATAATAAGTTGTTTTAACATAGTTTTAAATAAAATTATTGCATTCTAAAAGAATTTTCTTTTCTCGGCGCTAATGGGTTAAAAAGAGCTCATTATTGCATTAATTCTGGGGGTGGCTATTTAGTCGATATTGTTTTTAGTGTGTAACAAATCAAATTTTTAGAGTTTAAATAAATATTTTTCACTTTTAATATAACTGTTTTTTAATTAATCTTACTTTTATATAAAAAACAAATAGGGGACTTTATTTTGCGCCACCTTGTATTTTATATCACCAGTAAAATCATCTGTCCCAAGCCTTTTATTTTTATTAAGCATTCCCTATACCTAAAGTTAATAATTATTGATATTTTTAACATTAAATGAAAATTATGGTTATTTCGATAAATTAAACTAGTTTTTCATAAAAAAAAAACTCTTTATCAACAGTCATAAATAATATGTGTGAAAACAAAAAACCCAAAAACAAACAAAACAAAACATAATTATAAAAGTTTTTCAAAGTGACCTCCCATAACATCAATACAGTTTTGTAATCGAATTTCAAATAACTGACTCACATTTCTCAGCATTTTAACATCAATACTTTGAAATACATTTCTCATTCGAGTTTTCATGCCCTCTTTTGTCGTTGCAGGCACATTATATACTTTGTTTTTTACATAACCCCACAGAAAAAAAATAAATTTTTGTCAAATCCGGTGATCGCGCTGGCCACCCTATCGGTCCTCCTCTTCCGATCCACCGTCTTGGAAAGTGATTATTTAAATAATTATGAATTACTACAGTGTGATGGACTGGTGTATCATCGTACAAAAACCACATTTGTTTGCGAATGTGAAGGGGAACATCTTCGAGTAACGTAGGCAAATGATTTTCAAGGAAATCCAAATATACTGCACTATTTACTCGTCCTTCAAAAAAGTGTAGCCCTATCACATAATCACCCACAATGCCACCCCAAACATTTAATGACCACCTCATTTGGCTATCAGTGACTATAATGTGTGGGTTTGTTGTAGAAAAATAGTGAAAATTATGCCTATTTAAAACTCCATTTTTATGAAAAGTCGATTCATCACCAAAGAGCACAAAATCAAAGAAATTTCTTTGTTGATTAATTTTTTGTTGGGATCATTCACAAAATATCACTCTATTTTCAAAATCCTGTTCAAGAAGTTCTTGATGTAACTGGATGTGGAAAGGATGCATTTTATGTTTTGATAGGATTCTTTGAACAGTTCCGTAACTGACTTGTTGTTGTCTTGAAATATTTCGTTTACTAATATGCGGATTATCATAAATACTCAACAATACTTTCATTTTATTCTCGTCCGTCATAGTAGTTTTTGTTACTTCTTTTTGCTCGTATGATACAGTACCAGTACGATTAAAACGGTTTTTCAAACGCCTTTTTATTTGGTTTCCAGCGTTTCTGATATCGTTGGTGGTACACTCTTGAGGCAAGTAAATAATTCTTGTTGCACTCACCTAGTATATAAATCATATCCACCATTTCTGGGATAGAAAAATTCGTATTGTTCATCTTATTATTAGTAATTTACTTAAAACATTAACACACAGGCAGTTCCTCTTAATTTTTAAAATGTCAAAATTGTCAACTGGACGGTGACAGGTGTATTAAATGTATTGGCGAGTAGATAAAAAATAACACATATTATTTATTATTGTTTATAAAGAGTATTTTATGGAAAACTAGTTTAATTTATCGAAATAACCATAATTTTCATTTACTGTTAAAAAATATTGATAAATATTAACTTTAGGTATAGGAAATGCTTTATAAAAATGAAAGACTTGAAACAGAGGATTTTACTGGTGATATAAAATTTAAATAAAACAAGAAAATCAGGGGTCTGAGTCTCCCTGTATACAAATAAAGAGATAATAAAAATATAACTAAAAAAAAGTATAATACATCATATTATAAAATTCGTGTGTAATTGGCTGCTGGACGTTGAATTATGTACGATTCTCTCACAAAAATGTTAATTCCTTGAAAAGTACCATAACATAAACAAACCATATATTAGAAGAATGGAAAAATGATGAGTAAACAGAATCTAAAATAATATACTGGGGTTATCATTAAAAAAAACATATGTTTGGTTCGTACACGAGCTATGCAACACCCTGTATACCTTCCAATAATTTTAAAATGTTAACCTCAAACATGTCCATAATTTTCCTAATACACTTTTTTAATACCTCTTTCAACAAGGAAGATATCGAACTTTTCCACAAGATTGGTCCACCCTGTACAAAAAACTTTTTAGAAACTTAAGATAGAAAAGAAGTGTCCGAATTTTTTACACATTTTTCGCACGTTTTTGAATAGTATGGTAATACAATAATAATATTGCATTATTTATAATAAAATAATCTGGAATTCACAATACCAAAATAAATGAAGAAATAAACCGATAAGTTTATACTTGTTTCGATATGAATTTACTGAGGAACAATATGTCTTACTGCTAAAATAATATTTTCAAATTTCCTTTGTGTTTTTTTCTTACCGAGTACAATCTCCATTCAGATGCAGATCAATATTAGAATTAGAGATAAGTATAATAATCAGACTAAAAGGGAAAACTCGACGTTTCTGATGAGTGGATGACAAACAATCACCCAAAAAACCACCGAATGAATGTCAGAACAATGACATCACAAATCGAAAGGGGGTGGATAACACAGAACACTCGAATCGTGAGTGATAGTGCAATCAAAAACCGGTTTTACATAATCACAAAAAGATGTACAGCAATGCTGCTGTTTGTAAAATCAATTGAACATATGTAGGTATGGGCATTCGAGGACATCTGTGGTTTTTAATTGAAGACTTTATTTTAAATAAATAATTTATAGAAAAAGTTGCTCGACAAGATTTACACAAGACTCCATATTTGGACTGTTAATTTTCATCATTAATGTCAGGCGATATTCAATACAGAAAATCTTATAATTTTTGGGTGATGATGAAAAAGAAAAATAAAAGATATTATTTATACTTAACAAAAGCCTTACAATATTCCATATGTGTGCAGACATTATTTTTGCCTATCTTATTGTAAGATTTTCTATCACATTTAGAATAATTTTAAAATTTTCACCTATTATCACCTATGTTTAGGTTTCGCGGTAAATCCAAGTATTTCCACTACGACATGAAAAAATAATAATAGGAACGTTCTCACCCGTATCTCCCGATAATTCCGCAGGAGAATTCCTATGTGCCATGGTGATGGAACATCTATCTACTACGACGTTTCCTAGTACAGTTTTTGATATCGATACCTCGTGGATCCATAAACTTCAGTAAAGTTTCGTTCGGGTCCTGTTGTTGACTCCACTTCGGAGCATCAGGGCCTAATGTCACCAGCTCTTGTAGTTGATCAACCATTTGACTCACAAACCCCGTAAGTCGTCACTTGAAGACCGGTTTTAGAAAATCGCTATTTCAAAATCTGCGAACAAAACATTTATTGCTAACAAAATTCTAATAAATTACACTAATGTAATATAATATGGAAATTTTTCCACTCCCCACTATGCTCTTACTTAACAATATGAATTAAGAATAAACATTTTAACTTTTCCCAAATTTTTCTATTACGATCCATTTTGGAGAATGCGTTTATACTGGGCGTTACTATATTCGACCGACAACATTTTACCACAGAGCCCTCGTTAATTGATGAATTTTGATATGAGAATATGAATCCCTAAATAGCATAGTTACTAAGATATAAATAATAAAAGTCTAAATATATATTTTTGATTTACCAAGATCTAGTTATATACACGAAATATTCAAAATTTTACACTAGCTTACTAGATTAGAATTTAGGAATATTAAGTCGTTACAAATTATTCAAGTACGTGCAGAGTTTTGTTTGAGATATAGAGAGAGAAATTTTTACTTTTTTTTACGAAAAATGAACAGAGAATTTTAAAAAATATTAATAAAATAAAAAATATTTTTTAGTGACATAAAAATAGAGGAAAAAAATTTTCAACCGTTCATGTCAAAATAATACTTTCCTAAAGAGCATATTTGTCACCAAATTTAAAAAAAAAATTTAAAGGCGTTTTTGATTTATTGCAAATTTAAAATTTTAATTTCAAACTTTTAACTTCCTATATATCGGTAACTAAGCCCATTAAAGGGTCCATCTTCCTAAAATATTTACCATTCCTTATGAAACACCCTGCATATGCTTATTTTTCATATATCTTACTTCCATATCTTGTACAAATTAATAGTAAGGTTATTAATTTTTTTTTAAATAGAAATATTTCACAACTGTTCTTAAATCAAAGCTTGGAGAATCTACTTTTACGTCTTACACTGTTGCCAAGTCGCAAAACAGTTTACTATTACAATTATTTAGTATCAAAAGTACATCAGTTGATTTGTATTAAATTTCCTTGCCCCAAGAATATTTTATAATAATATAACTATTGACGTTATTTTGCCCAACCAGCCTATTCGTAAAATTAATGAAAAAAAATGGCATATTTTTCTTTAAAAAAATTATTTGTGTCTATTATTCATTTGCACAAGATATGTTAATAATGGCAATACCTACAAGTACCTATGCTTGGTTTTTGTGTAATCGAAATGAGCTCAAACTAGACATTAATCAAATTTATCACAATCTGTACATACCATTATATGTACAAGTTCTATCTTTTTTTGTTTTTGTGTCTTCTATTTAAACGTCTGATTTTCATGTTTACCATAATCGACTAAAACATACAGTTTTTAATGTCTAATTTAACGAATGCAAATGCTAAATTTTGTTTAAGGTAAAATCAGCTCATATCGGTTATTTTAAACCTAACCTCGAAATAGTAACTTTACCCTTGTGCAATATTCGGCGGGATATGCGCCAGTTAGCAAAATAGAATATAATAGGTCTTTTCCTTTGCATCGAGAGTGCAGCATTGAGCTACACCAGTTTTGTACAAATTATATAATATATTGTATGTATTTTATAAAAGTTTTCAAGTTTTCCTTCACACTTTTTCCAGGCTTAGGACTGACAGAAAATACATAAGCATATTCCTAACTGGCGTGTTTAAAAAGTGTTTCAAAAGATACGTTTGTCAATTAAAATTATACTTAAAGAAAACAACTTTTGTGCAAAAAAATATAATATAATTTACCGGGGCTTAAAGCTTATGGCTATTAGAATTCTCTCTAATGGGTTTTTCTCAAGAGGAATTTAAATTATAGAATTACAGGTTTATACTGTTATTTACAAGTTTTGAGATTTCTAGAACTACTTTTTTGTGAAAAGACACTCCGTTTAATATTTCAATCTGATCAAGAGTTGATCAATGAGTAATTTTGTTATAACCTAACTGAACTAGGGTTGCAATCTTAAAAAGTAAAGCTCTACTCGCTAGTATACCTTAGAGTCTGATAACTTAATTACACTAAACTAACGTGTAACACTAAACCGTACAATGCTTCGTTTTGTTATTAACACAATCACTAGGCTAACTCAAAAGGTTTCACTCCCTTGAGTCTTCTTGTCAGATTCGTGTTATCAAGAAGCTGGATCGCCTCAACGTTCACATGTTGGTGGAGCCGTTGTTGGTGACTCCTAGCGAATCTGGTGATAGTCTGGTCAACAGTGTCCATCTGAAGGTCGCGATGAAGGTCGCTGTTTCTAATGTACCAAGGAGTATCGACCTCAATACTTTGTTATGGAATCTCTGGATTATTAGAATATCACTGTAGCTGGCACAACCCCAGAGCTGAATACCGTAGGTCCAAATTGGTTTGAGAACTTGTTTATATAATAGAATTTTGTTGTATTATGTAGATAGGCTGGAATGCCAGTACATTTTTCTGAATTTTATATTAAACTCTTGTCTTTTCTTTTTAACATGGACCTTCTAGCGAAGTCTTGCATCTAATAACCTAGATATTTTCCGAGTTAGCATAAGGGATCTGGGCATTATTTATGTTAATTGGTATTCTTTGACCATTTTGGTTAGTAAAATTACTATTAACAGATTTGGTTTCGTTTAGTTTAATACGCCATCTTTTGGTCCAATTATTTATTTGATTAACTGATGTTTGTAGTTTATTTACAGCCTCTTCATGATATTTGCCTATCGCTAGGATAGCAGTATCATCTGCAAATGTAGCTATTGTATCTTGTTCTAGTTGGGGTAGGTCATAAAAGTATATAACAGATACGTGGGTCCCAAGACGCTTCCCTGTGGTACTCCTGTTTTAATTTCTTTCAATTCAGAGTATGCTTCATCTTGTTTTATTCTAAAGAATCTATCTGAAATGTATGAATCTAATAGCTCTCAGTATGGCTATGGAAGTAGCACATTCAGTTTATGATTTAAGCCATCATACCATACTTTATCACAAGCCTGCGCAACATCGAGAAAAACTACTTAAATTAAGTATAAAAACATAAGTTTAATGCAGAGTGTTAAAAAAAAAATTGAACAAATTAAAACTATGTAAAATATTACGATTTATTTAATACCTAAAACCATATATACAATGTTAATTGGTGCAAATGTAAAATAAACTTCTAAGCTACAGTTTACAATTGTTTCCTCATATTCTATTTCAGACGAATTGTCATCTGCTGCAAGATAAATTATTAGAGGCTCTATTTTCCTGTCAATAATATGATCAAGCTCCCACATATTTTTCTCACTTTCCATACCGTGATTAATACATTTTTTCCAATTTTCTGTCGTTACTTCAGATATTGATTTATGAAAAATTTTAAGGTGAAGGGTGAGAAAAAGTCCTTTTTCTCACCCTTCACCTTAAAATTACCTCAACTCACACATGGCTACCCCCCTTGTCAATTTATGAAAAAGATTAGTCAGATCTGATAATTTAGAACATGTTTTATTTCAAGCAACGTTACCTTTGACTTTAGCCAATAATAATTTAATTGGATTAAGTTGACAATGATATTTTTATTCCATTGAGGGTTGGTAAACGTTCAATTAATCTGGAGTGGTAACTTGCATTGTCCATCAGAGTAACAGAATTTTTAGGTATTAATACCATCATTTGTTCGAAATATTCTTCAAATACGTCTCTATTCATCTATTCGTGATATTTCACAGTTTTTTTTTGATTCAAACATACTTAAACTTTCCTCGAGAAATCCATTTACACTACCAATATGGGTAACAATTATTAATCGTCTACCAAACCTGTTGAATATCGTTTTTAGTGGGAGGGATAAACCTGGTACTTTGATAATACATTTTTAATATTTGGCATCAATTTGGTGAGCTTTAATATTAAATCTCCCCGCTTAATAATGTCCAAGTTGTTTTTTTTTTGTTAGAAGATTGGCAACTGCGCTGAAATCTTTTTCCACTAGATATGTAGACGAAAAAGCAATTAAAAACGTTATCGAGATATTCCATAATATAAATTAATGTAATAAGGCCCCAATTAGAAAACCATTATTTTTGTTTTGTTTACATTAACTGCAAAGAAGTTAAGTTTGCAGTATTGTTCCAGAATTTCAAGTTTTTTAGCTTGTGATAATAATTGCAATATCAAAAAATGAATTGAACTGGAATAAAACCAATAATTAATGGGCAGAAAGTAAACCGCAAACCACTTACCCCCCGCCGACCAAGCCCTCGATATTTTGGTACAGATCCTATAGTGATTAATACCTATCGATACATCAATAGCCGATCGGCTCTGTAATCCCACGACAATGGACCCAGCCCTTCGGCTACGTCACAACACCTCTTGAGGGAACAATACCTAAGAAGAACCCTTACATACTCCGCTAACCGCTGATGCTCTCCCGAAATCCCGGTTAATATGTATATTATGCGTTTGCTGAGATTTATGTGACTCGTGAAATTAATCTTACTTGTATGAGCAAGGGAGATTCTTTGTGCGACGATAAAAGGTAAGAGTGCAAGGGCAAACATTGGCTAAAAGGGTACCAGAATTTATGGGTAAACGTAATAAAAATGAAGACTTTATTATCTGCATGACAATGCAATTTATAAACATATATGTTACTCGTTTTGATTTGGAATAATAAGGCATATAGATAGCTGCGGCTG
>OV651818.1:30297178-30477178 GCA_927349885.1 Psylliodes chrysocephalus | reverse complement strand
ATAGGAAAATCATGTGTTGAACACATCAGATTTTTTAGATAAATAAACAAAAATATTGAATATTGTATAAGTAAATGGGATTGAAAATTCCGATGACGTTGTTATAGTCCATTGGGAAAGTTACACTTCCACACTAGTGCTGAAAAGTAATTTTCAGATTTTAAGAATATGTTGTTTAATATTCCATAAGTAAGTTTTTTATATTTGTCAGTTTCATATTTTAATGAAATTAACACAATTTTTATTTACATTTATAATTTTTAATACAGTTTTTCTTTCGATATTTTGCATCCCGATATTAAACCATTAAAGTAAGAAAATCGAAACCATTTGAAATGACCCAATTGTAAATTCCCTAAAATTTTACACTATTGTCAAGATGTAGCTATGGTTCAAAAAATACTTAATGTTTATTCATATATTTGGCTTACAATGTGTTTAATTTTTAGATTCTAAATGCGAAAAAGGAATAAGGAATACTCATAATTGGGGTTTCAGTGCCATAAGGCTTTGATATGGAAATCACTTCAATTCTGAAGAAGGTAAAGATATTATTACATATTTAAATTGAGGACAAAGATTCAACGGTAGATTTACCTGTACATGTGGGATAATTGGAATTGTTGCACTTATAGTATTTTTTAATGTAGTCAGTAGCCTGAGAAAGTTAAAACCGCTATATAATGTAGTACAAATACCTAAACATTCTTTATTACTAGTGTTTTAAGGGGAGAAGGAATTCTAAAACATTTTTTTTCGATCCATGAGAAAATTCACAAACCATGTAGAATGACTAATGTACGGTTGGTCGATTTTGAAATAGAAAATGAGTAGGTATGGAATGCAGAAGACATTCCTTGCAACAATGTGCAGCAATTAAAATAACAAATTCGTTTCGTAACAATTAGTTCTGCTCGATTAGAATAATAAATACTTCAAATCTGTTATTGTTTTATTATTCAAAGCGAAGGTAAAATAATAATAATTGTGATTCGAAGATAAATCACGGCATAACATTATTTGCATTTCACGTAGTTAATCTATAGATAATGCTTCCATGATTAGTCAGTCCATCGTAAATTATTTAGGTAACAACAAAAATTTTTAAATAATACATATTTACATATTTAGAGTATTTACCTAGTTTTTAAAAATAGAATGTATGTTATAGGTGATAGAAAGAAACTAAAATAAAATAAATATATTTTATTGAAAATTCCACACCTGTAATTTTGAACCAATCAAAATACGTGTTTTTGACAGATCACCATGGCAACGGAGGTATTTTAGTGGAAATTTTTTTCTCGTGGGGTACCCAACAGCGAATTATACTGGAAATTTTTTGACGTTTACAATAACAGACCATTTTTGACAGACTGGTTTTTATTTGTTCACATAATAGGTTTAGTTTTGATACATTTTAATTACAATGCTAAGGTGTTTTCTATATTCTTCGGCCACTTCTTTTCTTCTTAATGGCGAAAATGCAGGACTTTGGATGCTTTGAATTATGTGTCTATGTCTAATAAAATATATATAATATTTAGACACTAATTTATTCACCTTTTTCCCATTCAGCACTTTGAATTTTGCGTAGTTTAGGTGCAAATATTCGTGGACAATTCGGAACAAATTTTCGTTTTTCAAGTTGGAGCCACAATCCTCTATTAATCCGAGTAAGTAAGTCATGGTGCCAATGATTGATCATTACATCAGACAATTTCACGCATATTTTGCATAGCGTATGATTTTCAAATCGATTCATTTTTAAACAAATAGGTAATTTTGTTGGTTTTACTTGCAGTGCAATATTCTTTATCGCAACAAAACGCGAGTTATTTAATGTTTTGAACTGTCAAAATACAATGATCACAGCCTCCTACGATTGATGCTTGCTGACGCTGGTTATGAATTTCATACCATTTTAAAGCGCTCATAACGCATGTTAATAAAAACGCAGAAAAACAATTTTTTACCACTTGTAGTTATTCAAAACTTACGTAAAATTAAAGAATATACTATTTTCTATTTTCAAATGGTATTCCCATGCAACTACAATGAGTAGAAATAAGCAATTTGAAGGCCTAAATAATTGCAGCGAAACATTTTTTTACGTCGGGCCGCTTGACAACTTCAAAACTGAAATTATATTCGAGGTTAGAGTCTCACTTAGTTACCATAACAACTCAACAATCAAGGCGACAACACCTTTTATGTTTCACTGGTGACTTGGAGAAAATAATTTGCATTGTTGAGAAACGAAAAATAAATTTTAAAAATATTTAATTTTCAACCATAATTCGGCGTGGAATTTTCTTACCGAATACCACGCGAGGTCAAATCAATATCAGGAAATTTTTTCTCGCTCATGAATATTTTTAGAAATATTTTTATATTTCTATATATATATTTTTTATATTTTTCAAAATATTCATGAGCTCGAAAAAATTTCCGGAAATAATTTGACCTCTAGTGGTATTACTAGTGAAAATTTTATAAATTTTTAGCTAATCAAATGCCTATTTTTTGTTACTCTAACATTTTTTTATTGTTTGCGATTCGCGCGATTGAGGTGGCCATTTATATAGAGGTAGTAGCGAAAATAGAACTAACGTCAAAAAAGTATGCTTGTTCTAATATGGATTAAATACATGTACTCTCAACTGAATTTATAAAGAATAAAAGATTATCCATTTTCATCAAATATGGTCGTATATTCAGTAGTAATACTATAAGTACTTCAAAATAATCAGTTTATACATCGATAACTTGTTGCATAATTATAAAGAGTGTCAGTTTGACAGTTTAAATAATCCGACCGCGTTCTAATTGGTTAAAAGTTATACGAAAAAAATAATCAATATAATTTATACAATATAATTTTTCTACGATCACTATACAAAGTAGGTTTTTGCACAGTCAAATCTAACTAGAAAGTTGACCTTTTCCGCCAATTGTCATAATTTGACATTATTGGTGCACACGTGCGCCAGAATAACTTTGGCACACGCTTGTCTATTTTCATTTGAATTAAGTAAAAGAAAGCTAATCGGTATTTTAAAACAAAATGTGGGCTAATATAAAATATTTTAATCGACTTCCTAATATTTTAAATAAATATTTTAAATAGTATTTTCCGTAAATAATTAAATGATTAAATCATAAATAATTACGGACATATAGGTACTAAAACATTTGTTTCTCTTCGAAGAGGTCAAATACACTTACAATATTATAACGAAAGAAGGTAACCCATTTATAAGAAAATAATATTATATTATGCAACGATCATGTATTAATAGCCATTATATAAGAATTGCATACACTATTTTTTCTACGAACAAGAAACTATTTTAATCAACAACATTACTTTATTTTTTATTTTTTAATACTTTTTTATACAAACAATAAGAAATAAAACATGAAAGAAAAATACGTTCTTCGATCTAATTTTTATTCCTACACAATAACCACTATAATGACAATTATTAAAAAGTACTTGAGGTGTACCAAGTTTAGTCACAAACGACTTTGTATTCAAACATTCTACAGAAAATATTGGGTCTGCCTACTTGCTTATTTAAAAATCTAGATTCTATTGGTCAATTTTTCAGTTTCATTACGCAAACCAGTGTTATAATGAGTATCATTATGAAACTGAAAATTAGCATTTAATTAACAACTTATAGTATAGGAGTAGAAAAAATTATTTAAACTGCTTATGGAATTAGTCGGTACAGCTAATTTTATCGTCATTTGTAGGAGACTGTACCTCGGAAACCTTTGACCGATTTTTAAAAATGAAGAAGATTCTGAAAGTTGATTATTTCTTCTATCAATGGCTTTATGTGATCTTCAGTAAAAAGTCATTTTTCAGTGTTGTACAGGATGTGAGAGAATACAGTGTAAAAATGTAAATTTTTAATTGCCTGCACCTGTTTCAATAGTAATTTCAAAACTTTCATCGTAATTACATTTAGAAGTTTTGGTCGATATCACGGAACGTATTTGACAGTTTTGTATTTTTTTGGTTAGAAAAAAATTAACAGGTTTTTTCAGAAAGTCCACAATTTTTAAAATTACAAAAATTATTAATCTTTAGGAGCTCTTTCATTTGATGTAGAACTCCTGTGGACCTTATTATCTAGCTTTTATAGTGCCATGAGTTTAGCTCCTTCTAACTTATCCTTCAAACTGTGAATCTTGATGCTTTAAGTTCTCATCGCTGCGATCTGGTGAAATTTTCATTCATTCAAAACTCTCATTCGCTTAGTAGGCCATGGGAAAAAACAGTTCAACAGAAACCATGGAAACGAAGCTCAAAATAATGACAGTAATTGTCATCTGAATAATAATTGTAACCTTGCCATCTTTTTCATTACGTAGTTTATATTAAAAATGCATTTAAGTGAAAATGAGTTACGAAACATTATGCGGTAAGTTTTATAATGCAATTTAAGAGAGCCTTATTAAAAAAAGTATTTCAAATAGATTGCGATAACGCGAATTGAGTTTAAAATATGTATGGTTGGGACATCAAGATCCACAGTTCAAAGGACGATAGAAAGAAGTAAAAATCCTGTATATAGAAAAATTCGGAAAATGCGGTCGCAAAAGATGTACGACCCCCAGGGAAGATCGTCTAATGAACCTATCTGTAAGACGGAGAACTCTAAATGCGAAACTACAAGAGATAGCGGAAGTATTTAGCCAAAACGTACTACGTATTAACCATAGCGCAAAAATATCCCTTTTTAATTGGTCCGCGACTAAACGCGGTATGTTTTGTCTAGATAAGGTCAAAAGCAGGTACGGATTGTCCTCACATTACAGCTCGAATGTAGCAGAGCAAGAATGCATTCAGCAGAAAAGAGAGAGCACAAGACGTGCCAGGCGAAGGGCATTTTGCGCGTAATTATGTAATGTTGATTCACCGGCCGACATGATTTTCCTTGTTCAAGATATTACTAATTTTTTCCACCAATTTTGTAGTGCTGATTACGAATTCAGACGTAATTTTATCGTATCACATCAGGTTTTCAGTAAACTTGATATCTTGGCTATTTTATATTTTTTAATAAAAAGAAATTAAATTATTGAGTTTTGGCGCTCTTTCCTTGAATAGTGCGACCTCTCGTGGGAGAATATATTAGTTGCAACCGCAACATACTCATTTGAAACGCGTCACATGAAAATAAGCCATCACTGTTATTTTGTTTACAAATTTTTTACTGAAAATTTGGAGAAAGTACTGGATAAAATTGGATATAAAGAACATGGTTGGCAGCTTTGTGGAGATCTGAAGATTATAACTATGTTGTTAGGCCAACAGTCAGGATATACAAAATATCCTTGTTTTTGTGTGAGTGGGATAGTAGAGCACGAGACAAGCACTACATACAAAAACAATAGAATCCTCGTAAAAATCTTAAACCTGGAACCAAAAATGTTATACGAAAAAATTTAATTGATCCTAAAAAAAATTTATTACCTCCACTTCATATTAAACTTGGAATGATGAAACAATTCGTTAAGGCATTGGATAAAGAGAATGCTAGTTTTCAATACTTGTGTCAAAAATTCCCAAGATTATCTGATGCAAAAATAAAAGAAGGAGTGTTCGATGGACCACAAATTAGATCTTTAATGACTGATGAAAGATTCGATACAACAATGAATACTACTGAATTAGAAGCTTGGCTGGCGTTTAAAGATGTTGTCAACAATTTTTTAGGAAATCACAAATACTCTGATTATAAAAATATTGTTGCAAACTTTTTGGATAAGTATCAGAAATTGGGCTGTAATATGAGTATAAAACTTCACTTTTTAGATTCACATTTAGATTTTTTCCTGATAATCTTGGTGATTATAGTGAAGAACAAGGAGAAAGGTTCCACCAAGACATAAAAACTATGGAAACAAGATATCAAGGTCGATGGAATGTGAATATGATGGCTGATTACTGCTGGTCACTGAAATGCGATATTATTGATGATATTCACAAAAAAATGACACACAGACGTAATTGTATGGCTATATAAACGTAAAAGATGTCACTTAAAATAATTCTGCTGTAATGATTTTTATTGATATTTTCTTAATAAGTGTTTAATAGTATATTATTAAATGAGCAATTTATGGTAGCCATTATTCACCCGAGTGAATAATGGCCATAAATTGCGAGTCTAATACTATACTTTGTCCACGACCATTATGGTTTCTTTATTAAATAAAAGTTAAGTGTGACTGGAAAGTTTTTATTAAACATAGGTAACTAACTGTTGTTTTTTCGATTTTTCGTTTTTATCGATTTTTTTTTCGATTTTTCGATTTTTTTTCGATTTTTTCGATTTTTTTCAATTTTTCGATTTTTCGATTTTTTTTTCAATTTTTTTTCGATTTTTTCGGATTTTCGATTTTTCGATTTTTTTTTTTTTATTTTTCGATTTTTCGTTTTTTATTTTTTATTTTTCGATTTTTTTTATCGATTTTTTTTCGATTTTTTGATTTTTTTTTCGATTTTTCGATTTTTTTTTCGATTTTTCAAATTTTTTTTTGATTTTTCGATTTTTTTTTGATTTTTCGATTTTTTTTCGATTTTTCGATTTTTTGATTTTTTGATTTTTCGATTTTTCGATTTTTCGATTTTTTGATTTTTCGATCTAGAAAATATCGTTATGAAAAGTATCGCCTATCTTTAGTTATCTATCGGAATGTGCCAGAATTATAAAAGCGTGAATTATCATAATTCACTCCGTGATATATGGGTACTATATGCTCTTAGTTAGGAGGTAGAATATTGATTTATTATTAAGTGGTCGTGGACAAATATATTTATTTGTAACATAATAATTGATTTTTTCTTAAAATTTCGAAAAAAAAGGATTTTTCCCTTTTGTAAAAAAAAACCTGATGTGATAGAGTATATCTGTATGTATTTTTGTGATAAGAATGCTAAGAATTAATGATATTTTTTACTCAAATAGAAACAATGTTCCAAATATTTTCATTTGACGGCCGGTGAATTAATGGTGTGTGCATCTCGTTATCAATTTTGTTTGCTTGAACCTACTTAAAATTAATGAATATGGAAATAGATACTTTATTGTCACGAGAATTTACCTATAGAGTCGTAGATAATGAGAACGGCCAAATTACTCTTCACTCCAACGTCGGCAACAACGAAAATGTCGACAAATGGATTGAGCTCTTTTCGCAACCAACTTGAACGTCGTTAATTGTACGACCGACAAAGCCAAATTCAGTTCAATTCAGTTATATTCAGAATTCAGTACTTCTCCTCCACTGACGCTTTTGCAATCCGACGCTTCTCCTGTCCGACGTTTCTCTAATCCGACGCTTTTCTTGTTCAAAGCATTTACGTCCCGACGCTTCCACGTCCCGACTTTCTACATATCGACCATAGACATCATATTATCTAAGATAGACTCGCCCTACACACTGTATACCCAATGCACCTTCTGTCCGCATGTTTTACCAGACGGGGAAAGGGGAATCGTACGTCGCACATTGACGTAGTGTTTCGGGAGGGTTTACATATATTTTTAGTAAAAATTATTTAATGACCAAATCAATAACCTATGGGCCTTCCGAATCAAAGGTAAATTAAAAAAAAACATATTCAATGTATACAGGGCATTCAAAAAGTCATTTAATATATTTTCTTATAGATTAAAATAGTAGGTAGCTCAAATGGAAGAACATTTTTGTTAGTATTTTATTATATATATATTTTTTTAAAATACATGAAGAGCAAAGAGCAATTAAAAATATAAAGCCATTTATTATTATTATTTTTACATGGGTACTGTTTGAAAACCTTTTCTTCTGGTCGAAAAAGGAATAATTATATTGCCGGACTACCTTTTTTTTATGAAATAAAAAGCTATTAAAAACAGAACAAGTATATTTCAAATACATAAATATACAAATATGATCTTTCTATTACATACCATTTGGGTTGCATGTCACGACACCTATTTTTAGAATTATTTGTGTAATGATATAATAACTCATTTAGGACAGTAATCAGCAATGATTTTATAATATCTGGACAAGGCTAAAACACATTAGCTTAAGATTATCAAGAGATACTTTATTTCTAATTTGTCCGAATAGAAAAAACACTAAAGGAAGCTTCTTTTGTGACATTTCGAATGTCATTTTACTATCAATGGTTACTCCTGCAAACACTCTTGGTGAAGAATCTGCTCAATAGATTTATTTAGTGTTATAAGATAACTGATATTTTGTAAAACATATTTTGGAATAAAAGACAAAATAGCTATTTGTGTATTAAGAACAGAAAGTAGCACCTTTGACAGTTCAGACAAAAAGTCTGTCGAAGAGAAAATATTTATTTAATATTTATTCAAAAAGGAGGAAAAATACAATATCAAAACTGTTATCTCAGTTATGTAATCATCATTTTCAGTATTTGTGTTTTTCCAACTGACCATAGCAACTGACCATAGCAACTGACCATTATTTTGTTATTGAGATGAAAAACCGTACGAGTCGCAGATATGTACGGTTTTTCACCTAATTTCACGGGTATAATCAGCTGTACTATATATTAAGAGCTAGGTATCTAGTACGGTTTTTAAGCTCAATCGATGAAGAGACAAATTTTAAACGAAATGGCTTATTTTGAAATGTCAAATTTGAGACTTGTACGGTTTTCGAACTCACTGGTTCAATTGCAGAACACTGTTTGCAGTGAATCTTTTTCTTTAAGGATTTTACTATAAAACCAGAAATATAAGCAACTACATCCTGAATATATTCGCTGAGAAAATATATAGATAGGTAATCATGGTCACGAAGCTCATTTGTAAATTCCAAATTTTCTTTAGTGTCTGATTCGTAACATTTTAAATTTAACCCAATTTGGCTACTAGTGTTGCTACAATCCAAGATGCTGGTGCCATCTAAAGCAATTGCATTGGCAGTTTTATTTGACTTTACTTCATTATGAATTAATAATTTTTTATAACAATTTTGAAACAATCTTCATGTGAGATTGTTATTAAAGCATCTGTTACGAACTGCACTAAAAAAAAGTATTTTTTTCTTCTTCATTTTTCGCCTCTTCAACTACCTCTCCCAAAATTCTGTAAAATGTGATGATTACTGTATAATTTTAGAGCTTAGATATAATAAAAATACCTATAATAATTACTGTACTTTATGTTTTAAGATGTGTCTACCACTTAAATTTTCATAAATATCTGCCATACAAAAATGGTCAGAACATAAATACTAAGGCTTCGTTCATTTTCATAATTTCATTTTCATTTCCACCAAGCATAGATTTTGCAGCCAAATTCTACGTTGAATAATTTCTCTAGAAAACCTGATCAGAAAATATAGAACATTATTATTTAATTAAACAATGCTAATGCTAAATGCCTTTACACTGTTAAATAAATTAAGCCTTATTCCCTGTATATGCCTACGTCTATGCTAACATAATCTTATTTATGAAATGACCGAATAACATTCTTATTCTGCGTATTTCGGCACACTATACATTTCCTCCCCATCGTAAAAGTCCTTAATAAAAAGTTCAGGGTTTAAATTATTCTTGAAAACTACAAAAAAAAACCACAAAAATCACAATAAAACTTGATCTGTCACTTTGACAACATCAGCAAAATGTCTTATGTTGCCAAAGTTAAATGATTTATACCAAAATATTTAATATTCCCATATGATACACATGTAAAAATAGCTACTTAAAAGTCTTAAGTGATTGCAATTAATAAAAAACTCATATTGATGCTTTCAATTCTTTATTTCCTTTCTTTATTAGATTGTTTTAAAGGTAATAGTAACTTTTTAAATAAAAATTTAATGTTTGATATTTGATGAAAGGGATCTGACAACATATGAAGCGTACCGTCAAAAAAAAGTTGCGGACAAGTCATTGATCTGGCAACCTAGGGATACGACATGCGTAAACGAAAAGTGGGACCGGTCCGCCATTACTGTGAGTGCAAATTGTCAAATTTTATAGGTTATATTTTTAGTGTCATTTGTGTAATTAAATTTGAATTTAATTTGTGTTTGAGCAAATTTTGAGTGTTACAAACTTATAAAGTATATAATGCCTTGCTGTGTTATACGTTCCTGCTCTAGCGATAGACGTTTTTGTGAAAAATCGATTGGAATAACGTTTCATAGGTTAGTATCAAAATTATAAATATTATACAGGACAGTATTATGACAGGTTTGTATAAAATTTGTAAAAGTATGCTTTTAAAAATGCAAAAAAAATTATCTATCAACTGTTGGGCCTACCTATGTTGGAATAATACTTTTTCATACGAAATAATATTTATAGATTTCCAAAAAATCCTATAATACGTAGCGCGTGGATACAGTTTGTCAATAAGTATTCTAAATTCAGCAGTATAAGTTTCAAGCATTTTCTTGAGAAGTACATTAATCGTACGCCATTTCGTTTATGAAATTTAATTTATAGGCATTTTATATTCTTATTTCTATTTAAATATAACCTACATTTGCTGTTCTTCCACCAATTTTATTTATTAGTTCTACAGCTGATTGAAAAGTAGAGCTTCATGTTTTGTGTATGCATGAGTATTGTTTGTTTTATTATAGTTAATTTAAAACAATATTAATATACCTTTTTAATTACCTATAATTTGTTTCAGATTAGTGCGTTTAAAGGAATTGGTGAAAATGAAGCGATTCGCCAACTTTGGGAATGTGCCAGAAAAGTGACATCAAAGTTATTCGACGGTTCCAGAATAAAGCATTAAGGAACAACGTCAATGCTGCACCCTGGTACTGCCACAATACTGATCTTCATAGGGACCTTAAAGTGGAGACTGTTGAAAATACAATACAAAAATTTGCCAGTAGTCACCAACAACAACAACTGTTCGAGCATGGAAACCTCGAGAATAAAATTTCTAATTGATTTTAATGATTAGATTGTAATAATCGTAAATGTTTCTTTACTTGGGGCATTTATTAAAAAAAATGTTGCAAGACGCACTATACAAACTTAAATATCACATTTTCAAAACTTTTGGTATTTTATCAACAATAATTATAAACGTCAGTTGGCTACTCAGTACTACACTTGTCAACTACGTTTCCTTTTATGATAAATTTAAATTAATAATATGCCAAAATAGTGTACCTTTAATGATTTTGTCATGAATATTCGCGAGCTGCTTGTATGGAGTATCAGTGACAATTTCCATGCCGACAAGTTCCAAGGCACCAAACATTCAGTGCTGTGTTTCGACATATTCCAACACATGGCATACTATGTTAATATATCTTTTGATATTTAAACTCTTGTAGCTTGGTAACCATGTAGAATTGGATATTTGTTCATAGGACATTTTATGCTTGAAATGAATTCAGGAATATGATATTTAAGTTTGTATAGTGCATATTATGAACATACTGTATATAAGTACTTATAATAATAAACATTTAACATCAATACTCACTTAGTTTTTTTTAATGAGACTAGCAACAAAACCATAACCGTTTGTCTAGTATTAAAAATAAATATCACTCATATATATGAATAAGAAAATATTAAAACTTTATTCCTTGTACAATTTTATTTAATCACAGTACACATTATTTGCATTTACAATATTTGCTTGTCGTTCATATGCCCCAGTCTGTTTTGTTCATCATTTCTAGTGGCTTTTTCTGCTAAACTTTAGTCCCTATTCTACCTTCACGTAGGTAATGAATTATTCAACCATTTAGTCAACAAAGGGGTTTTACTTGTTTTACAGTAAGATACTTATCTGTAATGTTCAAGTTTTAGAATTTGAACTTGGATTAGGCCATTTTCGTCAATTTTGTTCTTAGAGCTTTTGGAAAAACACTTGGGAAGTACTCTTACAAATTTATTTTTTATTTTGCCTAGCGAAGAAATTGTGTATAAGGAAATATTCTGGATTTTACCTCAGTGGTCAAGGAAAACGCTTACAGTGGATACTTTTCCTAACTCGATAAACATTTATTACCTAGATGTTGGCCTCCCTTTATGACCAGCCTACAATTTCAACTCTTCTGCTGTTAACTTTAACTATGATTGAGACTTCAACTTTATCGTTACATTCTTTGTCTGACTTTCAATCATACATGCATGATTATTGTGCACAGATCAATTAAATTGGACCGGCATGCTTGTGGTGCATGTTGTGTGTTACTACGGTAGGCCTTTACATAAGTAGCCATAATCTCTGCAGATGGTGAGAAGCCCAGCTCAAACCAACTACCATAATATCGTCATTGGAACTATAGGTCTCAAGTAAGATCTCTTCATATTTTACATTTGTTAGAAGTGCACCAGCACATCGCTGGTTGTGGCATCGCTGATTTACTGAATGTCTTGCATGAAGATATACACCTTTCAGTCTGAATCTACAAAAGTACCAAGACCAAGTAAGATTAATCCACATTTTGATTTCCTGAATAGTGCATCTACTTATACAGAGATTGCTTATTAGCCATTTTCCGCGAGCCTTGCATTAAGTTTCGTATCTGATTATCGAGCTTTTAGTGTATGAACATTTGTTCTTAATTTCGAGAAAGCTGTTAATTAAAGTAAGGTTAGATTACTTGACATTTGCGACCTTGTACTTTCCGATTTAAAAACCCACAACTATTTATGTGCCCTAGTGCAAACGTGTGACGACTGATCCAATAAATCGAACTCTGTTTACTTGTGTCGCTTATGTGAACCAAAAATGTACTATTTATTTTTTCTGTGAATGATTTCAATGCTTTAGGGTTAATTTTACCATTGTGTTAAAGTTTAAACTATTAATTGAAGATTAAAATTACATTTTATGTAAAAATGTTATTTTAAACTTCGTTAAACCCAATGGTGGAATTGGCCCCAAGTTAGTTATATCATGGTCATTGATTAGTTGCAATTTTGCAAATAATATATTCTCTAGCGCTTAATAGCCACTTGAGTGATAATAAAATCAGTTATATTTTATTTCTTTCATTTACTTTATTCAGCACCTTTAAGCTTTTAAATCCCCTTCTTTTATAACCTCGGCCTTCCACCACCTTTTAAGTCAATATCAATAAAAAGGAAAATATTTTTTTTATAATTCAAATAATGATACTTAACCAGAAATAGTACAATAAAAACTTGTAAATCCGGTTCTGCTCTTCCGCCATTTTAGTAAGTGCAAAAGTCACGCCTACCGGTTCCACTTTTGTATATCAAAAATAATACATATGACGTATCCTTACGTTGCCTTATCAATGGGACAAGTGTAATGTATACAAGGCGTATCTATTATCCGATATCTTTGATATAGACGCATCTACGTTCCTATTCGTCTCTACCCTCTACGCCCCTCTATGCTCCGACGCTTCTACGTCTAGGTAATCTACGTCCTTACACTTCTACATACCAATACTTCTATGGCTCGAGGCTTCTAATTCCCGACGCTTTTTTGATCCGACGCTTCTTTGATACGACGCTTCTGCGTCCCAATGCCCCGGATAAATATTTTTACCTACAACAAGATGCAAAAAATATTATCGGTCCTCCTAAATCCTTGAAGGCAGAATTACTCGTAATAGCAAGGCAACATAAAAACAAATTCAAAAAATATATTATAGACGAGATGGCCCGAGAAAAAGAAATTTAAATTCTTAGATTGCCTCCTTACCACGCAGAGTTAAATCCCACAATTAAATGATTATGTTTCTCGAAACAATACAACATTTAAATTATCTGATGTGCGAAATTTATTTTTAAAAGCAGTTTCAGATGTAAATGGAGAACATTGGAGAAAATGAATTGATCATATTAAAAATGTGGAAAATTTATTTTGGGAAGTGGATATAGCAATGGAAAACTTAATAGACCCTATAATAATAAATCTCAGAAAAAAAAATATAATGATACCAGTGGTTATAGTGGAGACGACTTTTAAAAATAGTTCTTGAACTTTTTATTTTTTTTTTTAATCTTTGATTTTAGGTACTGAAGTGTTGCTTTTAATGCTAAAAGGTTAAAGAAAGTTAATTCGTTCATTGTTAAAGTGCAAGAATTTTGTCAGAAGCATAAGTTTTATTATAATTTTTTGTAAATAATATAACATTTCAATCAAAATTTACGAAGTGTGTACATACCATTTTATATGCTGTGACCTATTTTATATTATATAAACATATTTTGCAAAGTACTCGTATGGAATGTGACGTTATACCATTACTTTTACTCAAGGGCGGCTGCAGGGGGCTATGGGGGCCATGTCCCGCCCCCGAGATGAAAACTCTTACGATTTATAAGCATATTATTTAAAAAAGGAAATGGCTAAAGGCAATGCCCCCCCCCCCACTCCTCTGTTATCCTTACAAGTACTATAATTATTGTTTTGACAAATACCATGTAAAATTTTAATCTCTATTAAAACGAGTTTATTACATAAAAATACTTTTTTCTACACCCACATGCATATTAGCTTATTTACGCACAGATTACAAAACGAAAAAGTATGCTATTGCCTTTAACTGAACGAATATATTTCATATCTATTCTAGGTAGTGAAAACACTGCAAAAAAAGAAATCCACCATCACCGTTCATATTTTGATCAACCTATTATTTTTAAAATTTTGAATAAGTGACAATTCTGTCAAACTAATTGTCAGTTTATTTTTTATATAAAATCAATTTAATTATGAGTATTAAAGCAAGAAAATTAAAAGACTAGGTGGTCGTGTGGTGAGCGTTCTTGCCTTACATACTGAAGATTGGAGTTCGATTCTCGGATAAGGACAAATTTTTTTTCTTTTTTTTTGTTTATTTTATTTTAAAAATTACTAAAAGTCATAAATTATTCTAAAATTAGTTATTTTGTCTTAATAACCTAAAATATTTTTTGTTATTTTTTAAATTTTCGTAGAAAAAATATATTGTACAACTCGAGTGGATTGTCCACATCGCACTCAGAAAATTGAGCACTTCGTCTACGGCGTCGTGCTCAAATTTCGTCTTCGTGCGATATGGCCATCATATCCACTCTTGTTGCACAAACTACTATTTTTTTATAATGAGCTTTTTATCTGAAATATGACACAAATCAAAAACTCGAACTATAAAACCTGCTAAGAGTTATAAAAGAACCATATAAAAATATTGGAAATAAAGGAAACAAAGTAAAAATGACAAGATTGTTTTTTTTTGTACACCCTCTGTCCAAAGGATTTAGTTTCAAATTCTGGCTACTCTTATCTTAACGGAGTGAAGAACTTTCTTATTTTAAAATGAAAAAGAAAATGTCAACTAATGAATAACGTGAATAAAAAAATATGATAATATAATAATTGTTAAACCTATACTGAACTGACCAAAATGATAGGTATTTCATCAACAAAAACTTATGAACATGTTAGAAAACATAAAAACAAGTACTTGTGTTTGGCTTGTATCTTGTATCCTGACTACTTTGATCTGTGACGTAGTTACAAAATCGCTATATCACTAGCTTATATAAATCATGGCACTACTTACAGAAAATAAGAGTTAACCCAGTAGTTTTACAAAATAGAACCATACAATGCATTGTATTTAACACCTGATTCACCATCTAACACTAAAGAAACATTACAATAATTTAAATATGTAGAAACAATAGAATTGTCCAAATAATAAGACAATAGCAAGTATCTAGGACATTTTATTTTCCTAATACCTTGATATAATAAGTAAACTATGTTCCTAATGTTGTCGTATGCGCGTGTGGGACCTGTGTGGCAGGTTGTGTTCCCGGATAATATCGCCAATTTGCTACCTCATAAATGAACAAGCTCATAGTATGAGGTAGGATATATGTTTTAGGAAAACTGCGAAAACCTAAATGACGATACTGTACAAAATATTATGACTTCTAAATATATGATTGGAAAGGGTTTTTTATCTGATGCTTAGGGGGACTGAATACAGCAGATCCTGGAGGTCTTGAGAGTCAGAAAGTAATCTTGGATTTAATTGCGGCATTTTTCTTTTCGGTTTTTGAAATAGTGTGTAGAATGTCGACCTTTACCCATCTGATAACCAGATGAGGCATATTTTTTATGAAATTTTATTGATTTATTAACACGCCTATGGGAACTTGCCATTCGAAAATTGTTCATGGCTACTTTTAATTAAATAAATTTTATTAATTTTTTATAACCTTCACTTTTTTGATAACAGAACAAAGGACCCTGCCATTTTCTAATGGCAAAGTGGCGTTCTGTCAAATGTAATAAATTTTGATTATGATGTTGTACTCGACTTGTTCACCAAAAGTGTTCATGGGACCAATTCAATCCTATGACTAGTTTTTAAAATACAGGGTGTTAAAGTCGAGAATTCGTATTTCTTGAAACTACATAACTTAATTAAAAAGACAAAAATAGGCATTTTTAGTTGATTGTAGCATTAATATGTCCCAGTCTAACGCAAACGTACACATAAATAGTTTCAAGAAATACGATTTCTCGACTTTAACACCCTGTATTTTAAAAACTAGTCATAGAATTGAATTGGTCCCATGAACACTTTTGGTCAACAAGTCGAGTACAACATCATATTCAAAATTTATTACATTTGACGGAACGCCACTTTGCCATTAGAAAAAGGCGGGGTCCTTTTAACAGATAGTTTTTAACATGGAAAATATGCCTCTGTAGGTTTGTTTACTTATTTCTGTTCATGGCTACTTAGCAAGCAGATATGAACAGGTAAATAAATATAGGTAATTACATCGATATATCAACCAATAAAAATTGATATCAGAAAAAAGATAATTTAATTACGAAAATATTCGTATAGGCTTGCCTGCAAAAAACTGTTCATGGAATACTAATGACTTGCTTCATTTTATTAAAAATAACCATGAACACTTTTTGAATGGCAAGTTCCCATAGGCGTGTTAATAAATCAATAAAATTTCATAAAAAATATGCCTCATCTGGTTATCAGATGGGTGAAGGTTGACCATCCATGGTCTCTTAGACTATAAGGTATTTATCGAGAGAGCGTTGAACAGCAGAGGATCGTTTAAGTGTACGAGATAATCGTACTCCCAAATAGTCAACTTCCATCTGTTGAGCGAGCATGACTCGCAGGACGAGTTTGGGGTTCTGGGAGGTTCTCCGAGAATTAGGTTGTTTAAAGACGATAAATTGTGTTTTTTGTGGAGTTAGTGACCCTCTTCATTTGCTACTCGAGCGAAAATACTTGTTTAACAGATTTTGGGTTCGAGTATTTAGTTGGCCAGAATTTTTGGCTACAGATAACAGAGCAGTATCGTCGGCATATAGGAGGCATTTTGACGATGGGTGGTTTGAAGGTGGGATGTCGTGTGTGTAAATGAGGTATAGAAGAGGGGCCAGGACGGAGCCCTGTGGGACCCCAGCAAGTGGGGTGAATGTGTCTGACAGGGAGTTGCCTACTTTGATTTGATAGTAATTTTTCTGTCGATGAGGTAGGAATGTATGAGTTTGGAGATACTGGAGGGTGACCTATGTTTATGAGTTTTTTGACTAGTCCAACGTGCCAGACTTGGTCGAAAGCTTTTTAAACGTGTAGAAGAACAGCTGATGAGATTTGTTGGAAGTTTACTGCAGTGACCGCAGTAGTGGGAAGGGAGGAGATTGCGTCCTGTGTGAAGTGGTGAGGTCTGAAAGCATGTTGGGATTAAAGAATGATGTTTCTTTCTTCACAAAATTCCCAGATTCTTTCCTTGAGCAGAAGTTCAAGGAGTTTACCTAGGACTGATATGAGAGAGATAGACCTATATGAATTTATGGATTTGGGATCCTTGCCTGGTTTGGGAATCAAAATGGTGTTAGCAGATTTCCAGGCAAGTGGAAAATAGAAGATGAAATTGATACAGGCAACCAATTATGCATATATGTAATTTTCGATGTATTTTATTCAAATACTCCTTTATGCGCATGCGTTATATTGCCGCTAAACTTCGCACTGATGTGCCATTTTTGATTAGGTCGACAGGATCGTGTAGCGTTCCACTAGTGGGGAGTTCGGTAAGTACAATACAAACAAATAGAAAAATTGTAGTCAGTCAATTTGCAACAATAGTTATTTGTATGCTTAGGCCGCGAAATACCTTTTTAACGTACCGAAAGAATAGTTATCGCCGAGGCCGCTTGCGGCCGAGGCAAGATAATCTTGAGGTCGTTAAAAAGTTTCGCGGCCATGGCATACACACTATTTTTCGTGCAATCGTTAAAATTATTAAACTAGATAATTGTAAATAAATATATTATTGCTCTAAAATCAACAGCAGTTCAATTTATTTAACAATGTCACCGTGTGCTATGGAAATGTTCAATACATACAAAATATTTTGACAGTTCTTGAAAAAAGGAAAATGTTTGATACTGATATCAATATTTCAGTACCTTCCACTGCTCCTAAACTCAAGAGAGTTGTAAATTCGGCGATTTCCGTTTTAATACCCGAAAATAAGAAGCAAATTTCCAACTTAATTTCTGGCGATATAGTATCTGGTTTGAATGTAGGCAATAAGCATTATTCAGAAACACTAGATGTAGTTGCTTCAACTTCTGGAGTAAATATAAGTAATAATACAAAATGTACAATTAATGTTAATATTCATCCTAAATAATATAAGTACTTATGTATTTGTTGGTATTCAATAAAAAATAATCCTTGTCTTTGTAATATTTTAGAAATGTCAAATTTGGAAGTGATATTCAAATTTGGAAGTGACGTTTGGTTTCGCAGCCGTTGCTATGGGTAACGGCCGCGAAATTAAATTTCGCGGACTGTGCTGAGAACGCGAAATACTGACTTCGCGTGCGATTGCACGAAAAGAAATTTTATGAATACACCAATCAAAAATTAGAATATCCATACCGAATCGGCTGTCAACCCTTAACATTTAGTTATAAATAACAAATTCTCAAATTATATATTTATCTATTTATCTTTCCTTCCTTTCAAGCAACCATTACGATAACCATCGAAAATACCTTTAATTAAAATATTTCATAAAGCTAATAAAATTAAAAACAAGATGTAATTATAGATTAGCCCGTGTTCCTAAATTGTATTTGCCACTTCGTTTCGTCAAGTTCGGGCCAAACGGAGCTGAAAATGTCCCCATTATCTACTAGTTAAAATGTTAAATTGATAATAATATCGTCTCGATCTGAAAAAAAAAACGTCTTTTTTCCGAGCCGCGAGTTCTTAGGGGCACGGGCAGCTGTACGAGAGGGCGGCAGGTGTACCAACTGACCGATATTTAAGACATATGTGACAATTTATTCTTCCCATACAGTAAATTATCATTTTCCCATTGTTCTTGCACTCGAAGCGATAAAATATGGTAATTCGGTTAATGCTTATCCATTAAGAAAATTATTTTACTACCCGTAAGCTATGAACCAAAAGGAATTTAAATATGAGACAGTATCTCGGTAAGAATCTACTTATAGTGAAATAATATATGAGTGCAATTTTTCTTGTAAAACGTTGTCAGTAAGTCGAAATCTGTCCTTTCGTGGTAAAGTGAAGGTTGATAAAGAAAAAATGTATGTAAAAATTATGTAATAGTTATTTATGTACGTATCAAGGCTGGTAAGGCTTGCAATTATTCGAGACTTGGAAATTACACTTTCAAGTCAATATGGTGTATACGAAATTTTTAATACTACCTACTAGAATTGTTTGGTAAACGTTTATGAAACAATGTTTATAGAATATTTTAGCAGTTAGAGGTGAAAAGTTCTTTAGTAGCTCTGTAACACTGTCAACGAAATGATTTTAGTATATTTTACCTTCATATTTGGCTGTTCTTTTAGTCCTTCTTTCAAACATTTTTACGTTAACGAAAAAGTAGCTTGTTTTACACTCTTACAGAATTTATCTTTAAGAAATGTTTCTTTGCGTCAGTAAGAGAGCCATTATAGTATATTTTTATTTTACAATAAGCAGTTATCGAACAGTCACATAAAAATTATATCAGCAATTGAAAAAAAGTTAAAAGAAGCGGTGATTTTTGCAAAAAAATTAAAAAGTGTTACATAAATTTTGTTAAAACTTATAATAGAGTACGATTCAACTTAGAAAAAGCCACGGGCGTCATCAACTAGTCATCGTCTGCCTCACTTTAAAATATTCCTTCTCCTTTGCTCCAGATCGATATACCAGTGGCGTAGGCTCTTATTTAAATAAGAATTAAAGCAGTTTCCTAACAAAAAACATTTATTGGATTAGAAAGTTAAATTTTAATGATTTAAACATTTGTATATTACCTAAATAACTAAACTAAAATAACATTACATATATTTTTCGACTTTAGACTTTCAAAACATTCAGTGGGAAGTAAATAAAAATAAAAACACAATTTTGTAATTTAAGATTTTTATTACAATTAAACTTAAACTGAAACTGAAACATCCTAGTTCGTCCGTTAATGAACTATTATACTCTGTTTTTAAACTAAGAGGAGCGATTTAAATTTAAGTTGGCAATTCTGTAGCCTTCTGATTGGTCAGATTACAGTCAGTTTCACACATTACTTTTTAGCATGAACATCAGCTAATAATTGATATTATTGACAGTTCTGACACTTTATAATTTGATATCTCATCCATTACTTAGTTTTTTTACTTTATTTCGTAAATAATAGTTCTTCAGTAAGCAATTGTATTGAAAATCTACAATTATGGATCCTTCTACATTGAGTACTATTAAAGGTAGCAATTCCTGAAAAGCCTTACAAGAAAGGGAAGACACCTTATTATTTTACATGCTGATTCTGAAGGTTTTGTAGAAAATGCATTATTGGTTTTTGAAGGTAAAAAGATGGGAGATTACCATGAAGAGACGAATTCCGAAGTATTTTAGAAAAAAATAATTTTATTACTGATTTTTTAAAACTAAAAATTGATGAATTTCTAACCAAAATGATTAAAATGTAACTAAATATTCAAGCAAATTTTATTTATTAGAATAAAATAAAACTATTTACAAAATTGTTATAACATTTAAAACACCATCTACTACTTTAGGGACAATCTTAAATTGGCACAATGAGTTAACATTACTTTCACAAAAAATATTTAAAAAATACTTAAAATTAATACATATGTATGTATGAATAGTTCACTTTAAAAAATATACCATGTAGTGTTATGAAAATGTTGGTTCCAGTTTTCAAAACAAATTCTGACTCATAGGCCTGTAAACTTTTGAATGCCTTTATTTGCCCTCTAGCGCATTAACCATGGGTTAACACTAAATAAGCCATAATATCCACATTTCTCATAGAAGAGATACCAGTTACTGTGTGACCCACTTGTCATTCACTGATTAACTTTTACTTTTTATACCTATAACAAATATATCCTTAAAAATGTAAACATATATTTATATTTTATACTAACCTGGCTACATCTGGATATTCAATTAATAATTTTCTTAAATATTTAATATCTATTTTAAAAAGATCATAGTTATTCTCAAAAAGTCGATTTCAAAAGCAAGAAAAAAGTATTTCTGACATCAATCAACAACCATATTGACTTTAATTTGACAGTGACATTTCGTTTTAGACACACATTTCAGATCACAATAATGTGAAATTTGCGACCGTTGTCGGGGACCAATTAAAAAATTACTTGCATGACATTTATTCGTTTCTTAACCGCTCATTGGCCTTTCACCGACTAAGGCCGATAAAGATAATTATTTCATAAATTTTAAACACGCCTATATTTCGAAACTCGCTCTTAGTAACAATTCTAGTTACTTTTCCCTGTGTAAATGCGTCTTTTCAATTCGCTCCTCCTAGTTTAAAAACAGAGTATAGTACTCTCGCTGTCTTCACTTTCTTCCGATGAACCCGTATTTTTGTTCGTAAGTAAAAGCTTGGCAATCCCAAAAAAAGAAAAGAAGAAGAAAAGCTTGGCAACGCCGAAGTTTGGCTCACAATAATAAGGGATCCATGTTTACGCGATAGCTTCTATTCGAATTATATTCTGGACCATGCGGCAGTCGTACAGCGTTGCCAAATTATTAAGCAATTGTATCTCTATATTAGAAAAACGAAAAAAATCGCCAAAATGCCACTGACGCTTAAATGGGATGGACCTGAGAGAGAGGCAAATTATTGCGGCCTTTGTCAGGTATGATGTGTGTGGCTTTAGCTCAGTTTGTCAGACCACTGAACAAGCAGTGGAAAATGCATTTCGCCACATGGTTCGATTCAGGATGAATAATATATTTTTAATTTTTAATTTAAAAAAAAAAAAATATGAAAATTGACAAAAAAATACGTACTATTGTTGTTTATTTCAAATACATTATATTTATCATATTATTATTTTTATAATTATTATTATGCTACGTAGGTAGCGAAAATTTAAAATTAAAAAAAATAACCGCTAGCCTTCAACAAATATTTTTAAAAAGTGACACCAACCAGTGGATGGGGGAACTACTATGTCCAAGACTGGGGTAGCGTTAAAATCCAAATATTTATCAAAAAAATTAAGGCACGTTTGTTATTTTTAATTTTCAATACCTACCTGAGTACTGCTTATTATGTTTCAATGTCCCTTTGGTCCTAATTTATTATTTATTTTTGAGTTATTATTGACTTATTGGAAGCCTTTTTGGAAATCGTTTGTTAAATCGTAAACTCGATTCTACGTTTAACAATCAACGAAATTTTACATTTAACAGATGTTTTGTGATTTGTAATGTTAGTTTAGTTTAGTTTTGTCATATAAGCCAAATGGAAACTAATGTAAGGGTCTGTGGCAGTGTTATTTGTGCAAGTTGAAGTAAAATGTGTCGTTACATATTTTACCATAAAATAATTTCAATACCTGACTCAAAATATTTGGAATAATAACTGATCCTTGGTTAATTTAAAGTACAAACTCTATAAAGATATTTCAAATTTCAACACTGTCCGTTGTTCGTTCACCGTCATCTCAACTGTTTCCACAAAGAATAGAAACATATGATTCCTAATTAAATGAAACTGTTCGATGATGGTGAACACGGCCATTGTTTCTAATTAATGTTGCATTTATTTTTATACTTATACTGTATTTTCTGTTTCAGAGATAATATTCTTCATAATGTTAGGGGCACAATGCTGTATTCTGTATTCTGATAGACAACTACCTACTTCATACATAATACATTTTTTAAATATTGGATTTGTAAATATATTTATAATAAATTTCTTTTGGTTATGCTTGTTTTTTTTTATCTAAAAACTGTTAGTCAAGTTAAGATTGGTTTATGCAACTGAATTTTTGCTTTATTATAGCTAATACCGCTATAATAACGCAAAAATGGAATTTGTGTGAAAAAATCTTAATTTGGCTAACAGTTTTTAATTAGAGTAATTTTTACTGTCAAATTTGAATAGCCCCGCGCTTTTCTTCTCGTCTTATAATAATATAGTAATATAATAATATAATAATATAATAATATAATAATATAATAATATAATAATATAATAATATAATAATATAATAATATAATAATATAATAATATAATAATATAATAATATAATAATATAATATAATAATATAATAATATAATAATATAATAATATAATAATATAATAATATAATAATATAATAATATAATAATATAATAATATAATAATATAATAATATAATAATATAATAATATAATAATATAATAATATAATAATATAATAATATAATAATATAATAATATAATAATATAATAATATAATAATATAATAATATAATAATATAATAATATAATAATAATAATACTCTCCCTAATTCACCCCCTTACGAGTTAATTTCAACCCCTGAAGTAGACTGAACGACTTGTGTAGGGGAAGGGACGGCTATTATTATTATTTGCCGTGGCGCTCCGGGGCGACTTAAGGATGATTGATGGTGCCATTTGACTTACAGGTGAGGAAAACCCGGAAAACCTCACCCACCATCACCATCTTTTTAATATTCATTTTTTTCTTCTTTCATATGGCCTCTTACCCGATAAAGCCTTACTTGAAAAAATCAACCACGTTCGTCAGGTAGCGCTGAAATTCTATAACTGTGTTCTAATGTGTTCTGTGACACCAACTGAACACGTTCTTATTCGCTCAGTGCGAAGTCATCGTAGGAGAAGCAAAAGCGATACTAGCACTTTAGGGCAATATTTAGAATGGTTGACGTATACATTTAATTTTTTTTTAATAGCTGGAAACAATACAATGATAAACCGAAGTTTCTGTGTAATAAATTGCAAAAATATTAGGAAAAAAACTGTAAATTATATAAATGTTCATTAGCAAAATGGAAATTAAATCAAAGAAATAAATGGATGTACAATAAGAATAAAAAAGTACCTTTAGTTTTGTAATAATACCAGTAATACTGGAAATAGTAGATATCAGAAAGTAAAAAGGTTTTAAATAAACAATTTTACTATGTTCTTCAACATCCTTTAAATCTTAAATGTTTAGCTAGGACTAGATTTTCGCCTTTGATTATTGTATGTGGCTAGAATGCAATTTCGAACTAAAAATGAAGAAAATATAAATTACAATCGAAAATATACCAATTATTTTTCTTTTGTTAATGCATTTTGATTCCACGTTATTATTTAATGGCATATAAATAATATTAAAAGGTAATTTTTTATTTTGACATTATTTAACCTATTTTCTAATGTCAACTTATTAGGCTGCTTAGGCAATTTTTCATACATTTTCTCGTAAATACTCTTGTCTGTCTATGTTTTATTTTTGATTTCTATTGATTATGCTTACTTTTTTAAGCTAAAGCAATAAAAATATATAATAAAAATATAGTTATTAATTATACAAGCGAAAAATAATTAGATTTTAGTTCGAGGTTGTGTTGTCTCCCGACGCAAAGTAGATGATGATAAAAACCTAATACTTTTTCCCGGGTATAATACAATATTTTTTTCTGTGACCGAAAAAACTACGATTTATTATTGAAAAAATATTCTAAAATATCTACCTTTACTTATGAGTATATATATCCGGGAAAAAAGTGAGTACGTTTTTCCTGAGAAACGGGGGAAAAAAGTAATTTCATAAAAAGTAATATTTTATTACCTGACAAAATGTCAAACTTTTTTCCCGTCACAGAAAAAAATTTTTTTTCACTTATTTTACAAATCCATATATTTTTATTAAAACCTGCATATATACTTTTTAATTACGAATTCTATTAAAAATTGTGTTGTCAGTATACCAAAAAATCGTCCGTTAGATCATAAGTTCATAAATATTGTTATAGAAGTGAAAATAAGTCCCTATATTGTAGCTAAAACTGACAATAGAGAAAAAAGTAATTAATATGTCACAGAAACCGACGTTAAGGAATACATTTATTTCATAGGAGCCGCAAAAACTTTTCTTATAGATGTAATAAGTTCCTATAGTGCAGTTAAAATCTCAAAACAACACAAGGCGCGCAAAATCTAGAATACAATACATCTTAAAATGTAAATGAGCAAACCCTAAGGGATTAACCAATAATTCTATACCTCAGTGATGGGGAACTGTCAATATTAAATAACCACATTTATTTTTATAAAAATAGTATACTAGATATTAGGTAAGGACATTTCATTAAAATTTAATAATAAATATACACACAACCAAATTTATTTGATATACTAAAAAAAATCTTTGCAAAAAATATTTTCTTATAAAACACTTATATTTCGTTTTTAGAAATACGGGGTGATTACATATACATTTTTTTGTTTGTATTTCGGGTACTAGCGTCATATAAACTTATTATAATTAATATAACTTCCAACAAAAATAAATTGTTTTCTCTATTAACGTAACAAGTTTCTAGAATTTCTCCTCCGGTTAAATTTTTGATATGGAGTCACATAATAGTTGACGAACATCTTAAAGTTTAAATGTTGTATTGTTTCTCGCAATATATTTCTTCATTTGGACCCAGATTAGTTCACAGTGATAAGGTGGTAACCGTAACACTTGTTCTTTTTCTATATATTTCTTAAATTTTGGTGAATGTTGTTTACATAATTGCAATAGCTTTTTTTTGAGTAATTCCTCTTCTGCCAATAATTATTTGGTTATTAGCAAATCGAAGAGTTCTTGCTTTTTCCATTTAGTGTTAAGTAACGGTTCCTTTAATCTTAAATGTTAACTGGCATTGTCCATAACTATTACAGAATTGGTTGGTATTAAATTTATCATTTGACTGAAATATTCTTCAAAAACATCAGCATGGTAGTTTTTCGTAGAATTTGAAACAAATTCTAACAAGCCTCGATCAACAAATCCTTTATTTATGAGTGATAATTAAACCGCGACTTTACCATTTGGAAAGCCAGTAGACAAGCCATCTATAAATGCCTGACGAAGTCTAATTCATGTAAAGTTTTTCACAATTTGTCTCTTTCAACGTTTGGCAACGTTTCGTCTCCTTTAATGTCTATGTTTATCCAAAGTTGGTATATTTTTTGTAAATAAAACAAATGCACTCTTCTTCAGATCAGTTGTTTCATAGTACCGTCTAGTTAATGTTTTAGGTGCTACTCTAATACTTCTATTCCATCCTTTCGTTGCTTCTAAAGTGTATAAATGGTTGCTTCTCCAACTCCGGTCATATTTGAACACTTAGAAACTATACTCCGAACAGCACTATTGAAATGTTCATGAGAAAGGGCGTCATGGGCGAAGTTAAGGGGGGGCTTGGGGGGGCTAAGCCCCCCCAAAAACCAAATTAGCCCCCCCAAAAATAATTAGAACATTTATCGCTCATTCACCCAAACATTTCAGAACAAAAAATAAAAAATAAAAAGAATCGTGCCATTTGATTGATTCTGCAATTTTACATTTAGTTCAGGAGGCAGTGAATTTTTTTCGTATTTATTTTTCCAGTCGGGGTACATGAAAAATAAACTGTACTCTTAGTGACAAACAAAATTTTTGAGTCTGACACTTATTTTCCCAGTCATAACAATTTTACATTTACTAAACTAGAACATAAAGCTTATAAAAATAGCAGTTTGGATTATCTCAGATAGTGGAAAGTGAGTGTGGCAGAAAATTGAGCATATAAATTGATACAATCATGAACTGTTTATAATAATAAGTCTGGCTGATTTACGAAATTGGCTAATGAGTCTGGTAATATCTTCTAAATGGAAAAAATATAATATTTTTGCTTTTATTTTCCCGGGTTTGAAAATTTGTCACGTGATAGATTAAATTATAATTTTACACCTCCATTTTATAGCCAATCAACTGCTGTTATTTTAAAACACTTTCATGACAACCAGAAAAATTTCCGGAAATTTTTCTTTTGGTGGGTACCCTGAACGAAATTATACTGAAAATTTTTTTGACAGTTGAGCAGCTCTTTCTTGCATATAAAAAATTTGCCATTTCAGTGGTTAATATTTTATTTAATACCAATTATAACTAGGTAGAAATACACTACATTTATTTTATGTAAAATAATAATTAGGTTTTTCGCGTCAACTAAACGACTTCAAATATGACAAATGGTCATGGTATGGTCACAGCATATTCTGTGGTATGGCTACCTTAAAAAAATTATGTCTGTCAAGTTTTAAAATTTGGATATTTTGGTGTAAAACTTTCTTACCCAATACCAAACGTGCCTTAATTATTGTCAGTAAATTTTTGCACACTCACGCATATTTTAAGAACATTATCCATCTACTTAGGATAAATTTCAAAATATTCGTAAGTGAAAATACACGTCTGGCTGACAATTACAATTACAGAGGCCTGCCAGACTCACAAGTAGTGTCCGACCGAAGGTTCGGTTACGGTTTCGGCCAACTTTGGCTTTAAATAATAGTTTCGACTACAGTTTCGGTTTCGGCGGAAAACTGGCCGAAACTGCAGCCGACAGCGAAACTACTTTTAAAAGTTTTCGTATCACAATTGGTTGTGTCCGGCGCAATGGCGACTGTGCCGGGTGCCATTCCTACACAGTGCACGACCACGTACACACAAACTTCTCTGCTTTGTTTCAAGTGAACATGTCAATAAATTTATTAATGGCTTCTTTTGATCACATAAATAAACAGGTAATAAGTAAATGTAGCTAAAATTTATAATACGAGTTAATTAGTCTAAAACAAGGATTACAATGAGATATTGCAAATTTCAATAAGAGATTGCCTTAAAAGAAAGTTCTTGTTTCTGTTTGGGCCGAAACTAAGAAAGGAGCCGAAATTTGGTTTCTGTTTCGGTTATAAAACCGTATTTCGGTCGGACCTGACGGTCATTAGACGAGTCTGGCAAGGCTTTCGGGGTGTTCCACATTAGCCAGATTGTATTTTAAGCTGTTATAATATACATTTTTCTAGTAGTGAGAACACTTGTAACAGGGATCCTTACTGGACATTGCCAACTAAAATTACACCTTAGTAAACTGAGAGTAGTAGAAGATAGTGCAGATTTTGTGAGGAGGAGGAAAAAATCTTCATTCACATTCTAACTAAATGTGTAGCACTTGAGAATCCAAGGGCACTATACCTAGGAGCATATCAAATAGAAGAGGGAGATTTACCTAACTTGAAGCCACTCCAAATCCTACACTTCCTTGAGAAGGTATAATTGGAAGGATCTTTATTCGCGATTCAAGCTAAGTGATACGCCCTCTGGAGGAAATTTGTAGAAGGTCCCTATAAGTAGGATATCGTTCAGTGTTGCCAGAAGTAGCAAAATTTCTCTACGTCGTCGGATTTTAGCTCTTGAAGAAGTGGATAAGACCTTTTATTTAAGAATCAAAATTTGTGTATAGTAATATGTAATCATACTCTATATTTATTTAAGGACTTTTTTATAAAACCGATTTATTATATTAATTTTTTTTTTAATTTCAGTTCATTTATTAATTTTGTTTTAAAATCAGTTCATCATTTGGCAACGAGTTCATTGTTTACATTTTAATTTGTATCAATTACAATTCGAGTTTTTCTTACTTTTTAGCTTTAAATTTGTTTATTTCTTATAGTATGTGATAGTGTTTATGTTAAAAATGAAATCTGCGAAAAAGTCCCCAGCAAATTGCAATCTATATGGTGTTAATGTCAAAATCAAAACTGAAGTATTCATTATTTTCCAAGTGCAAGTCGTAAAATTTAGTTTTTTACCATAAATGGATATCTACAAATTCACAATATTGAAATTTTGCAAAACTTTGTTTAGAATCGATATATGATATTTTATCCATTTTCATAGATTCGCCAGAATTTTTTTACTTAACTTCAGTAGGTATACCTCTAGAACTATTATATATTATATGACTAGGGCTTTAGCCCCCCCAGATCTGATGACATAACTTCGCCCATGAAGGGCGTCATGTACATTTAACACTAAAGTTTTCATGTGCATGGTAAAATTGCACTTTAATTTCATAGGAGTATAATTAGAGGTTTGTGCCATTTTTATTGCACATATATACTTGATCAATATCGCTTTTTATAGCCTATTATTACAGAACTAACAATTATGCGTGTTAAAATTACAGGACTATACAAACATAAATATAAATCTGAACTATCAATCATTTTCAAATAAACCTAGCTTGTCAATAAACGTCCTTTTCGGGTTGTTGATTTACTCCTGACAGATATGTTCCTACCTGTAAAATATTTTCATTCAGAAAATTTATAGATTATAGTTACACATGCATGATGCACAGTTTTTAGTTTTACGAATACTGCGGTCGATCTAGAAAGCTGCGATTTTTTTGGAGATATTCTTATTCGCACACATGGTACTGTAGTGACATTATATGATGCTTTAATAAAAGAGGATGGCGCTCTAAACTCTTTTTAAATTCAAGAATGTATCCAATCTTATCTTATCGCAAATATCAAAAATAATTTCTGACCAGTTTAGGTAACATAATGAGAGCTTTCGGGAACGAATAAAATTTATTTGTAATAATCATCGCTATCCTTGGTATATTACAACTGATAAGTAAATCAACATTTGAAAATATGACTAAAGTGTCGAGCAGTGGTGGCTCGTTACCAAAATATTGGGAGTTTACAATAACAGAATATAGATCTGAGTACACATTTGGGTAAAAAACTTTCAGTGTTTATAATAGTGTTGAGCCCTTTACATAAAAAGTAATTTTTGGACTAGTCCGAACGGACTAGAAAAATAATAAATAGTGAAAAGTCACAACGAAAACTAGTGGACTTTGAACATAGAAAACATACTTAAATGTTTATTCACCCTAGAGGTTATCTCAAAAACACTTTGTGACCAATATTTGCATTTATATTTTCTTTTTTTATGCAAATTAAGTGTAAAATACTTCCAACCTTTGGATTGTTTGTTCATTTTTTCAAATTTTTATTTTAATGGGATTTTTTTTACGAAAATTAAAATATATAAAAGTCGGTAGTTATATGTCCTTTTTACCTTTGTTTGTAAGAAATTCAGACAAATTAGTTAATCTAATATCGCGCATAAGTTTGTTTGCACTAGTCAACTTTTCACACCAGTCCGCAGGGCCGACAAGAGGGGGGGGGTAGCCGGGAGGAATTCCCGGAGCCCTGGCTCAAATGGTGGCCCGGCAACTTTGTTGAGGACTTTCTTACTTCTTCAGTAGAGGAGTAAAAGACCTTTTTGTTTTTTTTAGAGAAATTCAAGTAATGTGGAGAAGTTTTTGAAGACCTTTGTTTTTAGAGAGATTTAGTGGTGATGAGGAGGAGAAGGTTTTGCTGAAAGGCCTTACTTGTTAAGAAATGTGACTATAAAAGGGTCTAAATTTTTATAAACTTGTAGCAAGGCCCGACCTGGAGAATTGTCCCGGGGTCCGACCTGGCTCTCGGCGGCCCTGCCAGTTCGTCAGTTTTTAGGTAGGGGAACTTCAGTAAAAGCACTTATGGTTTTCTAACATTAATCTGATGATGAATTAAAATGATAGTGAACGGTTTAGTTATTTTTAAAATAATATGACGAAATAGAATGTAATTCTATTCATTGGGACGAATAATGAACATGCGCAAGCACACCCTGGCGAATATTAAAAACAGACAATATGCTAAAATTTTTAAAAATTTAAAAAATTTTTTATAAAGAACGTTTAGAAATAATAAATTTTTCCATTTTATTATAATTTAAGTAAATACAGTGTATATGAGTATAAAGCATTTAGTAACGTTTAGCCAAATAATAAATCATTGAGATTTTCTTTATAATAATGTATAATTCTATTTTAGGATAAGGTAGTGGCTTAAGGCGTATAAAAGTGAATATTTGCTAAAACGAGACTTTAATATAGCAAAATCATGTCAAAATTATTATCGGGTTTAGAGCTTCTGTGTAACATGCATTTTTAGTCGCACAAATTACTAGAGTAAATTCGTTTAAATATAAGAGAAAAAAAGGCACAAAATTAATTAGTGCTGGTACAAGTCTTGCGGATATTATTCTTATTATTAAGTTCATTTTATTAGTAGATAGGAAGATGGTATTTTATCCCTAGTACAATACATTGTACAATGATCCTTCCCATTTGCTATATGGTTATCCTAGACTGGGTTGTTTCAATTTTTTTAAATCACCTAAAAGTAAGCAATGTTTCGTGGCGAGTTTACTTAAATATTGTACACTATAATCTTATCCCTAAAATAATTAATTATTATCGAGCCATTTTCATTGAATTTGTTTACTTGTCCTTATTAATTAATTATTGTTATGTCTGAATATTTTGTTAGGTTATTGTTGACGTAAATGTCAGTGAACGGAACACGATAATTCAGTGTCATGTCGTTTAGTTTTGGGTTCCTATTGCCGGATAATGCAAACTTCACAGTGGGCGATTTGAAGTCGCGATTTGCTGTACGAAGTGTGTTCGTTTTTAATTGTAGATTTGTGATGTTCGGTATGAGCTTAGGAGATTTTTTGCCATCGCATTTGTACCGATTATTGTCAGAAGCTATTTTGAAATGTAGTTTTATTGTATATAGATATAGTTTGTTAGAGTAATCTTTTGCAAATGTTGTCTAACACATATACTGCTAAAGTAAAGGATGAATTTTTAAACCCGCTCGGCTTGTCATTTTTCAAAGTGGAAGTGAAGTCAACGTGCGAGATTTGTTGATTAGGTGGCTTTATGACAGGGTAAGAAAGGAGGATGCTCCTAGTTTTGCCTCGAAAGTAAAATCTATATTTTTCTATAACCATCGACTTATCCTATTAAAGGGGATTTTAGATTTTACCTCATTAATAATTGTGGAAGTACGGATATTTGATACATTTGGAAAATTTTAGTGTTTTCGATAAATTCACATGGTTTTTTGACCCATTCCACATTCAATTATTTTTAAATTTAGTTAACTAAGCAGTTAGAGTCTCGGTGTTGACCTTAAATACCCCGCAAACTAAGAGCTACGTTCAATATGTTAATTTTTAGATTTATTCTTCATAAAAAAACAAGACTTAACTAAGAGTTAGGCAATCTTATGAGACCCATAAGGGACAGAGATTAGTAAAATAAACCTCTTTCAGTCTGGAAGCTTTACTAAATACCACTGTATTAAGTCTTTTATGTGTTAATAACATTTTATGTGTTTTATGGTATTATATTTAATGGTAAAACTTCGTGATTTCATATTTTTCTTTGTAAATAATTTGGTCTTAACTATAAGTAAGTAACTTCTTCCAATTTAGAGAGTGTTAATGGTATAGTGTGTTTCAATATTAAGCGTTGATAATTATAAATAGGTGCGGAGTTGCACATTGTAACATGATACCTACTTGATATTTTATCTATTTGTTATAGTGTGTTTAAGCTCTATTGATTTTGGGCGTGGGTCAGGTTATTAAATAATTCGAATTACCTTGAAAAAGAAGTTGGGCACCACTATATTTAAAACTTAATATACTTGACTTAAGATTAGTGATAAAAATATAGAAAATCAGTAACCACTAACAAATTATATTTAATCCAAGTTTTAGATAAGACAGCAGCAAATTCTAATTCACATAAGTAATTATACTCAATTCAAATTTAGATGATTTATTTAAAAAAATCACTTATCTGTTGTTAACAGGAGGTAGTAATATAAGGAGTGATTTGCAGGGAATTCTAGGCCTTCTTCAAAGGGATTCGGGATCCTTATTCTTAATTCTGGACTTGAACGATATTGTGTCGATCTTCTATAGGTGAACCAAACCTCGGTCTTCAGATTGCACCAAATTCTTAGGTATAAAAACTATAAAACTATAGAACTATAAATCTCCATAAACTGTCTAGGTATAAATCGAAATAAACCGTCTAGATAGAAATCCAAATAAACCGTCTAGATATAGCCAATGCTGAAAAGAAAAGGTTAAATTGTTAAGAAAGGAAATAGGAAATTGGAACAGGATTTAGATAAAATGCTTTTAACTAATAAATGAACAATTTAAAACTATTAAGTGAATAATTTCACAGAGACTACAATAAATATGAAAAGGAAACATATCATTTAACATATTTAAACATAGTAAAGCATAATATCTTATTCCAATAATATAAAAATTAATATAAAACGAACATGTGTTATGTACAATATTTGACATTTTAATTAAGAAATCTTTGTAAAAAACATATTTTCAACAATATATTAGTATTAAAGCTTACCTTATAAAATCAGACGGAATTTACGATAGATAAAAATTATTTAGTACATCGGATGACCCAGATATTTTGAAATTAATGTGATCTGGTTGATATATTCGAATCAAAATGAAATATAAACTTTTGACACAAGACATAAACGACAAATGACATTAGAGTAGAGGTGAAAGGTGGTTGTGTCGAAATAACGGTTCCAACCGTAGATTTATAATTTTGATTTTATGATTTTTGTAAAAAAGTTGAAATTAACATCTTACTATATCTGCTAAACATCTAGCACAAATCGTCCTTCGCCTGGTACCAAGCAAACGACTGACCGTGCCATCTGGTGATGAAATTATTCTCTTTTTTTGGGTTCTTGCATATTAGATATATGGACATATACATTTTAATTTCTTACTTTTTTAAATTACTTTAGCTTATTTAGTTATCAATTCATCATAAGCCGTAAGATATGTTCTTTAACTAAGTACTTTAAATATTTAAATTTTTTTATGATTTAGTCCCTGGACAATAATTTAGAATTTTCCTAATGACAAACATTAGGTTTGTGAGATTCTTTAATATTAATTTTTAAAATTGTTAATATTTGCATAATTGGGTAAATTGGTAAATTAATTATAAAGGAATATAAGTTGAGGTTTGTCTTTTATTTCTTTCCTCATTTACTAGGTTTGTGGGGAAATAAAAACTTAGTTTGGCCACTATATAGAGACCCAGTTGGCGCCCCTTTATTTGTCTACTATTACCAGAAATTTTATAGCTATCCCCCCTGGCTGCGGTCTGAGCGACATCGAAGGCCCCAAGGTTGACACCGGAACAACAATTTTAATTGTAAGCAATTCCCCTCTGGAAGTTGCTTAGGACATTTAGTAGGTTACATCTGTAATACATCAAAAGCTGTATTTACCATGAAATACTCATGAAACACAATTATTTATTTATCACATTGGGAACAGTGTGTAAACTCCTGTTTAAATGTTCGAGGGTCATAGCTTTATTTTTACGACATGAATGTAGTGTTTCATATTGGTGATCTTTGTTCCTATCTTGTACATGGTTCGCTATTCTGTGAAGTAGATATAAATAAATAAATATTTAAAACAAACCGCAATAATTTGAGGTAGAAAGGACTTTCTTACTCGAAACATTCACAACAACCCGCGTATAACCTTTTCAATTTTAAAACAAAAAGAAAATCCATCTGCAAACAAACCCCTGGCTCGTCCCCTAATCCATATCAGGACTCGGGACAGACATAACAAACACACATTTCCCAAACATCCCGTGTTCGCATTTACGGCTCTCTTCGAAATAAAAAAAAATCATGCAGAGTAAATTGAAATCCATCAAAGAAACCCTACGGACCTTCAACGTTCGCAGAGGCCGCGGCTATTGTTATATTTGATGCTCTGCCTTCATTTTCATATTTCTCTTCGTCGCGCATCTAATATTTTTCTCTCCCTTCTATTATCATTTCCCTCGCGTATATTATCGATCTGGAGTGACATCTTTTATAACACATTCGCTGCTCGGCATTAAAATAAATAACGCAGAAAAAAATTCGCCGTTCGCGAAAAAGTGTCGAGTTAATGAGCGTTTTATGGGGGGATTAACGGGGGGAGAAGAAAAAAGAACGTATTGTTTTTTTGTTCTTATCAACGTTATATGCCGACTGCTTTTCTATTCGACCAGGATGGAAGAAACTACATATTTTCATAATATTAAGGAAATTGATACTTTCTAATGTACTTACTTACTTACTATGAATGAGAAAGAAAAAGTGCAAATATTAAGCTAAACTAAGTTATAAGACGTATAATAATTGCTCGAAAACGATATGTGATATGGGTAACATATAGTACATTTTGTAGTCGGGGAACATATAGGTAATTTCAAAAAAATTATATGTAGATCCTGTTTAAAAAATATATATTTTTGTATTATGTGATCTTTTTAACAAAATTCATTAATAGCCACAACTTTTAGTTTATAACATTTTTTGCAATAAATTATTGTGCAATAATAACGATAAAGATAATGATATACATATAAATGTATTTATAGTTTTCTTAACACCTCTGCTCTTATATGTATCACATGTGATACATAATTTGAATCATAAAAGAAAGTCCGAAGCCTCCTGTTGTGTCCAAGTAGTTTAACCTCTTACTATGTCATTTGTATTGGAAATGCCTTAAGATTTCATGAAGTACTATCTATATATACAAAGCATTTTAATAAATTTATAAATAAATGTTCTGCTTGTCAAAATGATTTTTACTTGCCATATCTATTTTTCTACAATAAATTCCAAGAGGTTATGGGCCCAGAATACTAAAAATTGCTGCTATTAGCCTGAAGAAAAGTAGTACATTGAGAACAGCAACTTATTAGGCTACAAATAAAATATAACAATAATAATTTTGAAAAAATTACCGATTTGTTAACCATGGCCCAAGAAAAAGTTCGAATTTTAAAATACGATGGTATTATCAGTTGTAGAAGTTTAGTGCCACAATAGCTCTAAAAACTAATAATTTGATGAAACTTGTAAAACAGCATCTCAGAGGTGTAACATGAATAGCTGGTTATTTTATCTACTTTGATATACAGGGTGTACCAATAAAAACTCCCAGGCCGGATATTTTGGTAAGTAATAGAGATATTTTAATTCAGTAAAAGCCAGTCCCTAGAGCGCTAAGAGAGGTTCAGTTCTAGATATAAATTAATTTTAAATAGATCTATATGTAGATGGCGCTGCGCTCAATATATTTTTTTCGATGGGAGGATCTTTGTTATATAACGCATCTTGTAAAAAATGCATTTTTAAGCAGATTTTGTTCTATAAAATAATTCGATAAACATAGCCATTTTTGATATACAGAGTGGGTCACTCAAAATAGTTTCATCCTATTTTTCAGCATTAATCATTGGATTTTAAGAAAATGCTAAAACAGGTCGATTTTTATTCCAAATTAAAAACATTTTTACAATACAGGCATCTGTCATTTGTCAACCCCCTCCCTCGTACTTCTCCAAGCCCTTAATTTTAACTAAGGAATGTGTCATGTACGGCACATCATTAAAAAGGTAATTTTATGTCAGAAATATGATTGTTGCGATTTTTTTAATTTTAGCGCCCTCTATCGGAATAAAACACCTGTAAAGTATTATTAAGTGTGACACTTCATTTCAAAGCTAATTTAATTACTAATTCAATGCACCACAACATTAATATAAATATTTTCATATTGCACTTGCAACAAAATAAAGTTAGCAATAATGTTTAAAATAATGCATGAATAATTTTCAAACTATTGCAAGTGCAATATGGAGGATATTTAAATTAATGTTATGTGGTGCATTAAATTAGTAATTAAAATAACTTTCAATAAGGTGTCACACTTTATAATACGTACAGTTTTTTGTCCCGATAAATGGCGGTACAATTAAAAGTATTGCAATGAACAGTCATATTTCTAAATTCCCTATAAGAATACCTTTTTAATGATATACTACACATTGTAGTGTCACACTCTATAATACGTAGTAGTTTTTTATCCCGCTAGAGGGCGATAAAATTTAAATAACGCAATATACAGAAATATTTCTGATTTCTCCATTAAATTACCTTTTCAATGATGGTACAATTCCTATTTAAAATTAAGGTGTTGGAGAAGTACAAGGGAGGGGGTTGACAAATGACAGATGTCTGTATTGTAAAAATGTTTTTAATTTGAAATAAAAATCGACCTGTTTTAGCATTTTCCTAAAATCCAATGATTAATGCTGAAAAACAGGATGAAACTGTTTTGAGTGACCCACTCTGTATGTTAAAAATGGCTAGATTTATCGAATTATTTTATAGAACAAAATCTGCTTAAAAATGCATTTTTTACAAGATGCTTTATATAAGAAAGATCCTCCCATCTAAAAAAATATATTGAGCGCAGCGCCATCTACATATAGACATATTTAAAATTAATTTATATCTAGAACTGAAGCTCTCTTAGCGCTCTAGGCACTGGCTTTTACAGAATTAAAATATCTCTGTTACTTACCAAAATATCCGGCCTGGGAGTTTTTATTGGTACACCCTGTATGTGTTTGAGCTCAATTTATAGGGCGTCGGTTAGGTTTTTAAATAACTAATAATTTTGAAAAAGAGGTTGGGCGCCACTATATTTAAAGATTATACACTTAACTCTACATTAGTGATAAAAATATAGAAAATCACTAACCACTAACAAATTATACTTAAAAATGCTTCAGATAAGGTAGGTATCAAATTCTAATTCACATGAGTTTGCACATAATTTAATTTTAAAACAATTTATTGATTAGATCAATTGCACTTATCTGTGTGGTAAATAAAGTATGGTAAGTTAAAGGTAATAATTAGGTATTTCTTCCTTCGTCCCAAACTGCAGAGGGACATCAATCCTTAAACATGATATACCGGTCAGGCAACTTCCACCAAGTGATTCGGGATTCTTATTCATAACTCTCATTCGTGACTGAATCGTGAATGACCTTCAAGATAAATGATTCTTATTTCTATTCGAACCTGAACCATCTAGAGAGTGCCATAGGCTAAAAAGGGTTAAAATGTTATGAGAGATGAAAAGAAATTTGTAAAGGATTTAGATAAAATGCTTTAACTATTAAATGGATAATTTTACAGAGACTAAAATTAATATGAAATGGAAAAATCTTATTTAATATATTTAAATATAGTAGAGCATAATATTTTATTCCAAAAAATAATATATAATTTTATATAGAAGCTAACATGTGTCATTCATTGCAGATTTGCAGAGGTTATATATTAAATTTAAAAATTTGCTCGAGAAATCATTGAACAAAATATATATTTAATAACACCGCATGGACTTACACGGCTATCATAAGACCTATGCTAACATACGGTGCAGTTGTCCGAAAACCCAAAAATTAATAGCTATCCGTAAACTAAAACAAATTCAAAGAACAGCATGTCTCAACATAACAGGAGCCATGAAAACCACACCGACCAGGGCTATGGAAGTCATTCTCAGTCTCACTCCCCTTGATATTTACATCAAGGAGGTTGCTTTGACGACAACGACACGCCTCCGCACGGTTGAAATAGAACCTGATGTAGGATCTGGTGAGGCGAGACGTCGCTTTTGGCAGGAGGCGCTCGATACGCTCCCACTGCTTCAAGCTAACATGGACTCCGAGATATATCTTCCATAAGCCATATAAAGTTATAATAGAACAAATAGAAGAGCCGGAAGTGACAGGTACGATTCATATCTACACCGAAGATTCTAAAACAAAACAAGGCTCAGGATGAAGAATATACTCCAGATTCTTAAACCTAAACATAAAATGGGCTGTGAGCAATAGTGCCTCAAACAGAGCTAACGGGTATTCTCATAGCAGCAAAAGAAATAACCAGAAACAATATCACTGAAAGGAACATGCTCATCTATACAGATAACAGACAAGCACTACCCACCCTGAACATACCACTAATTTACTCAGGGTTAGTACTAGAATGTCACGAAGCTTTGGCCGAAGTATCCATAAACAATGTGGTCACCCTAAGATGGATCAAAGGTCACGCCACATCGAAAGGTAACCTTCTTGTTGATTCACTAGCCAAGAAAGCAGCCAACCAAATACTTTCTGGACCTGGCCCTTCTATTGGCCTGACAAAATCGGTAGTGACATTAACATAAAAATAAATATGAATTAATATTTCGGATGACCGAAATAGAATCAAAATAAAAGTGACCTATTCGTCACTGTCTGACACAAAGCATAGACGATAAATGACATTTGAGTAAGAGGTGATTGTGTCCTAAATACCGAAATAACGGTTCCAACCGTTACAGAGGTAAGGGGTGTTGTCACATTTTTCAGAAAAAAGAGTTCCACTTATGGATTTACCATACCAAATTCTATCTATACACCTATGTATTTCTAGAATTACCCATAATCCTCCTATGCAGCGGCGTAAAAATGATTCGCGATAAAATGCTAACATTGAATAAGCCTTAATTGAGATGATTTTATTGATTTACGTTAAATATTGTTTATTCTACTTTGTATAAAATGTCTGAAAAGTTGGCAAGAAATGGGAATTTTTTATTATTAATTTTACAAAAAAACATTTTTATAAAAAGTTCTTCAATAATAAATCAATAATGAAGAATAAAATTTGAACCACAGAACAAAATATAATTTAAAATATTGAAAGGAATTAAAAAAGTATGGCCTTCTAATAATCAATAAATTTAAAGTTAAAAAAAAAATAATTAATTTAGCAATTGTTTAATTATTTATAACATAACATATATCAAAAATTAAACTAAAAATAAAAATACTTACACGCATCACATATAATTTAGTAATCAAAAATAAAATAAAAAATTTTGATTTATGCTGAAGAGTCCTCAGAACTGGAATCCTCTAAGACATTGAATTCTATCACCACCTTTTTGATTACATTGTCCACCACCCCATCCAATCTTCACATTTTGTCTTCTTTCTTGATGACGTGGGTTACGGCATTTGTCAAATCTTTCCGTATTTGTGCCTTTCCGATTTCCAGTAAACGTTGGACGTCGCTAATTTTAAATGTCACGTTTTCACGAGCTACGTAACCCTTTACTTGAATCCAAATAAGTTCTATCGTATTCAATTAGCAATGGTACGGAGGAAGTCATAATACGGTTATACCTCTAGCAAGAGCCAATGTATCTACAACATGCTGACGATATCTGTATCAATGCCTTTTAATTATGGTTATAAGCTCCCCTTTAACCATGTCCTCAGAAAATGGAATAACCTTTTATCGCAACCAGCCTTGCATCACCGCTTTTTTATTGGCCTTAGTAGGTAGACGTTCCACTAAGCGGCTGTGATAAGAAGCGTTGTTAATTCATTCCACACAAAGGCGTTTCTTAAAAAAAAATTACACTATGTATATGCATTTAATACCTAGAAAACAATACTTTTTATGAAATACAGGGTGATACACACGTCTAATTCGTTTTTGATGCAGCAAGAATTAAAGAAATATTCATTTTTCAGAATCACCCTATATTTTTCAATTCGATCCGTCAAAATGTACGATCTATTTATTTTTGTAATTAGCTGTAAGCAATTAAAACCTTCGTATAATTTCATAATATTAGTATGATCCGTTTTGAGATTCCAATATATATATAGTGAACCATTAAATATCAGACAATTTAGGATATTCGCACACTGGAATTTTTTATATGATGAAAAATTATCGGGAGTAATACCACAAGAACTCAGAATTAACCGGATATTTTTTGTGGTTATTTTCGAATACTTACTTTCATTGGCAATTGCCTAATGAAAGTAAATATGAGAAAACCACCGGAAAAAATATCCTGCTATATCTGAGCTCGCGTGGTATTTGGTAAGACCATTCTGTAAAATAATAAATCCAAAGGAAATACTACGTTTAAACTTGAAATATATTACAAAATTGTAATTGACATGAACATTCAAAATTATTATTATCAAAAGTGACATTCATAAACTACTACATAAAAAATTTAAAAAAATACATAGGCGCTCGTAAATAATATATTTTCTACATTCTCCACCCCGTGAAGGATCTTCACTTACGTTTGTTTAAGAAACTGGGAGAACACATAATTTTGATACAGGTCTAGTATAAGTACCCTTCGTGGTGACAACCTTGGCAACTCGAATTACACCATCTTTCCCAGGATATACTTCTTCGATTCTTCCTAGAAGCCATTCGTTCCTTGGTGATTTTTCATCAACGATAACTACTATATCTGAGGTCTTAATGGGTGTACCCTTTTGATGCCATTTTTGGCGATTAATAAGACTTTGTCTATATTCTTGAACCCAACGTTTCCAATATAGATCCGCTAAAGCTTGTGCGAAAATCCACTGCTTCTTTGTTACTAGATTATTGGGGCCAGATGATCTTACACCATCAGGTCTTAGCAATAAAAAATGGTTAGGAGTAATTGCTTCAGGGTCAATAGGATCGACTGAAATATGAGTCAGGGGACGCGAGTTGATAATATATTCAGCTTCAAGGAGTAAAGTTAGAAAAACCTCTTCTTTTGGTTTTACAGTATTAAGAGTTATCTTTAGAGATCTCTTTACTGACTTTATCATTCGCTCCCACACACCAGCCATGCTTGGAGCTAGAGGACAGTTAAATTTCCAGATTGTTCTTTGAACGCTTAAACTATCGGAGATCCTTTGGTGATCCAATGAGTCAAACCAACCCTTTAACTCTTTTTCTGAGCCCACAAAATTGGTTCCGTTATCTGTCCAAATTTCCCTAGGCTGTCCTCTTCTGCAACAGAAACGACGAATGGCCATAATGGTTGAACTAGTTTCTAAGGACGCAACTAATTCTATGTGAACCGCTCTTATGGTCAGACAGGTGAAAAGAACACCGTAGCGTTTTTCTGTTCTACGCCCTATACATACATTCATCGGACCAAAGAGATCAATGCCGACATATGTAAAGGGAAACACATTTTGTTCTAATCTCACGGAAGGCAGGAGACCCATCTCTGGAGTAACAGGTTTACAGTTTCTAATTTTGCAGAACTGACATTTGGAAAAAAACTTTTTTAACGGCCGAACGAATGTGTAAAATCCAGAATTTCAATCGAAGGTTATTTATTACAGTTTCAACACCAATATGCCCTGCTTGTTTATGGTAGTAATCAATAAGCAATTCTGTATATTTGTTTTTCGGGTCAAGAATTATAGGAAATCGAGAATCATGACTTAATTTCAGATGTGTATCTGGGAACCTACCACTGAGTCTAAGAATTCCATCTTCATCTATAAATGGGGACAATTTGAAAAGACGACTAGATTTGGGGATATATTTATTTTTTGAAAGAACAGAGACTTCTTCAAAGGAATTGTACTGACTCCATTTTATCCACAAAACAGATGCTTCATTTATAAATTTTATATCAAGGATTAAGGAATTCTGCTTAGAAACCGGGTGTTTTACAGTTTTCTTAGATTTTACAGAGACTTGGGAAAGTAGAGCATCTTTAAATTTTAAGATCCTCCCTGTGGAACGAATTAAACGAGACCAGTTGGAGAATCTATTTACATCAGGCAACACAAAGATTTTATCGGGATCTTTTGTAATAACACATACATCTTCGCATTTTAATTCAGGTTCTTTAGGCCAAAGATCTTCCGGCAATCTGAGAAATTCTGGACCTTGGAGCCAAATATCCAGATCAAAATTTTTACCTTCTTTCGTAGCTTTATCAGCTACGTTTAATTCGGAAGGAACCCATCGCCATTGAGAGATATCTGTTTCCTCTTGTATTTCCCCTATCCTACACGCAACAAAGCTTGGGAATCGTCGCGATTGAGACCGAATTTGTTTTAAAACAATCATGGAATCCGTCCAGTAAAAGACTTGGTCGATTTTGTATTCGATTTCATTACAAATCGCTTTGCCTAGCCTGCAACTTAAAACAGCACCCTGAAGTTCTAGCTTTGGGATGGTTTGTTGTTTTAGGGGAGCAACTTTAAATTTTGAGCTAATGAAAGAAACATATTTATTTTCTGGGGTACCAGAAACAATGTAACCTACAGATGAATATGCTTTTTCACTAGCGTCGGAAAGTAAATGAAGAGTAACCTCAGAAACATACGAAAGAGACGGGAAATAGTATCTAGGGATCTTAACACGCATTGCCTCTTGGAGATCTAACAACCATTTTTGCCATTTAACGAAAATATCATCATGAATTGATGTATCCCAATCTATAGACACTTTCCACACTTCTTGCATTAGAATACGTGCCTGAATTATTATTGGAGCTAAAAAGCCTAAAGGGTCAAATATTGACATAACAAATCGAAGAATTTCCCTTTTAGTTGGTATCTTTGTTTCGGATGGAATTTTTTCACAATTTAAAGAGAAAATAAATTCATCACATTTAGGAAACCAACACAATCCAAGCACTCTTTCAACTTTTTCTGAATCAATTTTTATTTGACTTTGAGAAGGTGATCTTAATCCTAGAGGAATTGATCTTAAAACTTTCTCAGAATTGGTTATCCATTTAACCATTTGAAATCCAGCCTTATTATGGACAAAAATGACATCAGCAACCCTTTTTATAGCTGCTTCTTCATTAAAACAAGAATCAAGATAATCGTCAACGTAGTGTTGCCTCTCCATATACCTAGAAATACCTGGAAAATCCTTCTCAAATTCAGAAGCGTTTTTATTCTTAACAAACTGAGCAATGGAAGGAGAAGAAACAGCGCTGAAGATTAAAACATTCATTTGATACACATCAGGATCACGATTTCTCTCCATACCCCTCCACAAGAAACGCTGTGCATATCTGTCCTCCTGGCGAATTACTACCTGGTGGAACATCTCTTTCACATCTCCGCTAAATGCTATTCTCCCTTGTCTAAAACGCCAGAGGACTGTCACCAAGGAAGGCACATAATCAGGACCTTGCAACAAAAAATCATTTAGACTTTTACCCTCTGAACGACAAGAAGCATCGAAAACAAGACGAATAGTATTCTTTTTCTTAGCGTGCCAAACCGCAAAATGAGGAAGGTACCAGGTCTTCTTTGGAGTAACAGCAGCTTCTGATGGGCTTAACTTTCTTGCATACTTCTTAGTGATATAGTCCTTTATTTTCTGACAGTACTGCACTGCAAAATCAGGATCTTTGTTCATCTTCCTCTCCATGCAAAGTAGACGATTATAGGCGTTGGGATAACTATCTGGTAAAATAGTGTTTTTGTCTTTCCATAAATGGCCTATTTCAAAACGATCGCCAATTCTAGTTAACGTTTTCTCCATGATGTCCACTGCTTTCCGATCTTCGACAGATTTAACTATAGATTCAGGTTTTAAACCGAAAGACTCAAGTTTAAAGCTATCTTTAACAAGATTGTGAAGATCTTGTAAATGCTGGCAACAAAGGTTAATGTGTCTAGGATTATCTTTGTTAAAATTGACAGAACCACTTATTGTCCATCCTAGTCTAGATTTACTCATTACAGGAGCATGCAAATCTGGTTGAATAATCTGTCTAGGGACAATAAGGCCGTAATTATCTTGTCCAATCAATATTTGGGGAATAGCGCTCTTTATGGACTTTAAAATGGTAGAATCGAGGTAAGGAAACTTATGATACAGTTCTTCAACGTTAATACTTTGTGTTGGAAGCTTTAAAGTCTTCACAGTTCTTACTCCATTCATCTTGTAGTAGTTTGTATTTAGATTTGCAGATGATATATCTAAAGTGACTAGCTTAGAGTTATCTTCAAAATGAACTATACCATTAGTCCACTGAAAGCACAAAGGAAGTGTGGGTCCGGCTAAGCCTATACTTTCTTCAACATCTTCATCTATCATGGAACAAGTGGAACCTTCATCGAAAAGAGCAAAGGTTTCAATTTCTGCTGTTGGCCCACGAATTTTGACTGGGGCAATTCTTAGTAAGGCGGTTTTATTGTCTTCTTTATTTAGATTGCCACAGAAATTTGAATTGGGAGAAGGTTGTTCTTCAGGTTTTTGTTCAAATTTTCTTTCTAAATGGAGAAGTTTATCATATTTACCTTTGCATTCGTTTTCACCACATCTTTTTTTTCGAAAACATTTTTGTGCTACGTGGCCAGCCTTTAAACAAAGGAAACACAATTTCAGTGCCAAAACAACATCTCTTCTTTGTTCGATGGGTTTCTCCAGGAAAACACCGCATTCTTGTATGTTATGTTTGTCATCTTTGCAGAAATTACATCCTGTAGCAAAGGTTGAATTATGCACCGACCTAGCATGCCTTTTTTCAGGTACTAAAACATTTTCTTTCTTACAACTAGTCTTATTTCTGTCGAAAGGATTTTTAATGCAAGACATAAGGTCAGCTTCTTCTTCCAGCCAAATTGCAAAGTCTTTTAGGGTAATCTGCTGATTTTGAAGTTCTAGTTGTCGTCTATACTTTGCCCAATTATATTTTTGAACTACAGGAAATTTATCCAACAGCGTGGATATAAGTTCTGGATTATTTAAATAGGAGGAACCATTGATATTTTCCATTGTAGTCACCATATTATTTACTGCATTAGATAAAGATATGAAAGTTTCTAATCGATCTTCCTTCACTGGCGCAAATTTTCTAACTTTATCTATTAGTGACATAATTATCCATTCGGTTCTTCCATAATTCATTTCCAGCATTCTGATGATTTTGGGAACATTATTAGGAGATGTCAATAAAGCTCGAACTGTTTCTCTAGCTTTTCCCCGAAGAGCTCTGTCTAATCGAATCAGATTTTCTGCATCGGATATACTATAAGCATCTGTAGTTCTACGAAATTCACTAATAAAGATTGGCCATTCACTAAGTTCTCCAGAAAAATGTATCAGATCTCTCAACCTTTGACCAAAGAGGAATTTATTTGTATTTGCAGTATTCTCAACACACTGCTTGGCAATATTTAAAAGCAGATTATGGTCGGTGTTTTTATTATCAATTTGAACAGACATAGAGTTGTTTAAATTATCATCAGTTAGCTGATAATTGATAAAGTTATCTGTGTTAGGAACCTCTTGACATAAATTAGGAAGTTGATATTTATTTACAATTTCAGATATATTTTTTCCATCTTCTATCCACTTCCTTATTTCTTCTCTACCATAGAAACTATTTAGGCGACTAGTATGGCGAGATGAAGGAGATGATGAGGAAACACTAGCACAATGCTCAAGTTCTAATATTTTCTTTTGAGTATCAATCTTTTGTTTTAAAATTTCGTTCTTCCTACTAATAGCCTTCATTCTTTCTTGGGCTTCCTTCATTCTTTCTTGGGCTTCTTCTTCCTCCAACCTTTCACGTTGTTGAATGAGCTCCAAGTCTAATCTTAATGTATCTAATTGAGACTGATTTGAGCGACAGGAACGAGGTTTACTTTTTAAAGGACAGTCATCAGTTTTGTTCTGAACTTCCAATCGAGAAGAGAAATTTGCTACCAGATTATCCTCAGAATGATACTTATTCTTTCCTGGTGAATTCTGTGACATAGCAGCACATACACTAGTCTTAGACGTTCTACTAGGAAGTATTGCATCTGAATATCTTTCTGGAGCGACTCCAAAATTTTTTCTTCTGCTCCTACGGACTCCAACTTCAGAGACTGATGTCCTGTTTTCCATAGCGCGTTCGAATTAACACGAAGGACCAATGTAAAATAATAAATCCAAAGGAAATACTACGTTTAAACTTGAAATATATTACAAAATTGTAATTGACATGAACATTCAAAATTATTATTATCTTATTATCAAAAGTGACATTCATAAACTACTACATAAAAAATTTAAAAAAATACATAGGCGCTCGTAAATAATATATTTTCTACACATTCTATGAATAGAAAAATCAATTCAGTTAAACTTTATTTTTTTTTGTATTTTTCTGGAGTCGATTTTTAAATCTCCCTTACTATTTCTGCCTCGCAAATATTAATAAATCTCGATATACTTATTGAAATATTACGAGGAATATTGATTGCTGTTTAATTCTGTTTTTGACCTTTACAATAATTGTCAAAATGATGTGACGCTTGATAAACGAACAATAAATTCCCAGCGTTGCTACGGTAACGTAATTTATCCGATATTTTTATCCACTTGCATTTCTGTTTCTTCCTATTTAGACGATAGTAAACTACGATTTTTGTACTCACAAATGGGAATTATTATACCTACATACATGAGTGGATATGTCTGATATTTAATATGGTTCACTGTATATTGGAATCTCAAAAACGGATCATACTAAAATTATGAAATTATATGAAGTTATTAATTGCTTAAAGGTAATAACAAAAATAAATAGTTCGTACATTTTGACGGATCGAATTGAAAAATATAGAGTGATTCTGAAAAAGGAATGTTTCTTTAATTATTGTTGCATCAAAACCGAATTAGACGTGTCTATCACCTTATATTCCATAAAAAGTATTGTTTTCTAGGTATTAAATGCATAATCAATATTAATAACAAATTCCTTAATATACAGAGTATAATTTTTTTTTAAGGAACGCCTTTCTGTGGAATGAATTAACAATCACCCTGTATACATATAATGTAAAATAAGTTTATATAATGTCAAAACAGCAAACATTATGTAAGTTTTTTATTTTTAACCATGTTTTCATTCCATATCAGAACCTCTCAGAATTTCAAAAATTCCCCCTGATGTAACTGAGTACCACCCTGTATCTGTTTACATTTTGAACTATTTATGTGTAGGTTTGCGCTAGACTGGGACATATTAATGCTACAATCAACTAAAAATGATTTTTTCTTTTTTATTAAGTTACGTAGTTTCAAGAAATACGGTTTCTCGACTTTAACACCCTGTATTTTAAAAACTAGCCATAGGATTGAATTGGTCCCATGAACACTTTTGGTCAACAAGTCGAGTACATCATATTCAAAATTTAATTTATTTTACGTTCTAGTCACGTTTAAGTTTGGATTTATTATTCTTTTTTAGACTAGATAATAGTTTTAAAGTTAAATATATTTGAATTCCTTAGTTTTGCAGTTTTTATATGAAATAAAATACCTTCAAGATCTGAGCAATCTATATTCCCATGTAATAATTTACATGCAAAATATAATTTTTTTAATATAAAACTCCTGTTTAAATCACGCATTTCTTATTTATTTACTCTAAAATATATTACGGCCTTGGATTGTTGTATTTATTTCATATGAAATGGTATTTTCAATATCTATTATGTTTTTATTTAATTTTAAATAAAGTTTCAAACAAGATTGTTACGTTTTTTATTTTTAGAAATCTCTTAAAAACCATAAAAAAATAAAATTAAAATTATATTACGAATTTTTATGGTTATTAGTTCTATTGTGTAACTAAATTCTTAATATTTTCGAATTATGTTTAAATGTGTTAGTCATATCCTGTGCACTTCAATATGCAGTCAATGAGCAAGCGTGTGGGTCTCTTCTGTTTAAAAGATGGCCGCCTTCAATTCTACGTGTCTGATGAAAATTACATTTCCTATCTCCTCTAATCCGTATCTGTGGTTGTAATACATGCTAACAAAGACTATCGAGCGTTTTCAATTGTTCAACTTTCAATGAGTGATATAGTATGGTATTCTTTCATCCATCCTCTCCAGTTTTCTGCCATGTAACACGGATAAGGGATTACGTGGCAATTTTTTTGTTTTATCACTATATAACAATTATTAATTATTTACCTGCCTTACCTTTGAATATATTATTATTATCGTTAAAAATTCTCGACTATGCTCAAAAGAAAAAGAAATTAATTATGATAATATTTAACCGACATGTGTTTACTCGACGAGGCGTAAGCGCAATTTGTCACCCGATACGAATGTGTAACACAATCTTAAAATATGCCCCAAAAACCGATGTTTTCTGATATTACATGTTGTCGTAGCTGATAAAAAAACCCTAAAGCGATGTAATTGATACAATAGCCCGGGTCTTGAGCGAATTGCTTTCTGGTATAATCTAGGAAAGACATTCAGTATGGATTACAGAACACCTGAACTTATTTAATAAATTTTAAATAGTAGTTTGTGCAACAAGAGTGGATATGATGGCCTTATCGCACAAAAATTAAATATACGAGTGTGATATAGATAATCCACTCGAGTTGTACAATTTATTTTCTCTACGATCCACTAAATAAAATTACAAAATTAAAAAAAATATATTTTTCTAATGAACTGACATTTTGTGTAATCGTTGGAAGTGTCAAAATGATCTACTTTACGCAACCAGTTGCATAATGTTAAACATTATGAAACTGGTTTCGAAAAATGCATTACGTCAGCAAGTGCGAAGAGAAAACAAATAAAAATAAACCTTCTTTTGGTTTTAAAATCAACATTATTAAAATTTTATATCAAAGAAGGGCAGATTGACTTATAAAAATTGCATTAGGTTAAACTTACAACCTAGTAATAATGTTGTTTTGGTCCTTATTTTCCAATCCAAATCAGCACAAAATAATTAAAACAATACATGTCAGAATAACCCACTTTTTTGAAAACTAAATAATTTTAATGAGCCATATAAACACACTGCAAATCGTTGAGAATAAATAATTAATAATGATATTCTAATCGTGGTTCTAATTGTCAATAAAATGATGCATATGCAACTAAACAAGAAAGTAATATTGATTGCCTAACTTTTTAACCAAAACACAATTTTAGTAAAATTTTAGTCAAAGTTAGAAAAATTATTGTATGTAACCCGTTACGAAATGCCGTTTTATCTAAGTTATTCATGTTGCTCGTCCCGCAAATATTCACTCGTTACATAAAATAGAGCATTTCGTAACTGGTTTCATAACTAGCCATTAGGGATAATTAAGATAAAATAACTGTTTTAAAAATAATTATTTGGAACACAAAAATACCAAACTACATGCAGTCCAACAGTCCATTAGGGCTCTTGACATGCCCGCAATGAACAGAAGAAACAAAGTTATCATAAAAAGACTAAGAATTGACCACTCATGTCTTACGCGCGGTTGCTTGATGGCTATGAAAAACCCTCCTCTATCAAATAAATAAAAATCAAATAAAATTTTAAACTTATGCTTTATTCCGATCTGAGGTGAACTGATTAGATTTTGGACAGAGTAAGAACATCGGGGGGGTACTTTATAGGGGGTCATTTTTATATTTTATGAAATATATCTGCTATTTACGTTTGGAGAAGAAAATTCTTGAAATAAAAGTTACTTCTGCTATGATTCTCTATAAATTCGAAAATGGCTGATATGCACTTTATCTATGGCCTTGCAAATGGAAATACAGTTTAAGCCAGGCGTCTCTATTTGGACACATATCCAAATCGCGTCATACCTGACCGCCGAGTATTCTCAGCTATTATCTCAGTTCATAGCACCCACTCTGTCACCCTTGTACCTTGTACAAGTTTATATAGGTCCTTGGGTGAGTGGGTTCTATACGTTGTTGGATCAACCTGGGGTTGTCCAAAAGAGCCTGTCTTTTGCGATCTAGAGCTTCGCATTCGCACAGTATGTGTTGGCCGTTTCTGGTTTCTTGTGACATAGTGGGCACATAAGTTCCCCATTGTACATGCCAATTTTGTTCAAGTGTCCCTTTACTGGGGCGTGCCCAGTCATGAACCCAGTTATCACTTTCAACTGGTTCCTATTCATTAAGAGTAGTTCTCCAGTTCTTTTGGGACATAGTCTGCCTATAAAGGCTTTTCCATGTGCCTGTTTTGGGGTGCTTCCCCAATAGTTGATATGTTGTTCCCGAATCCAGTCGTTTATGAAACCCCGGACCATACTTTTTGGTATTCCTGGGTTTGTGTCTGGTTCCGGTGTTTCTTCTGACCCTCTTTTTGCAAGTTCGTCAGCCTTTTCGTTGCCTTCGATCCCTTGGTGACCTGGCACCCAAAATAGTTTCACTCTATTTCGGTCTGCCAGTGTTCTTAGTTCTTCGATGCATTCCAATACCAGACTCGACGTAACTTTCTGACTCGATATGGCCTTAAGTGCCGCTTGGCTGCCTGACATTATTTGAATATGCTGATTTTCGACAGCTCGGCCTGAAATACCGAGAAATGTATTCCTATAGCATAGCTAGGGTTAGTATCAGGGTTTTTGGAGAATACTCCCACCCCAGTGCCTTCCGCAGTCTTAGACCCGTCTGTATACCAGGTTTGTTCCTGTCGTTGGGCATTGGGCTCCCTTATGGTGATCTCTTTTCTTTCCTGTATTAAAACCTCAAATGGAGTATTAAAAGAGTGCCTCTTGGTTATGTGGTCTGATCTCATGTCTAGCACGTCTCCTGTCACTAACCTTGAAATACTCATGTGACCTGGCCTCATGTCAAGATTTCCCAGTGTATTTCCTAATCTGTAAGCACCTAATCTTGCCTCCTTTTGTATCACATAGTGAAGAGGTGGGAGTCCTATTAGTGCTTCCATTGCAGCAGTGGGGGTTGTTTTCATTGCCCCAGTTATTCCAAGGCAGGCAAGTTTTTGTACCTTGCTTAGCCTCGTTATTGCTTTCCTTTGCTTTGTCTTTGGCCACCACACCAAAGCTGCGTATGTTATTATCGGTCTCGCCACCATATTATAAAGCCAATATATTGTGTCTGGTTTTAACCCCCATTTTTTTCCAAAGGATCGCCTTGCCATCATTAACGAGGTTTCCGCTCTCCTTGTGGTTTTTTCTAGATGCTGGTTCCAGGTAAGTCTCGAGTCAATCATAACTCCGAGATATTTTACTTCTCCCTTAAGCTGCATGCTTGCACCTCTTAGGTTTAGAGGCCCTAGTCCCTCCAAATTCCTCCTACGGGTGAATGCAATTATGTCAGATTTATTTGGACTAATGTTTAGTCCATTTTGTTACTATATTTAGAGCCTCTTGCATTCGATCTCTTACTATAGTGTTGTATTTTTCCTGTGCTATGATCACTAGATCATCGGCATATCCCAGGGTTCTACGTCCCTTATCTTTGAGAGCCCTAAGCAGCCCGTCCACTACAAGGTTCCACAGGAGTGGAGACAGCACTCCACCCTGCGGACATCCTCTCGCTACCCGTGCCGCTATTGCCTCTCCCATAAGGGTTGTGTGTATAGTTCTCTCTCTTAACATAGAGTCGACCCAGGACACGCATGTGTCCTCGATTCCTCTGTGTTTGAGAGATCTAATGATCGATTCAACGGAGGTATTGTCAAATGCACCCTCGATATCCAAGAATGCACCCAGCATTACCTCCTTGTTTTCCAGTGTGTTCTCCACCCTTTTTAATAATTGATGGAGAGCTGTTTCAGTTGATTTCCCTGCACTATAGGCGTATTGGTCTTGGTATATTGGCCTCTGAACTAATATCCCGTCCCTAATATGCCTATCTAGCAGTTTTTCCAAAGTCTTAAGTACAAAGGACATAACACTTATTGGTCTTAGGGACTTTGCCGTTTTCTGTTTGGATATTTAAGGGGACAAATAGAAAATATTGAAAAACACAGTGGCGTGCTTTTTTTAGTCAAAAATATCAATAAAGTTGTCTTTGGGTACTGCACTGGAATTGATAATTTCGATCTAATCAATTCTAAATCAGCCTCTTAATCAAACAAACAATTGTACCAAATTTTATCAAAATCGGCAAAAGAAAATTTATGATATTGATGAAAACTGATTATTTTTGAAAATTTGGATACCCTGGATTTTCGAAACAAAGCAGTTTAAGATACATGTTTATATGAACTTTAAAACATTAATATGAGCCAAGGAATTACCTTTTTTAATTATGACATGATGTTTAGGAACACCTTGTATGTAATGTGTGCTGGAATTTTAGTTTTTTTTTTGTTCGCTCATTAAAAAGTGTCCTAACATTATTTATACTTTTGTCTTTATACACAAACCTGTAACCTTGTATAAACTCTTGTGCCCGTGTCAATAACCGGTCGATATTGGGAAATGTTAATTTCAATAAAAAAAAATAATAAAGAGTTGAATTTATGATTTTTACTAATTTGTAAAATTAAATAAAACTAAAGTAATAAATCTCTCGCCTTGTCCGGAATTTGAATCTCGGATCATTCGAAAGGAAACTTAACACTGATATAATACATTTTTTATTATATTTATAATTAAATTGGTTTTTGATATGACATTTTACAACAAATTACGGTTTCGTTTTAAATAGAAACGATTATAATATATAGGTGATTTGCATTATTTATCAATCCTTTAAAAGTATCACTAAGAAAGAAACAAATAATATATAAAAATGAACAAAGGAATAAAAATACAAAAAATGGAAAACAAAAATAATAAAAAGAATATAATAAGTGTACTCAATATCTTGATTGCTCCTTTAAATCTTTCATAAACTATGTACACTATAAATATTTCTTGAATTTTACTTTTATACATAATACCTTTATCGTTTTAAAGTAAATTCCAGGACCACATTTTTGCTTTTTTTATTTTACCTGAAAATGAATTTTTCCATTGAAGTCGAAAATGTTCAGTATAAATCATCCAAATCATTCGGTTGTGTACTTACCAAATCTATTTTCGGTGTATCAAAGACCAAAGTACCTGAAATATCGCTTGAGAAAAAAAATATGCAAATAAAGTTTAGTCTTACAGGCTATGCATATACCGTTTGATTGGGAAACACAATACGCCTCTAGCTCATAAACGTGCTCAAGTGCTAGTCTTTAGGCACGAAAATACCTTTTTTAATGCCTTTAGCAAGATTATAATTATGCCGGGGATGTAACTCAATATACCACTTCGAATGGCTGGATCCTATCTTATCAGAATTCGGAGAGTGCCGGGAAACAAAAAACGGTTTCCTCTCGCTGTAATTTAACTTCTTTTTTCCGTGACAGTTGCAACACTGAATTGTCTTTTGAAACGGATATTGAAAGAATATAAGACTGAATAAAAAGTTCCTGTATTATTAGATATACAGGGTTTTAAAATGTTATTGTCATGATTGCGTCATTTGACTTTTGCTGTCATGTTTCCGTCCTATATCTTTGGCGTCGATAAGTTATTCGAAATGGCCTTAGGGTTCTGATGGTAATGTTAGTGGGAATTTGAAAAATTGAATGGGGATTGTCAGATTAAAATTTTTAGAATTGTTAAAGCGTTTTTAAATTATCGAGTAGAAGAGAAAAGTTAGTAGATGTATGCATAATAATATGTTAAAAGGATTGTTAAACAAACTTAACCTATCTACGATCTACAAATTCACTTCTCTATAATGACATCTATGAAATATAATTCGCATGATGTGACCACCTATGATGCAGAAAGTAAACTAGAAACGATTGTTTACGTTGAAAATTAAGCAATACAAAATTATTCTTATGAATAATTTAAAAATTTGCAAACAAATCTCAAAAATCCCCCTACGAATTATTAAGACTATTCCCGAACCCCAAGGTGAAAACAAATACTTGGAGATTTGAAAAAAGCCTGTCGTAGCCGGGAATCGAACCCAGACATCCATGTATGCTAGAAATGTACCCCTTCCATTAGACCATCCACGACAGTGACTGTCGACATCCTTAGACAGAAGTTTGATGTGATAGTTCGAGCCAGACAACGTTCAGGATTGTTCTCTAATCTTCAAAAGCTCTCTACAACATCGGTATATAATATGAGGAATGCATTCATGCATACTAAGCCCATATCTTATTCTGATTTTTGGAATTCCTGAAAATACAGATAACGAAATGTCACTTGCTGAGGAAATTATTAAAATTGTGAATCCAAATTTCGATATTGATGGATGCAAAATTCGAAGATTAGGAGTAGTAGATAATAAAAAGTGCCATCCTGTAAAATTAATGATGAATGATAACTCAAAACATATAAAATTTAGAAGAAGCAATAACAAAATCCAGTCTGTTCAAAAATATTATATTCGGCCAAGTCAAACTGTCCTACAGAGAGAACACTTCACTAAACTTCGAGACAGGAGCTAAAAGATCGTCAGGATAACGGTGAGCAAGATCTAACTATTATATATAGAAATCATTTCCCATATGATACAGAAGAAAACTAGATACGTACAGCAGTTCTTATATTCCCCATAACAATGTACTCTTAAGTTACCAAAACTGCAGAGGTTTAAATACAAAAAACCATATTCCTACATATGGAGAAAGTGCCTTACCAGTTGCTGTACAGAAGGATACGGTGGTATCTGGTAGAAGTGAAGTATTATAGTAGCACGGCATCAAGAAACTATGGAAGAAGGAACACCTGTCATGAAGGAACCTTGGAACTACGATGAAGAGGTTAGACGTGGAATTTTGATTGGAAAGGGATTGGTCACAACTGCTAAATAAACTCCACTAGGTCTTATAAATGTTAATGATCATCCAATTACCATCAAGAATCGGAACCTGTGTACCAGTAACTTCCATCATTTGTCAGACAACGACATCTGAACATTCAAATTTAAGCAAATTATTGCCGTTGTAAAACATAAAATTGATACTGGTGATGCCAGGCCGATTCGTCAATCAACTTGAAGATTACCAAAAGCCACGAGGGAGGAATATGAAAAGATTGGTCGTGAAATGGAGAAACACAGAGTGATAGAACTTTCTACAAAACCATGGATCCCTCCAATAGTCCTGGTCCAGAAAAAAAGATGGAACTACGAGGTTATGTATGAATTACCGGCAGTTGAACAATGTTGCCAAAAAAGACAATTATCCTTTGCCTCGAATCGACGATACCTTGGACACATTGGTCGGAAATAAATTATTTTCTACCTTAGACTGGATATTTGCAGGTGGAAACGGACCCAGTAGATAAATAAATGTAATGTGAGTCATTTCATTATTCAGTCATACTCTAATACTCCAAGTCCCTCTCTGTATTATTTGGCCTTTGAGGCTCAACTTGTCCGCTTATTATACATAATTGAACCCCTTAAGACCAAACCTATGGGACGACTATGGTGGAGACACTTTCGCGAACATTCCAGGATCAACGAGATACTATTTCTAGAACGTGATAACGTTTCTGGTACATACTGGCAATTTTGGTGGGGGAGCATTCTAGATCACCAATTTGTATATAAATTGGTGGAGGAGAGCCATCAAACTCAGTAGTTATATAGACAGTGCAGATAAATAGTAATTAGTAGATAGACAGTGGTGAATATAAATAGTGATCAGTTTAAAGACATTCGAAGTATATATATAAATTAAAATAGTATTGTTTATAAATAAATAAGTGTTTAAATAAATTATTAATAAATAAACTGTTGTTTGAAAATAAACAAACATCACATAAAGTACAGCTTTTACCATCGGATCTGGATTGTGGCGATTCAATGTCATGCCATTTGGACTATGTAATGTCCCCGCGACATTTGAAAGACTTATGGAAAATGTATTGAGAGGGTTATCCTGGAAAATATGCCTGATGTATTTAGATGACATCATAATCTTGGGGAAGACATTGCATGAACATTTAAAGAACTTAGATGTTTTTAAATCAAGCTGCTTAACTGATGCTAAACCCAAAGAAATACCAACTATTTGAAAATAATTACCTGGGTCATATAGTCAACAAGGATGGCGTGGCTGTAGATAAGGTAAAAGTTGCTTCCTTCTAACAATGGCCACAACTAACTGATAAACATCAAGTAGTAGTACTATAAGTACTACCGAAGATTCGTAAGTTCGCAGATATTGCTAAGCCATTAACACGACTCACAGAAGAAGCGAGAAAATTCTGCTAGGATGAAGACTGCCAAACTGCCTTTGAAACATGAAAGAGGCATTTCACAACAACGCCAATACTAGGCTACCTACTACTAGAGAGAGAATTTTTTCTGGATACTGATGCCAGTAATGTGGGAATTTTAGGAGAACTTTCACAGATTTAAGGGGGGGGGGGGAGAGAAAAAGTACTGAGTTATTTTAGCAAAGTGTTCTCGAAATTACTGCGTCACGAGAAGATAACTCCAGTTGTTAAATGCGTGGAACACTTCTACCAATACCTATGTGTAAGTAAATTCTTAATCCGTACCGATCATGCAGTCCTTAAGTGGTTCAAAAACCCGGAGGGTCAAATCACCAGATGGATTGAACGACTTCAAAAGTACGACTTCAAAATTGAACATAGAGCCGGAATAAGCCACAGAATTTAATCGTTACAATACGTTAAGGGATGTTAACTTGAGTATAAAAATTGTGAATTTTGACTTACTTCAGATATTTCTGACTTTTCGAATTTCGAATCTCAATTTTCAATTATTCTTATATTAATATTTACATCTATTTATAACCTATACTATTTTCATGCTTGTCAAAAACATGTGTTTCATTAATTATACATAAAAAATGTTTCACCTTATTTATGAAAAATACATTTATCTATAGCACATAATAAATATTAAATATATCTGTAAATTATGTAGTATTTTATTTTAATAATTTTATCAATAACTGTCCTTCATTTTTCTATTTCTTACTTTGTATTGTTTTTGATATTGTATCAAAAATTGGTCATTATTTAGTCTCAGATGAGCATGCTTTAAAAATTATGTTTAAATTATAACAATACAATATCATACTAATTGTTCTAATAGAAATCAGTTACAACAGTAAATAATAAATTTTCCTAGCTGAATATTATACAATTTTAAATAAAAACAAAATTTTATTTATTGGAATTAACGTTTTACAATATAATCTTCTATACATACCTTTTTATATTTATGTTCTCTGGTTTCCCTTTATTACCTTACATAGACACACACATACACAAATTGCACTCTCTATATGTTAATTTTTTAATTACTAATTTTATTCATAAATTATCTATTCAAACATTTTTTTCCTTAACCAATAACTATCATAGGACAACCCGTATGAAATATTAAAAAAAATAAAAAGTTGTAAAACCAGTAGCGTGGGTTCTGAAGAGATGTTTATGTAACTGCGACTCTATTTTCAAACCATAAACTTACTACACATCGAATACCTTTTCTGAAATGGACAGTAGTTATGATAATAATGACGATTTATCTACTTTTACGGGCCGTAGCGGCTCAATTAGCATACATTATTTAAGATCTATGGAATTCTTAATAATTTTAAAGTCCTCTTTCATTTAAATATGATCGTGTGTAGAAAACTTCGATTATTATATTTATTATAACGTAACATCTTTAAATTAAACAAGATTCTATGCAAAATGAGTGTAGATTTTATATATTGACCGTATAAATTGATTTCGTTCTGTTAGTATATTATTATCATATATTATTAATAAAATGATATTAGTTGTTAAGACAGAGGGGTCCTATAACAAAGGGTATTTGAAAAAAACATGGTTTTAATATTTCTTGCAAATTTTTTAATATAATCTCTATTTCACATTTCATTAGGTAATGGGCCAGTAAAACACAGCCGCACAAAAAGTAAGAGAAGATAGTTAAAAAATTTGTCACATTGTCAAAAAAACATGTCTAACATGTTGCAAATAAAAAGCCTAAAAGGCCGAGAAGACTATAATTCCTGGAAGATAGTTCTGAGAGAATCATTAAGAAGGAAGATGGTGATACATCGAATCAGCTTAAAATGAACTGTCGACCAAAAATACGTATTTTAATGCAAAATTAAAATTGATATTAGCTATAGAAACCATTAATTATGATTCAAACATGTGGCATGAGTTGAAAGAGATATTTAAAGATTCAGGACTTAATAATATAAGATATATTACAAAGTGGCTTGTGTTAAGTTAAAATGGGTGTTCACTTTTTCCAATAATTTTATCATTTGTAAGTTCGGTTCAAAACCTTGTACAAGTGTAGTTATTATTATCAATATCATATTGTTTTCAAGCACTACAACTGTTAATGAATGAATAAATGAATATTTTAGTTATTGTAATATTTGTTTTGTTTGTAATACGTTGAAAACTATCTATAAACATTATTAGTTAGTCAACTGATATTTCTTCATATTTTGAGATTATTTTTTAATGTAGGAAGCTTGACATTGATTTTTGTGTAAAAAATATATGAAGCTACCTACCGTTTTTCAGTTTTTATTGTAAATTTAATCATTTTCATAATTTGTCACACATACACAGTTACGGCACGGCATAAAAAACAATCGGCAGGCCCACTCTCCGCTGATCGCATACAAATATTATACTAAGAAAATTTGACCTTGACGACGCCATTCGGGGGTCTTAGTCAGGGTCGGATTAAAGCGTATTTAAAGGTTTTGTAATAAAATAAGGTATTGATAGGCAGGATCGTATTAAAACAAAAAAGCTTCACAGATTGCGCCAAATAATTAGCTTGTTTTTATTGATGGTCTTAAAATTTCTATAAATATTTTTAAAGTGAAATATATAAGCAGCCTTAAATTTAACTTAGGACCGATTCCACCGTTGTGTTAAATGAAGTTTAAAATTACATTTTTACATTAACAATGTCATTTTAATCTCCGTTTAACAACGGTGGAATCGACCCTTAATAACATATATTTATGGAAATCGGGGACAAGGAGCGTCAAATGTTATCTCGGAATTAATTAAATCTAAAAAAAATTACAAACGCCGGATTTAGTGATAAATAATTCAAAATTGTGATGAAAAATTATTTCAATTTTTGTTATTAAACATACAAAACTATTATTTGACATTTTTAAATTGCCAAAAATACATGGAGCTTTTATCCAAGTCTTCGTGTGTTAAGGCATATTGTGTACATACATCGCAACGTTGAATTTTAAGACGTTTTTTTTTATTAAAAATCCGCATATATAATAAAATTTTCTTAAAAAATATTAATATTTTGTGCATGCAATTCATTAATATGCTTGTTTATATTTACATTTTCGACAATATTGCCACTATTACACGCGATTTTGGAAAATGGCTCATCCTTACTAGTCCTACGAATTTCATGTAGCCTTACAAGTAAAGCATCCCCACCTGTTTCGCAGTTTTCAGTTACAGAATGTAATAAATTTAAACATTGCAATTTTTTGAACGTCCTTTGAATTTGGACCGATGTAGGGTTTACACAGTTACCATCATGGAGGAAGGATAATTAAGAGTTGCAGATTCCTCACAGAAATTTGGCAGCATGTTTACCTTGATAGAAAGATGTAATGCTATTTTAGCTTCAAAATTGGCGGGCTTTTGAATTTACTTCGACAAAATATAAGAATTTTACATTTTTAATAGCACTGCTTAAAACACATGATTTTGATTGTGACTCATTACCAATTTACTACTTATAATTTCTTTAATGGCTAATTAAGATTTTCTTGCTTTTTGTAATGAAAATACTTTAGATTTATGAAGATTATAAAGCTTTGTTATTCGCATATCTAGAATAATTATCAAAATGAATATCAGAATTAAATTTTTGTTAAGCATTTCAATATTTGGGAATAACACAATTACGATTAATATTCATTTTTTTTTTCAGAAAAAAAAAATTATTCCTTACAAAAAATTCTGCTTGTTGAAGAAAATTACAAGAAAAGTTTCCTTTTAAAATAATGAAGGAAAACCGAAAGGAAAACTGTGACTTTTCTTCGTAAAATCAATAGGGTAATACAGATTTTTTCCTTTTGTCAATTTTAAGTTTCTTCATTTATTAAGACCATGTACACCTGACCTAACATATTAATATAGTAAACCTATTTTTTCGTCAAACAGAATTTTTTTATAATGACTTTTTCCTTAAAATAAAAATAAAGATTTTTCCATTTTGTCAACTCCATACGGAAGATGTTTAAAATATAACATTTTACTTTAAATCTTAATAATATACCTACATAAGTAAATATAAATTGACGCTAAACTTTACGTGGCGTTAACTAGGCACCTACCTACATCTTACAAATAGCTTTATAACTGAAAAACTGACTCATAAACTAGGATTTTTTTAAAAGTATACCATACATACCTAATAAGATCTTTAAGAAACCGAAAAAATCTTTTAATACAGTTTATTCATATAGTTTTTTGCTGCACAACTTTGCCCAGACATAGTAAAACACTTAAAAGTTAACAAATTAACACTGGAAAACAACTACTATATAAAAAGTGTCAAAAAATATTTATAATTCTAAAAAAATAACAATAACTACATAATACAAACATCACAAACAAAATAAATTTAAGATACACGCTACTGATTCCGTGCTACTGCAACTTGTTTGTTTTTGTCGATATAAACGACGACAGTGACGCCACTGGCTTGATTGAGAGGTTGGACCCCAAAATGGAGGTGTGCGCGTAGATGTGCGCGTAGATGTGCGCGTAGCGTTGCCGCCAAGACAAGTTAGCCTGCCGATTGTTTATTATGCCGTGGTTACGGAATAAGGACTATTTTGTGATATGACAAGTGAATGCACTTTGTGTCATATTTTGATTAATTTTAGGTCAATAATTTTATATTTGTAGATTGACGGAATGAAAATGTTTTTATATAACTTAAATTACGCTACTTTAAAAAATTACATTTATTATCCCCGAAACTAACTAGCTCGAGTTTGAGATATGTCGTAAAAGAGTAAAAGAGTAGTTCAGACAGGTTTAGTACCGTCATTGCTCTATATCTATGATTTGAAAGATTGGTATGGCCCGCCCTACTTTGTGACGTCATGCTGGCGTTGCGAAAATTAGGCTGATTTAAGTTATTTTATAACTGTTTCACTAAGTTTCAGGGATCTGTTATCGTGTGACAGCTCTTTTAGCTAAAGATTTCCAAGAACGCTTCTCGGTCTTTCTGGCTCACTTATAAAAGCGCGCCACGAAAACGCGATTAGCCAGAGCGCAGTTGCGTACCCAAAAATAGATATTAACACGTATGAAGGCAATTATTAAAATTGAATTAATATTTTTATGTTATTTATTTTAAAATAATGTGTTTTAATGAAATGTAACTGGGTGTTCACTGCACAAATGAACCAATTGAGAAACCGCCCCTGATATTACACAAGAATTACATTAATTATTCCTTCGAGACACATAAGTGTAAGTAACCTGGTAAATCCAGTAAGGCTTAGCCAGCATGTGGATTTGCTGTAGACACATTTTGTTTTATATACCAATTCATTAACATATATATTTATAAAAATTCAAGAAATTGCTAAAAATAATAATTAATAAAACATGTATTGAATCATATCTAAAAAGAATAATTAATAAAATATTAATCAATTAAAAACATTAAAATTACAAGATAAATATAAAAATTAAATATTAAGAACTAAGTACATTATTATAAATTATATCAAAATTCAGAACATACTATTGTCACAAATTCTAATTAATAAATTTTTCCAAATTCTATATCTTTATATATTCAAAATTATTTATTATTTAATTAATAATTTTCTAACAAAATATTAAACAATTCTCAATTTTTATGAGATATTTCCTTCCATGTTTAACAATAATAAAATTTGCTGATTTTGCTGATTGCACAAACTGTGAAAACTACAAATCAAATATCGTTAGTTGTATTAACTTGTTGAATATGCAAAGTCAGCAAATGAGTCTTGAAGGTAGTAAGGAAAGTCCTGAGCCCAGGGTTGTTATAGGCTCCACAATTGTGTAGAATGCTACAGGTGCACCCCAATCGCCAATTTCATTGTTTTGCTATATACACATATTTAACAAACTGCACAAAAAAGCAGAAGCCAAAGATACCAATCATATGCGTTTTTCCTTCTCTTTATTCGAATAAAATTAGTTAAAAATGGTCTGGTCGCATGTGCCATCTAGCGGCTACTAATGAAACGAAATGCAACTCAAGAAATAATTCGCGAATTGGACAAAAGGTGTCGCATGCGTCAACGTTATTTTAAATTATTGCTGTCAACTGTCACTTTCACCATCTATCAATCGTAGGTGCACAGTGCTACACAATTTTGTTATAGGTTCCTACACTTTGAAAAATAAGTCCGTAACAACCCTGCCTGAGCAACAGCTAAAAAGCTCCGCCGAATTTTGTTTAAAATAAAAAAGTTAAAATAACATAAAAAAGAATTTGTGGACGTGCCCCAAACAAATAATACGGTAAGCATAAATATTTTTATAATTATTTTTGAATATGTTAGTTTTATTAAATATAAGAATTTCCCGGGTTTTAAAAAAATGTTAAAATAAATTTTGTAATTTCTAGTTTTGAACGTTGTACAATTTTTTGTATATGTCTATTTGAAAATTAATTTCTGAATTAATCAATGTGTTAGTTTTTAACAGTGATTTTAATTTCTTTTTTCCAACAAGCAGAATAGTAGTTAAATTAACACTTAAATTAAATTAATAAGTACTTATCAGGTTGTATTTTGGGTCGAACGGACTTTATCCAAACCTTGGAGAAGTCCGAGCTACTCGGAATATAGCGTGGCGAGCTAGTGCCCGTCGTGGCGTTGTCAGATAAAATTTGAGCTACCTAAACCCCGAAAAGACTACCCTGAAACACCACGATGTGACAAAATCAATCATATATTATTTATTTAAATGAATATAACAATTTAATAATCATTACAGATTTTTATACTAAGAATTGCATAGGATCGACTATGGAGTGAACTTCATGTCTTGATTTGCAACTGGTGACTTTTATTTAATTTTTAAAAATATTTAATGATTTTGTTTCTCTTATATCTACAGGCAGAAAAATAAATAGTCTAGAAGAGTTATATACAAATCCTGTTTGGCCTACTGTTTTTGAGAAGTAGTCTACATGAACGAGATTATTAGTATTTGCCCTATTAATGGTCTATATATTTGAGTTCATTTTTGTTTCTATAGGTTTCGATACACATTTTTAGAATATAAAGTTACATCTAGGAAACCATATTCTTGAAATAGATTGTCGGTGGAGTACACTCGAGACTTACCCAGAATAATTTTAATAAAAGATTTTTGAATTATACCTATTTTTTATGTAGCACTCCATCCATTTTTCCGTACGAAAGTCTAGATTCTATCAATGCATGGTACTTACAAGAAAGGTTGGTACATTAAGGTGTTTAGTTTCAACAAAATAAGAGAATAATATTTTAGTAAAATACTACATCAATAAAACCATCTGTATATCATGTAAACGAAACGAATACGGTCCATTTTAGAGAAATTATGTATGGGATAAAAATTATTACAAACAACTTTTATTTGAACAATTTTTATAAAAAATTAATTTTTTTACATTTTGTCAAATTTTTCGAATACGGACCATTTTAGGAAAAATTTGTATAAAACAAAAATTATAGATAATAATATTGTAAGTACCTTTTATTTAAAGAATTTTCTTCTCCAAACGTAAATAACGGATATATTCCATAAAATATAAAAATGACCACCTGTAAAGTACCCCCCCAGATGTTCCGACTGTGCCCAAAATATAATTTCTATTTTATAGGTAATTTATTTCTCTAAAATGGACCGTATTCGAGATATTTGAGGAAATGTGTAAATTACTAATTTTGAATAAAACTCAAAAACGGATAAAGGAAAATACATTAAATTTTAAACTTACGTTTTATTTCGTCCTGAGATAAAATTATTTTATTTTGGACAAAGTCGGAACATCTGGGGAGTACGTTATAGGAGGTCGTTTTTATATTTTATGAAATACATCTGTTATTTATGTTTAGAGAAGAAAATTGTTCAAATAAAAGTTACTTCCAATATTATTATTTATAATTTTTGCTTCATACCAAATTTTCTTGAAATGGTCCGTATTCGAGAAATTTGACAAAATGTACAAAATTCTGATTTTTAAGAAAATTGTTAAACTAAAAGTTGTTTGCGATATCGATCTCTATAATTTTTGTTTTTTATATGATTTTTCTAAAATGGCCCGTAGTGGAAAAATTGGAGGGAAAGTGCTAAATTTAAATTTTTCAATATTTTCGTTTTCAATGAATATCTATAGAAAAATGTTTCGAGTTATATATGTGGAAAATGTATATATTTAGTTTATCCTCTAAATATTTATAAAGGTGCTGCCAATAGGTTGTACAAAATAACCGGAAAAGGCCTATAATAACTAGATAGGAAAGTCATGTGTTGGACACATCAGATTTTTACTTATATTATCTTACCTGCAAATAAACATTTAATTTTCAAAAGACTTAAGGATGTCTCGGAAAAAAATATACCATCTGCTTGATATTGTATAAAAATATGTTTTCGAGAAGACCAAAAACATTCTGATACACAATGTAGAATTTATTGCAACAATTATAAATCCTGCCTACACAAAAACAGGAGATTAATAATAACCATTATTATTAATATTATTATTATAGTAACAGCTGGTACCATTACACTTTCTTGGACTTCTACATACATTTAATAAACTGTTGCTAACAAGTTTACACTTTCCACTGTTGAATATAACAGCTTGTTAGTGGGGATAAAATTCGTATAGTGATGATCCTTATCCATTTTATTTATTTGATTTTAAAAGCACTTGTTTGCAAACATATCCTATAATATATTTCAGAACTTTTCTACATTTCACCTGAAGAAAGAACCTTTATTTAATTAGGAAATCCATAAAAACAACTAATGGTAGTTAAATTAGAAAAAATATTACAAATAAAATAATAAACCACACCTATGAAGAAATATAAAAATGAACATATTATTTTTTTGTACCTGCCAAAATTCTGCATTTTTAATAAGCTCATCTTTAACTGCATATTTTTCTTTGGATCCGGAAGTCCAGACTCTAACCTATGAGCCACCCACCCCCATTATTTTGTTATTAAACACATGTTTTTCTGGCAAAGGATGAAAATAGTATATTATGCAACGATCATGTAATAACCATTACATGAGAGTTGCATACGCTATTTTTTCTACACCCGATAAATAATCAAGACCTATAAATATTCTATTTATATTGGCATTGAACACAATAACAGTAATTACTCGTATTTCTATAAAAAATTCTACAAAATTGTAATTAATGGTATTACCTTGGGTATTGGTATTACCACAGATTTTTGGGGCAAAATATTTTGTACTGCATTTTCTCCTTTCTCCGATATGTGTGGAGGAGTCTTCTATATCGCTGATATCAGACATTTTAATATTATAATTATCGAAGTTTAGCTATCTACGAAAATTTAATACGTTTTGACAACTAAAACAATTACATAGGAATTTAGGACAAACGTCAAACATCATGCTTGATTGAAAAATTGTAGGTTTCTATTGATTAAAAATCTGTATCATAATGAAAATCTGTATCATAATGGGTATCATTATGAAACGGATTATGGGCATATAAGTGCATTATTATAATACGGGTGTAGAAAAATTGTATTCAGTTTATCAATACTAATGTTTGCACTTTTATTAAAAAATTCTTCACTAATTAGAAACGATTTACAAATTAGAAATTAATTGAAATCATTAATTTTTTTGTTACCAAGTAAATTTATTCGTTAGAAGATAATAATAATAATAATAACATTAATAATAATAATAATTAATAATAATAATAATGATAATAATAATAATAATAATAATAATAATAATAATAATAATAATAATAATAATAATAATAATAATAATAATAATAATAATAATAATAATAATAATAATAATAATAATAATAATAATAATAATAATAATATTAAATAATAAAAAATAATAAAAATAATAAAAATAATAAAAATAATAAAAATAATAAAAATAATAAAAATAAAAAAAATGATAAAAATAATAAAAATAATAAAAATAATAAAAATAATAAAAATAATAAAAATAATAAAAATAATAAAAATAATAAAAATAATAAAAATAATAAAAATAATAAAAATAATAAAAATAATAAAAATAATAAAAATAATAAAAATAATAAAAATAATAAAAATAATAAAAATAATAAAAATAATAAAAATAATAAAAATAATAAAAATAATAAAAATAATAAAAATAATAAAAATAATAAAAATAATAAAAATAATAAAAATAATAAAAATAATAAAAATAATAAAAATAATAAAAATAATAAAAATAATAAAAATAATAAAAATAATAAAAATAATAAAAATAATAAAAATAATAAAAATAATAAAAATAATAAAAATAATAAAAATAATAAAAATAATAAAAATAATAAAAATAATAAAAATAATAAAAATAATAAAAATAATAAAAATAATAAAAATAATAAAAATAATAAAAATAATAAAAATAATAAAAATAATAAAAATAATAAAAATAATAAAAATAATAAAAATAATAAAAATAATAAAAATAATAAAAATAATAAAAATAATAAAAATAAAAATAATAAAAATAATAAAAATAATAAAAATAATAAAAATAATAAAAATAATAAAAATAATAAAAATAATAAAAATAATAAAAATAATAAAAATAATAAAAATAATAAAAATAATAAAAATAATAAAAATAATAAAAATAATAAAAATAATAAAAATAATAAAAATAATAAAAATAATAAAAATAATAAAAATAATAAAAATAATAAAAATAATAAAAATAATAAAAATAATAAAAATAATAAAAATAATAAAAATAATAAAAATAATAAAAATAATAAAAATAATAAAAATAATAAAAATAATAAAAATAATAAAAATAATAAAAATAATAAAAATAATAAAAATAATAAAAATAATAAAAATAATAAAAATAATAAAAATAATAAAAATAATAAAAATAATAAAAATAATAAAAATAATAAAAATAATAAAAATAATAAAAATAATAAAAATAATAAAAATAATAAAAATAATAAAAATAATAAAAATAATAAAAATAATAAAAATAATAAAAATAATAAAAATAATAAAAATAATAAAAATAATAAAAATAATAAAAATAATAAAAATAATAAAAATAATAAAAATAATAAAAATAATAAATAATAAAAATAATAAAAATAATAAAAATAAAAATAATAAAAATAATAAAAATAATAAACATAATAAAAATAATAAAAATAATAAAAATAATAAAAATAATAAAAATAATAAAAATAATAAAAATAATAAAAATAATAAAAATAATAAAAATAATAAAAATAATAAAAATAATAAAAATAATAAAAATAATAAAAATAATAAAAATAATAAAAATAATAAAAATAATAAAAATAATAAAAATAATAAAAATAATAAAAATAATAAAAATAATAAAAATAATAAAAATAATAAAAATAATAAAAATAATAAAAATAATAAAAATAATAAAAATAATAAAAATAATAAAAATAATAAAAATAATAAAAATAATAAAAATAATAAAAATAATAAAAATAATAAAAATAATAAAAATAATAAAAATAATAAAAATAATAAAAATAATAAAAATAATAAAAATAATAAAAATAATAAAAATAATAAAAATAATAAAAATAATAATTATTACATACACATTAAACATGGAATATTATTTATTGTAAAAATTATTTTAACAGTGAGTTAACATTAATTATTCTAACGTCGCGTCAGTCTGACAGCTTTCCTATCCGTTACCGTGGCGGTTAGTACATGACAGTCCTCCGCCGCGATTCCTGGATGCCGCACTCCTGGGGCTGGTAACAACTGCTCGAAATGCCTACGCCAAACAGCGCCATCATCGGTCTGTATTTCATAGTGTAGTCGACCATGCCGGCGCGCCACTGTGCCAAACTCCCATTTTCGCTTCGGGTTGGAGTAGTTTCTGGCTTGGACACGGTCACCTACTGAGTAAGTTCTGACGGTTGGGAAAGCGTTGTCAGGTCTAGACGCTCTTGGAAGTGATGAACGTCTGAACATCACGTGCATCTTAGTTCTAACGTCCCTTTTGAACATTAGTTCATAAGGAGTCTGACTGTTCTGGCTCGGTGTTCGCCTGAGTCTAGTCTTAAGGATAAGGAGCTTATCCGTTAAGTTGCCTTTCTCGCTCTCCATCGCGCGAAGCGATTTCTTTATAGTTTGTACATAGCGTTCGGCCTGGCCGTTTGTAGCTGGGTGGTACGGAGCGGACGTCACGTGCGTAACCCCGCAGCTTGAAAGGTAGTTTTTAAATTCTTGTGATACAAACTGCCGTCCATTATCCGATACAATTGCGTAAGGTGTGCCGAATGTGCAAAATAACTCCTTGAACTTAAGAATGCACCATGAGCTCGTGGTAGTTTTCGTGGGAAACATTTCTACCCATTTTGTGAAAGCATCCACAATAATCAGAAGTTGATGTCCTAGGACAGGTCCAGCAAAATCTATGTGTAGTCTTTGCCAAGGTCCACTAGGTAGTTCCCAGTGATGTAAAGGAGCTTTCGATGGCTCATTCTGTTCTAATCTGCACGCTCGGCAGGATTTTACTTTGTTTTCGATGTCTCTATCTATGTTTTTCCAATATACGTAGCTGCGTGCTAGTAATTTCATTTTTAAAATACCAATATGTCCGGCATGAAGTTCATCAAGTACACGTGCACGTAAACTCTGCGGTATTACTACTCGCGTCCCCTTAAGTATACAGTTATCTTGGAGTGTTAGTTCATTGTCATTGTAACCGTGCTGACGTAATGAGCGTCCAGTTTGCAATGTTTTTAGTAAAATCTTTAGTTCATCGTCATTCCTTGTTTCGGTAGCTATGACTTCTGGTCGAACTTCAAAGATGTTAATCTGTTGTAATTGAAAACTGCAATGTTGGTCTTTTGATGTTTCTTTTACTATTTCTACTGGAAATCTTGATAAATAATCGGCGTTTGAATGTTTCGCGGAGGCTCTGTATTGTACTTCATAGTCAAATCCTGATAAAAAATGTGCGTAATGGAACAATCTCATTGTACTTAGTGCTGGTAAGGTTTGGTGAGGATGAAATATCGAGGTAAGGGGCTTATAATCCGTTATTAATGTGAACTTTCGGCCGTAACAGTAGTGAAAGAATTTTTTTATACCCCAATAGATGGCCGTTGCTTCTTTGTCAATTTGACTGTATTTTCTTTCGCTCGATGAAAGTGTTCTGGAGGCGAATGCAATTGGCCTTTCTGATCCATCTTGTAATTTGTGAGCAAGAACAGCTCCCAATCCAGTTGGTGATGCGTCCGTGGCAAGTATCAATGGTTTCTTAGGGTCAAAATGGATGAGAACTCTTTCACTTAAAATTTCCGTTTTAATGTTATTGAAGCTGTCTTCGCATCTCGATGTCCAAGTAAAATCTTTCTCTTTCTTAAGTAATTCATTTAGAGGGCTAGTAATGGAGGCGAGGTTCGGTATAAATTTGTTGTAGTAGTTTGCCATGCCGAGGAAGGTTCGTAGTTCGTTAATGTTAGTCGGTCTACATGTATTGGTTATTGCTTTGATTTTGTCTTTATTTTTATGTAGCCCATCTTTATCAATTGTATGACCCAGGTAAGTAATGCTTCGTTTGTAAAATTGACATTTTTCTTTGTTTACGCGAAGATTATTGTTTTTTAGTTTCTCCAATACTTGTTTAAGTCGTGTTAAGAGTTGTTCTTCTGACGCTCCTTGAATTATGATATCATCGAAAAAACATTTGACTCCGTCTAATCCTTGCAGTAGCTGGTCCATGAACTTTTGCCAAAGGTTCGGTGCAACTTTGACTCCAAACATTAAGCGATTGACTTTGTAGGTGCCCTTGTGCGTACTTAATGTTTGTAATAAGGCACTTTCTTCATCCATGACCATGTTAAGGTAGGCTTGACAAATATCTAGAGTACAGAAGTATTTGCCTCCATTCATTTCTGCAAATATATCCTCAATTATGGGAATTGGATAGTTTTCTTCCCTGATGACTTTGTTAAGAGTGACTTTGTAGTCTGCACATAGTCGAATGCTGCCATTCGGTTTTACAATAGGTACAATTGGAGTGCCCCAATCTGACTGGTCTACTTTCGTGATCACCCCCTCCTTACATAGTCGGTCGATTTCTTTATCAACTTTCTCTTTTAAAGCATAAATAATAAAAATAATAAAAATAATAAAAATAATAAAAATAATAAAAATTATAAAAATAATAAAAATAATAAAAATAATAAAAATAATAATAATAATAATAATAATAAATTAATAATAATAATAATAAAAACAACAATAATAATTTAATAATTCCTTCTTCCTTATTTAAAAAATAATGTTGCTACAACAATATTTGTATTTCGATAATCTTCAATATATTTGTGTTACCTTTTAAAAGTTAATTTCAAGTAATCATTATCGTTTCGCCATATTTTTATCAAAATTTGCAGAGGGGCTCGCCCTTGATCCCTTTTCTGAATACGACACTGTTTGGGACTTAAGGAGGTCCTTTCGCCACCAATGTTAAATAAAAAATATTAGATTATGACTAAAATTTATTTTTTTTCTAATAGTTGAAGTCCTTATTTATCTAATGCTGAACTTTTAACTATACCTTACCGTGCAAATTTTTGAGAATTTTTTTTTAAATGTGAGTATTTGTGCAGTGTCTTATGAGAAAATAAGACCTCAACAACAATTCTCGAATTATATTATTATTTATTGATTAGATGGATTAGAAAAAAACTAAAAATAGGGTTTTTGAAATATTTAGGTTTTGTTTTTTACAATAAAATATATAGGTTACCTTGGAATTTATTGAGAAATAATTATTAAAAAAAAAATTGAAGTAACCTAGTTGAAATTTTTTTGTGATTTTTTAATATTAATTTCTCAATAAATACCACGGTAACCTATATATTTTATTGTAAAAAACAAAACCTAAATATTTCAAAAACCTTATTTTTAGTTTTTTTCCACTCCATCTAATCAATAAATAATAGTAAAATTAATTATAATTCGAAAATTGTTGTTGAAGTCTTACTTTCTCGTAAGACACTGTACAAACACACACACATTTTAAAAAATATATTTTCTTAAAAATTTGCACAGTAAGGCATAGTTAAAAGTTCACTATTAGATAAATAAGGACTTCTACTATTAGAAAAAAAATAATTTTAGTCATAATCTAATATTTTTTATTTAACATTGGTGGCGAAAGGACCTCCTTAAGCCTTTCTCCGTATATTCAATACTACTGCTACTGTATTAGTTTATATTAAAATTAACTTTCCCATCTATTTCCTTGAGCGCAAAACTTTACCGAATTCAATTATAATCTATGTTTAGCAAAAACCACAGTCTTCTATGTATAATGCAATATGTAATTTAGGAAAATTGTTCGTCTGAATTGGAAGCAACAATTTCGTAGCTAATCTCGTTACAAATAAATGAAATAATGCCACAAATTACATTGGCAGATTTTTATCAGACTTCAATGACAGAATGAGCTTAGGGGTAAAAAAAATGATAGACTTACTATTGAAGTACCTATTAACCTTTGCGCAACCAGATACTTGCAGGAATTGGTATTGCGGTAACAATTCTTGCGAACGTTGCCAAGGACGCATGCAGAATATTTTTACAAGGGGGGTCATATTTATTTATTATTTTTATTTTATCTACCTTTTTAATCAATTTTGTTGTTAAATTCTTAGAAGTGTTGATAGAAAGGAAATTCATTTGAATTAACTTATCAATTAATATTATACATTTTTTGCAAGATTGATCAATTTGATATAGCGACAGGGGGACACTATCTCTATCTGACAAACAAATAAACGGATTTAGCTAAAACATGTTGAATTTTTTTTTTTAAATGGATAAATACATTTTTTTATTTATTTTATCATATTCTACGGCAAAAAATATGTCCAGTTCGTGTTTATTTCCCTATACTATAGTCTATTTTTATGTATGAGAGAGTAATAAAACAGCATTTCTAATGCAAAACTTAGTACGGTCATTTTAAATATTTTTACAGAATAATCAAAATATTTCCTAAAATTGTAATAAATGTACCTGAGCTATTACAAGTTTTGGGTCTTTTTATAAGCTGTACAGAATAATAGAAAAAGGTTTGGACAGGCCAAAAGCCTTGTGTATTAAAGATTACGTAGCCGTATCTTAAGATTATTTTCAATAAGTACCTATTTGCCAATTTTGTTTTATTTTAATTCCAAGAATTTCTTACAGTAATCGAATTATAAATAGATAAATACCTTCCCAACAAATTTCACTGAAAATGCGATTATAGGTTTTCCATTTAGTAAGGAGGTCCAAGTTGTGTATTCTTGACAGTTTACTAAATGTCGTTTAGTTGCAACTTGCAAGGTGCAGTGTGAATTCTAGTGTGATCATGGAAAATTTGGAAGGGCCGCGTAAACGACAAAAAATCGGTCCTTTAACAGTTAATGAAAAAACATTAATATTTAATTGTTTTAAATCATTTACAGACAAATATTTATGTAAAAGTGTTGATGACACAGTGGAATTAGTTAGTAGTGCGCTTGGTGTTTGGAAATCTACGATTTACAGAGTTGTTAAAGAAGAGAAATGTGGCGAGTTTCAAACAGCACGTAAAGCTCCAGGAAAACCAAAATTTCAATTAGAAAATCTTTTGAAAGAAAAACTTCGAAGGAAAGTGCATGCGTTCTTCTTTAGAAAAGAATTTCCGACAGTAGACAAAGTTCTTGCCACGGTTCGAGATGATAAGGATTACCCTGAAATGAGTCGAAGCACACTATGGAAACTTTAAAGAAATAGGTTTTCTATGGAAAAAGCATTCCAGAAAGTCTATTTTAATAGAAAGAAGCGATATTGTAGTATGGAGAAGAAATTACCTAAGGACTATAAAAGAAATGAGAAACCAAAGAAGAAATATATTTTATTTAGATGAAACATGGATCAACGAGGGACATAAACCAAATAAATTTTGGCAAGATGAAACTGTTACAAGTCGAAGACAGGCTTTTTTAAATAATTTATCTACTGGTTTAAATCCACCATCTGGAAAGGGGCGCAGACTAATAATAGTACACATCGGTAGTTCAAACGGTTTTGTTAAAGGTGGTTTATTGACTTTTGAATCTACTCGTACCGGTGACTAACATGAGGACATGAATGCTGATGTCTTTAAAGAGTGGTTCGAACAAATTATAGATCTTCTTCCTCAGAACTGTATAATAGTAATGGATAATGCAAGTTATCACTCAAGACTTATAGAAAAAATGCCCACAACCAAGTGGTTAAAAAAAGATTTACAGAATTGGCTAAATTCAAAGAATATTAAGTTCCATCCCGGTTCTGTTAGAAAAGAACTGTATCATTTGTGTTCCCATCATAAAGAGAAATTCAAAAAATATGAAATTGATGAAATTGCAAAAAATCGTGGGATGACGGTGGTTAGATCACCACCATATCATTGCGAAGTAAACCCGATTGAACTGATATGGGCACAGATAAAGGGAGAAGTTTCAAGAAAAAATAATTCTTTTAAAATGAGTGATGTTAAACAGTTGTTTTTGGAGGCTGTAAATAATGTGAAGCCTGAAAACTGGGAAAAGGCAGTAAATCATACGATTAAAGAAGAAGAGAAAATGTGGAAGTTGGACAATATTACTGATGAAATGATCGAGCCACTCATTGTAAATATTGGTTGCGACAGTTCATCTTCTGATTTCGATTCTGATTTGGATTTGTAGGTAAGAAGTAGTTTTTATATTAAAATTATTATTTATGAACGTAACGTTGTTTAAAAGTCAAAGTTTAAACCCTTATACCTACATAACCCGTTTGACACAATGTTCTTAACATACCTTGTGGAAAAATAAAACATTTTAGAAAAAATTGCACTTTTTACCTTCAGCTGTTTAGAAGTTATAAGCAGGTTAATTAGGTGAAAATATAAGTGTATACTCGAGGAATAACTTCAAAAAATATTTTAACTGTCTACTAAAAGAAGTGGTACGCCTATGGATTACGAACGCTTTATTATTTTAATACTCTCTCATACATAAAAATAGACTATAATCTTGAACGGTTTTTGATAAAAAGTCGAATATTAAAATAAATTAACTATTTTTAAGAGAAATGCAACATTTTCTATTAAGTAAACGCTGTGTAGGTGCACGCTAACGTGTACAAAATAAAAATTTAGGTACACGCTAAACGTCATCATTGTTCACCGTGACGTAGGTTTTTAGCGTGCACCGATTTACCGCGCCTAAGACATTCGACCGTATACGTTAAATAAACGTTCATGTTCGTTTGTGTTGAATTTTTCTTAATTATAAATACAAATTATGCGTTGTGGTCACGTGTTTAGTTCCTTTGAAGAATTTGAGGCAATATGAAACGGAAAACAAGCAAAAGTTCGTGAATAGAAATAACAGATCTATCGACATCACTAGGGAAGTTTTAAAACGTTCACTAGATGACAAATTAAAGTATTATGAAAGCACATTATACCTGTATACCCGGCGGTAAATTGAGACTAAGAGGAAAAGGATTAAGGAAAACTAAGTAAGTATTGGTAGCAGCTGTATTTTCCTACTGTTTTGAACGATGCTTACTTTTAATTACCAATGTATCTCGTTTTTTCTTAGAACTCATGAAATGGAATGACCCGCATTAATTAAAATTCGCGCCAGCAAAGGAGGTCTTAAGATGAAAGAATTCGTGAAAAATCACTCTAACCACGACATGTCCCAGGTACAATAAGCGCCTCTATATTCATTTAATAAATAAAAATGCTTTTAATTATTTTTTCTACACCCACATTGATATTAGCTATTCTACGCACACTACAAAAAAGGCAAAGTAGGCCATTGCGTTCAACTGCACGAATATTTTTCACATCCATTTTGCCTAGTAAGAAAATTGCACGAATATGAAATCCACCAACTACAGTTCATATTTGGTCATCAGGCTGCTACTATTTTTAAAAATTTTAAATACATGACAATTCTGTCAAACTAATTGTCACTATTATATTTTTTAAATGATTGAAATTGAAAATTAGTGATTCTTGTTAAGAATTGATAAATAATAGCATTTCACAAGGCATTCATCTATTCGCCGGGTGCGCTAAGGAAGCGACATCTTGTGACCGCATTAAATCTGGCCCTATCAATGATGAATTACATGTAAATATATATGTGAAATATAAGCGTAATACGTGATAAATATTAAATAAATAGTAAATATTACATATCGCGATTAAAAAAAGTAAGTATAAGTAATTTTAATGAGTATAAAATGCATTTTATTTTAAATAAAATAATGCTGAATAGATAAAGGCCAAAAATAAAGAAGAACCTAAGAATAGTATTAGGTTAACCGTCAAAAAAAGGTTAGTTTAAAAATTTAAACTATTAATATGTTTTAATAAATTCTCTGCCAATGAACATCATTATTCAAACAGGATTTAAGGCAATATCTCATGAGATATTGTTTCAACCTAAAACTTTGTACAAAGGAAAACAACTGGTAAGGGCAAATCATGTCAGAGAAGTGAAAGAATTTAGAAAATGCGCGGACTTGCCTCCTCTTCTGATTTTTTACCTCCAATAAAATGATCGCTACAAATGCAATCATTTGGTTTTGGAATCCACGGTGATCCATCAAGACTATAAAAATATTATTTTAATTATAAGAAAAGGTAAAGTTAGGTTGTTTGTACATTACTTACTTTTTTGTTTTAACTGCTTCTATCCATTTCGCTCTTTTTTCTAATTTCCAACTGACAGTATAAAATTTGCAACTACTATTTTTGCCTGTATTTTTGCAATTCACAAGGCAACAAGTAGAATGCCCCATTTTTCGTATAGAATAAGTACGGTTAACTGTCAAAACGTCAAAAGACCGAGAAAAACAAACCGTATTTTGCTTAGCGATTTTGTCATATTCAGGCTATCGTATGCCGTGAAGATTTATCCCTATTACTTCTGAATGGTTAAAGATTAAAGTATAGGAATTGCTTTGTTGGCAAGAAAAAACTATGATTAACAAATTTGTATTTGTTCAAAATTTTCCAAAACTCAATAGTTTTTGACATAATGGCGTAATAATTAAAAATTAAATGTAATTCAATTTAAATTTTTGTTAAAACTCAAAAACTAATAACCTTAGGAAAATTAATTATTCACCATTCGACGGAGAAAACTGTTCTCTACAAATTAGCAGGAACGAAAAATTTTTCGTAAATCCAACCGTTCATGAGATATTTAAATTCTTTTATTAATTTATTCACAACAAAATCCAGATTTAATGCCTACTTTGTCCACTGCGAACGCTGCTGTCAATTCGACTGTCCCCACCATATACTTTGCACCTTGCAAATATTTACAAGAAAAATTATATTCATAAATTTTTAGAAATCTATATAAAATAAATTTAATTATAAGTATTTAAACCAATACGTTAGGAATGTCGATAGAGTTGAGGGTAGCGTGATTAAATGCCATGCAGGAAGGTTGGGGTTCAAATCTGATTGAAGACAAACTAAATAATATTTTTTTTTTTAGTTTGTTTTATATTTTAGATAAAATCATAAACTACTTTTAAATTAGTTATTTTATCTCAAAACCCTAAATTAATTTTTTAAATTTGTAGATTTTTGATAGTGGGTCATAGAAAAAATATACTGTACAAACAGTCATAGGCATCAAACAGAAACGTACTAAAAAATAATCTGGTCCGACCATTATTTATTTGAATTTCATAAGAATAAAGTTATTGTTATTGTAGTTGGCTTGTCTCACTCCTAACATACAAGAAAATAAGATTTACAGCGTATGATGTTAATTTTGTATATAATTAAGATACTGCATGTTTAAAGACTACGTCATAGACAGGGATGATGTTTTAGCGTGTACCTACGTTTTTTATTGCGTACACGTTAGCGTGCACCTAGACACAGCGTTAAGTAAACATCTTAAAAGTAGGTGCCGAAACGTTAAAACTCACGTAAAAAGTAAAAAAAAACTCCGCAAAATGATCGGCTTAAAAAATATAGCCTCTAACCGAATTCCCCATCTCTTCACAACTGGCTAAGGGGGAATTGGAGTATTGAGCTTTCTGTACCTGTAACGTGTGGAAAGTGATTTAACCCGTGGCATTTCTGAATAGTGTATATGTATCTGTAACGTGTGGAGGGTGGGTTACCCCCCCCCCGGCACTTAGGCCTCATTAAGTCCATTGTGCATCCTGCTAAGATGATGGGTACCTCCTAGCTCGTGAGCCTTGTGAGCCAACCTACAGATTAAATGTAGTTGACAACGTCGTCAAGAGGTGCTTCTCTTATATCGGCCGGTGTTAGCCGATACTCGCCGAACACAAATCTTCTAATAAATGAGAGCGTCAGGAAATCGTAAAGTATATACTCGATGGTCTCATCTTCTTGTTCGCACCCTCTGCAGAGTGCGGATTCTGATAGCCCCATGATATGGAGATGCTTTCGTACTTGGCAATGACCAGTCAGAATGCCTGTGACTAGGCGCAGATTCTGTCTAGTCATAGTCAAGTATTTGTTTGCTGCAGTTTTGTCAAGATAATTAAAGAGCTCCCTGGCAACTCTGTTGTTTCTTGTTTCATCCCATCTTTCCTTGAATTTCACAAGGGAATGTTCTTTAATTAGGTCTGTCACTACCGATTTTATCAGGCCGATAGAAGGGCCAGGTCCAAAAAGTATTTGGTTGGCTACTTTCTTGGCTAGTGAATCAGCAAGACGGTTACCTTTCGATGTGGCATGACCTTTGATCCATCTTTAGGTGACCACATGGTTGATGGATACTTCGGCCAAAGCTGCGTGACATTCTAGTACTAACCCTGAGTAAATTTGTGGTCTGTTCAGGGTGAGTAGTGCTTGTCTGCTATCTGTATAGATGAGCATGTTCCTTCCAGTGATATTGTTTCTGTTGATTAAAAATGAAAAATTAATGATCTGCAAAGTTAACAATATTATTTTATGAAACACAAATATTTTGTATTCGTAAATTTGCAACGTGCAATGTAAAAAGTTACGAAGTAGTTTTATGAAATAGGCCCCTGATCATCTGCATATGCTATTGTGTGGTGACTGTCATGATTGAGGCGGCTGATGAGGGTATCGAGGACCATGTTCCTCAGTAGAGGTGATAGCACCCCTCCCTGTGGGCATCCCCTTGCAACCAAGCCTCTTATATTCACTTCTTCCACACTTATGTTTACTGCTCGCTTTGAAACTATCTGTGGAACATTCCTGTTGGTTAGTGAGTGATTGTCTATGGGAAGGTTTTATCAAATGCACCTTCTATGTCATGAAAACAACCAAGGCGGACTCCTTTTTGTACAGGAATCTCTCTATCCGGCCAGCGACTAGATAAAGGGCTGAATCAGTAGATCTGCCTGGGGTGTATGCATATTAGTTTGTGTGTAGTGGTGTTGTTGTAATCACCGCATCCCTTATGTACCTTTCGCATAGTCTTTCCAATGTCTTCATGGAAAACGATGTCAGACTAATCGGTTGGTGTGTTTTTGAGACAGTGTAATCCATCCATCCAGGTTTGGGTATGAATACCACTTTTTCCTCTCTCCATTTTTTGAGGATGTACCTCAGAGCCAAGGAGAATCTGAATATACTTACCAGGTGCGGTGTAAGTTCTTCCAGACCCTACTTAAGTAGGGCTGAATAAATATCCTCAGGTCCTGGCGATTTAAATGGAGAGAAGCTGGATATTGCACATCTAATTTTTTCATCGTGTTTGCTAGTTTTCCAATCATAGACAAATGGGTTGTATTCTTCCATTATTCTTCCAGTCGGCCACGTCTGTGATGACTGAGTCAGGGAAGTATATTGACAGCAGAAGTTGGATGTTATCTTCGAGGTTGGCAGTTTTTGTGCCATATTCTTTGATGAGCGCACCAATGCTTCGGTGTGAATTTTTTGAGAGAGCTTTTTGAAGCCTTACCGCCTGCGGAAAATCTTCGATTTCTTCGCAGTGAGATCTTTATGCATCTCTCTGTTTTTGTCTGACGATTTTTTTGTATTCTCTAAGGTGATATTTGTAGGTATCCCAGTCCTCTTTAAGTTTTGTGGTTCTTACCTTATTAAATGATTTCCTAAAAATCTTCCTGAGGTGATCCAACTTGTGACACCACCATGCGGTAGTCGTCTGATCACGTTGGACTAGCCTCAGAGGATAGGATTTCTTATAGGCATTATTTATTGTGCTTTGGATAGTGTTCCAGTACTTCTCCAAAGCATTGTTATTGTTTGGTGTTTTGGCCTCCATCTCTCTATGAGCCTCTTGGAGAAGGTCGGTATAGGTTGCCCTGTCCGTCTTCCTAGGGTTCTGAGATAGTGTGGAGGTCGGCAACATCCAGTTTATTTTTAATGTTAACTAGCGGTGGTCTGAGGTCGAAATGTTATCAGACATCTGCCAGTTTATAATTGATTTATATATTTATAGTTTTGGATAAAGTAACATCTATTACTGTTTGACTGCGAGAGTTTAAAAATATTAGTGTAGTACCTTTATAAATACACAGATTTTTGGTAATTATATAATCATAAAGTACAAAAATAGGTATTCTTTTAGGCAAACTTTAAACTCTTCTCATGGACAATTGGCACTTTGTATTATATACATATAAATTGGGTACATTTGACTTATTTTGACGTCTACAATACGTGATAGCTCTGTGTCCTAGCAATTTTGGCACATCTTATATGTAAAATATCTGTTAATAAAATGATAATCAATAACTCTGAATCGTTAAATTGTTTGAATAGCTCAAATGTAAATTGTTTAGTTGATTCCGAAATATCAATCTAATTTTTAAATATATGGGAGTTGAGGTTGAAAGAATTCGAAATACCGTGGTCGCCATCTGATATTTTAATAAATATCCTAAATTGAGTCAGCTAACTTCTTTGATTTTCCTTAATATTTTCTATTTTCTAACACCAAATTCAAAAGGACACCAAGAGTTTTGAATTTTTTGAAGCTTACAGTTGGTTATTTGATTCAAATAAGGATCGTAATTTAAAACACCGTAATTTATGATGGACAATACAAAACTTTCACTAAAATTGAATCTCAAAATACCTCTTTTCCTGTATAATTGACCAGATACGATTTTTTGACTTGAAGCGAATCATACTTTTGAAACCTAAATCATAGATAATGTCTAAATTTTTGGCACTTTTTATTCGCTCCGTGCGCGACAGCGGCGCCAATTCGTTTTGGTACTAATGGACTATTTCTGCGTATACGGACAAATACAATTTTTATTAGAATTCGCAAATAAAAAGTATATATATGTTAGTTTTAATAAAAGTATATGGATTTGTAAAACGAGTAAAACATTAATTTATTATTATTATATATTTTTACCGCTTAAATTAAAGAAAATTATGTATAATCAATAAAAATCAATAACAGTATTTAATGGAAAATGTATGAGAAGTTGCCTAAGTCTAATAAGTTGTCATTGAAGAATTAGCCTATTCTGTCAAAATAAAAAAATACCATTTAATAATAGCGTGAAGTTAAAATGTATAGAAAAGAATCATTATTTATATTTTTATTTTTGTTCGAAAGAAAACATAGAATGAATGATTAAAGCTGTTTTCCCATCAGTAAGTCACAAAATTGCATTCCAGCCACATATCACATATCACAGGCAGAAATCTTGAAATCTAGTCCTTTCTGAATGAATATTTAAGAATAAAGGGATATTAAAGAACATCGTAAAATGATAATTTATTGTTTATTTAAAACCTTTCAAGTTTCTGCTGTCTACTATTTCCAGCATTACTGTTATTATTACAAAAATAAAGGTTATTTTTCTTCTTATTGTACACCTATCCATTTATTTCTTTGATTTAATTTCCACTTTGCTACTGAAAGTTTAACTGTTTTTTTTTGCTAGTATTTGTACAATTTTCAACACAGCAACTCCAGTTGATTATTGTATTGTTTTTACCTACTTTTTTTGAAAAAAAAGTAAAATGTATACGTGTATTTGATATGCCAAAATTACAAAATATCGCCCTAAAATGCACGAATTATCCGCAGCTAGCGCTAGTATCGCTTTTGCTTCCCTTTCCATGACTTCGCACGGAACAAATATGTTTATTTTGAATTAATAACGTAAGGTTACATTATGCTCTGTATTTGGACAACAAAATATAAAAGTTTGACTTGTCCTGACCCTTCGGCTCTCCGTCATGTTACGACGTTGGCGGCCATTCGAATAAACGAAATGATATTCCCGACGAGTAATTTTCTGTTCTTTTGATTTCGAAAACACAGCTAAACTACGGCGTACAATTACTCTTGCGCTTGTTACCTATTCTTAATGTTCAAATTGCATGATTATTGTCCAGTTTATCACTCCGGGGGTCAATTACATATCACTTCGTGGTATTTCAATGAATTTCTCGGAATTGTTAACGATAAATGCTTTGTAGTCGTTCAGCGTAACTGCTTTTTATTCATTTTTCCATGTCTTTAGGTGCCAAGATGAACGTAATGATGTAATGAAGCTAAGATCGATTGTTTTTCAATTTAAACTAAATTGAATTTAATAAAAATCCGTAATTATCCTGCTACATAGAAAGAACATTCGGATTTTTGTGAGTTCGGATAAATGAACATGTTAAAATACTGTTTATGCAATTAAAACAATAATTATTTAAGCGTCCGATGTCTAGATTTAACTAGCTAGATCTAAAAAAAATGCCCGGATTTACGTAATCTTCTACAAACCAATTATTGCCTATGTGTTTAATTTGCCACAAAGTTTTTTAAATGAAGTTGTGGAACCTTCCAGGCAACAAGAGTAATTATTACATAAAATGTATAAGACGAATATAGTATATTACATTACGAGTGTGGAAAATCACTTTTCACACAAGTGATGTACAATATTTTTCCTACGACCACAAAATAATGTCATCAAAAAAATGTAAAACCTAGGTTATTATTACTATAATAATTAAAATGTATTTAAAAAAATAATCAACAATAATCGTATTTATTCAATTTTCATATTTTCTAAACAAAAAAAAAACTAAAAAAAAAATAAAAAAAAAACAAAAAAAAAATTATGCCACGCCAGGATTTGAACGCGGTCGAATAATGGCAAAATTGATAAGTTCGCCGTCCTAACCAGCTGAGCTAACAGCCCTTGTGTCAATTGAATGATCTAATCGGTTATGTATTTAACCAAAATAAAGAGCAAACATTATTTTAAAATTATTTTAATAATAATTGTTAAAGATAAATATCTAGGATCTAATTTACAACAATTTCAATAATTTAACAATCATATCGATTTTAGTATTAATATGGATATTACATAGATCAAAATAGAAATTAGCTTACAAAATAATATCAAAAAAATGTAAAACCAAGGTTATTATTACTATATTAATTAAAATGTATTTAAAAAAATAATCAACAATAATCGTATTTATTCAATTTTCATATTTTCTAAACAAAAAAAACTAATAAAAAATAAAAAAAAAACAAAAAAAAAATTCGGCTCCGCCAGGATTTGAACCATAGATTGAACGCGGTCAAAAAATGGCAAAGTTGATAAGTTCGACGTCTAAACCAACTGAGCTAATGGGCCTTACGTCAATTGAATGATCTAATCGGTTATGTATTTACCCAAATTAAAGAGCAAACATAATCTTAGTTATTTTAAAATTATTTTAATAATAATTGTTAAAGATAAATATCTAGGATCTAATTTAAAACAATTTCAATAATTTAACAATCATATCGATTTTAGTATTAATATGGACATTACATAGATCAAAATAGAAATTAGGCGTTTGACATTTTTTGACAACTACTGCGGAAAGTAACATATTCTCACTTGGGTGGAAAGTAAATTCTTAGTCATACGCGTGTGATATAGGACACTTTCCATAGGACTATATAGTGTGATATGTGTCACTTTCCTAAGTGGTCGTAGGAAAAAGATTTATCCTATTTGCAAGGACTGGAGAAGTTATATTTAAAACGGCCAATTATATTAAACTTTTTTGCGTCGTCTTATAAACAAGATGATAATGGACCGAGCTTCATATAACGTATTAGTCATATTTGACGTCGTTTGGTCGACGCGAAAACCCTAATTATTATTTTACTTAAAATAAATATAGTGAATTTCCATCTATAATTGGTATTAAATAAAATTTTAACAATTAAAATGGTAAATTCTTGATCACACCGTCGCGTCGCCACACAGGCGAATTTATGGAAATTCTTGGTCAAAATATATTATATAAGCAAATGAACTAGTTTTTATTTTAACTTTGAAAGGAAGTCATTAACGTGCAAAACATCATGATTTTGTGAAAAATACACAGGATGTCGAAAAAAATATAACATGAAAAAAATTAGAAGAAAAGCTTACTTTTTAAAAGTTGATTTAACATCTATGGTGTTTTGTTATAAATATTAAGTAATAAAAAAGTATATAACTAGCTAAAAAGCTATATGACTAACGCAATCACTGTCTTCTGTATCTAGTTCTTCGATCGGCAATTTCGGCTCATTAAAAACTGAACTACTTCTGTAGGAAAAGTTCGCAATTTTTTGGTTTCATGTCTTTTTATACTACTTATTAAAGGGTCTAAAGATATTAAAAGATTACGAAAAACATCCTCCATGTTTTGCAATCTTGAAAATTTTCTAACAAAATCTTCCCTATATCTTTTAATATCTTTGTTTCTACTCTCTTGCGCCTCTTCTCCAAGTTGCCCTATTGGTAAAATGGCTGTTGAAATAATATCAGAACTATGAACAAAAATTTTGTGAACTATTGTCGCTGGATAAAGTTTTGCATATTTTTTGGCCGTATAGCAGTACTTTTGAAATGGATTGGTATCGATTAAAAATCCAGATATTGTCGAAAGTATAAATTTAAATCGTTTAATTATATCTAGATTTGCTCTTGTTATTTTTGAAGAAACCTCTGAATTTTGGAAAAAACGCCGAGTTGCATTGCCGTCATTAGTGCTGCCGAATTCTGGTTTTGGTTTATCCACAGCTTATGCAATACAGCTCCACAACTCCGTGTCGGCGCCTTTGATTTGGTGGTCGAGAACCAAGCAAGACGGAATGGTGCTATCTCTGTTAGATTCGACGGAAAAGTAGGGCCCGGATTAAAAAATATTTTTATTATTGAAATATTTGAAGACGTTGGCCTAATAAGGTTGGTTACATGCCACATTAAGTAAGTTTTGAGAAATTAAGTTTTAAATTTGTTTTAAATCTGTCAAATATAATTAAAACATTATTTAAATATAAATATTACGAAAAATAGCACATCTTTCGGATTAGGGGTAAAATAATTTGTATGTGGCTAGTAATATCCTCGTTAACAGATGTTTTGAGCTAAAACAGTCACTTCACGACAAATTGTGGCTTGGATCCTTTTTACACCAAGGGCTTCAATTGTTAACGAATTTTGTCACACCCGTGGATGCAAATCAAATGGTACCCCGTGTGTCTGGCAAGTGGCAAGTGTTACTCATCGCGCAAAGAGTTTATACCTAGATAAACGAATGCTTCGATTGAGGTCTAGGAACTCTATGGTATTCTGGAATTATAACGAATCGGTCACTTGTGCTTTTATTTTAACAGTATTGGTTTTATTTAGATGTATTCTTATTTATTGGAATACAGATTTATAGAAGTAATACACAGTTTTTATTAATATAATATATTTAATTTTTATCTGACCATACCGAAGTAGGGAATTTTGAAACTTTATAGTAGTTAATGTAAAATTTGAATTACAATATTACACGAAATTACATAATTAGTACTAATTTTCCGTAGGTACTAAATTTGTACTTGGAGAAAGTAATATCGATTTTTATAAGAAAACTTGAAAAGCAAATTACTTTAGTTCCTATTTCTGATGTAAAACTTAAACCAAGAAAACAAATAAATAGTAGTTTGTTTAACAAGAATGGATATGATAGCCATATCACAAGAAGACGAAGTTTGAGCAAGACGCCGTAGGCGGATTACTCAATCGTCTGATTGTGATATGGACAATCCACTCGACTTATACAGTATATTTTTTCTACGACTCACTAACGAAAATCTACAAATTTAAAAAATTATTTTAGGTTATTTAGACAAAATAACTAATTTTAAAATAATTTACAAATTTTACTAATTTATAAAATAAAATAAACATGAAAAAAAAAAGTTTAATTTAATTTAATTTAATTAGTCCTCGGCATAGATTCGATCCCGGGCTTTTCGCGAGAAAGGCAAATGCTCTGTCTTCATCTTCACCGACAATTTTTAAGTTCTAATACTCGTAATTAAATTAGTATCATGTAGTTTGATTAAAAATTTTTTTTTTAAATGTGGACCCAATAAAAACAAAAATGCTATTATTTATCGAGTCTATACAGAAATAACTCATTTTAATGCATATTTAATATCAATAACTAAAATATATACTGACAATTAGTTTGACAGAATTGTCACTTATTTAAAAAAATTTAAATAATAGAACTTGGGTGACCAAAATATGAACTGTAATTTGTGGATTTAATTTTTTTAAAGTGTTCTCACTACCTAAAATGGATATGAAATATATTTGTTTAGTTGAACGCAATAGCATACTTTTTCGTTTTGTAGTCTGTGCGTAGATTAACGCACAGATATCACAGGAGTGGATCCGCAAGGCTTTTATTAAAAGGTAACCATACAACCATACATTTTAATTTGCCAGGCAAAAACGCGACACCCTGTATATCCAAAGATATTTTTAAAATATGTAGCTATTTTTCAAATCGATATAACTTTTATTTAAAAATTTTTTGCGTGTCTACAACACAAATATTGAACAATTACGCACCAATGGGACACGCTGTATAAATTATAATTTTTAACAATGAAAATTTCTTATAATGTGGTATTTATCGGTTTGGGCCTTTGGGAAAACGAAAGAATGTTTTCTTGCAGGTATAACCCTTATTAAAACAGATTTTGACTGGACAAACAGAATGATGTCTTTTTTTTCACTCATTCCTCTCACAGCTAAAGACTCACCAAAATAATAACAGTACCTTTAACTTTAACTTAAAGTTAAAGTTTAACTTAACACAATAGAGAGCTCAAACAAAATCAACGAAATTATAGACTCAACGAAATTATGCAATCAACGAAATTATACGCACGGCCCAATTCTTATCTAAGTACGCTTCTGAACGCCAAAGCCGTCTTTTCCGTCCGAAGGCGGAGCTTAAGCGATGCGCGACGGAATCGACGCAATCCGTTGCCGCCAAGAGAGTGTTTTAGCTGTATTGTATAAGCTGTGGTTTATCTATCAACACACCCAAATCTAATCGAAAGGCTTCTTGAATTATTTTCTATTGTTGAGCAACTTTTTGCTTATTTTCTTTACCGCGTGCTTGCCACTGACGTATTGGTAATTTGTATGCTAGGTGATGAATACTTTTATAAAATCGTATCTACGCATGAAGTGAAGACAATCCGAAACGTAAATTCTGACAGTATTCTATCGAGGTCGACGTCCAACCGGTGGATTCAGATTCCACACAGTTTTGTTTTTGGATATATAGGACGGATTGCTAAAATACTTGGCACGTAAGTTTGCTAAAGGTTCTTCATTATTATCACTGTCTGCGGAATATTGGTTGTCCTGAAATAAAAATGTAATGAATATTTATAAATTTAAATCACTAAATTAGAAATATTGGTATCTCGTCAATAGGAAGAACATCACCAACTTCCTGAATATATTCAACACAATCATCTTCTTTCGAAGCTACAGACGTATCATCTTCTGAACCATCAGCAACCTCGTCACTGTCAAATCAAACTTACGTTTGGCCATTTCTAAGGAGTACAAATCCACACAAACCGCACAATACACCGATTAGCAAAACAATAAACGTTCACTTGTATTCTGCGAGGCGCACAATTCAAGGTTACAAACACGTGATGATTTCGTCGAGAACTGCGCATGAATACATTTTGTAAAGCAGTAGATATAAAACTACAAGCGGGGTACAAATTGTACCCCAGCCAACAAAATTAATTATAATTTAAAAATGTATAATTGTTGATGATTAACTATGATGTTATTAGTTCACTAAAGTTATTTAATGGCTATGATAAAAGCACAGTACATTTAAAAAAGAATTCTTTCAAATACACGTAATTTTGTACTTGTTGAGTGCACAATGTACCCCCTTAGTAGCACAAAGGTTAAGCAAATATTGTCTAACTGGTTACATAAATTCAAAACCTCCTTTAATGCTCTAGCTAAATGAATAATGGTATGGTCAAGCAGATTCTGTAGACGTACTTCAGCCAAGCTTTCGGTTATTATTAAGTTTAAAGGGTAACATCGTTTTTTTGCTAAAGTTAGTGCCTCATAATTTGGATAAATATTAGCGTAATGTTTCGAAGCCGAATCTCTTGTGGAAGAAAAATCAATCGCCCTTCTTCCACTAGTGCTAGGTGTGGATTATTCCACTTTGGTAAAAATTGAATTACTGTTTTCCACCAGGCCTTATTTTGTTTTTTAAACCTTTTCATATAACGATGAGCATTTTCCCCTTTTACTTTATACACTTTGTAGTCTAATCAACAAGTTCAAAAGCGTGTTTTTGGGACATACTATTACGAAAATTATGTTCAATAGCTTATTCGATTCGGAATAATGTCTAGATCAATGTGTGATGAAAAATTATAAACAAATGGAGGAAAACATTTTTTTTTTACTACTAACATGAGAAATCACCATTATTTACTCCATTCCTCTAATGAGAAGTAATATTTCTCTCCCTAGGTAAATAATGATAATAAAAAAAAACCTAGGTAAATAATGAAACTAAATTTCATTAGTTTCATTTTGTTAATTTGACAACTAAACTCCCAGACTACTTGATATTTTGAAATATTTGAAAAATAAGTAGGAAATAACTAAAGCTGGGTTTATTAAAATCTAATCAAATCAAATATGATAATATATATCAGTGTTAATAGTAAAAATATATATTAACTAGGAAATTCAACACCGGCTTTAAAAATTATTAATTAATAACAATAAATCCATGTCATTAAAATATCAAAAATGCAATGGGATATTTCCTAGAATCATACCAAAATTTGACACATGCCAAATTTTTACATAAATAAAGCCAGTCTGATTAGAAACACGCTCCAGTCTGCTTGATATTTCGAAATATTTAACAAATTGTTAGGAAATTACTTATGTCAAAATTAAAATTGCTAATACATTAATGTTAGTAGTAAAAAAAATTCTATATATACCTCGGCTGAGAAAGCTATTATTTACCTCGCACATTATATCCCTCGGCGCTACGCGCCTCAGGATATAAAAGTGCTCGGTAAATAATAGCTCACTTCTCACCCTAGGTATATAATGTACTATTTTTTAAATAATAAATGTCTTTTTTCGACATTAAAACAGTAATATAATAAATTGAAAAAAAAAATTTTTATAGCACTACTGTGACTTTTCTGTTTTTGTAAACTTTAAAAAATTATTATAAACAAAACATTTTTTAAACTTTTATGAAGTTTTTCAATTTTTTCAAATTTTTTTTACAACTTTCTAGATAGACAATTGACAATTATGATTTAAAAAAAAATTTTTTTCTAATAACTTTTAATTGTTTATAATCGTTTTTTTAATATATCTATTATTTAAATTATTAGTTAAGAAATGTGTTTTTTGTGTTATGTGTTAATGTGTTAATTTTCAGTCAATTTTTTTATAAACTATTATAATTTTTACTTTCCTATCTGTATACAGATATAAGGAAAGTATAGGAATCATGATTTTTTTCGACCTCGAGTTTTCGACGGATTTTTACGTTTTGAGGTCCCCTGAATCCGTTTTGACTATTTTCGCGATGATGTGTGTGTGTGTGTGTGTGTGTGTGTGTGTGTGTGTGTGTGTGTGTGTGTGTGTGTGTGTGTGTGTGTGTGTGTGTGTGTGTGTGTGTGTGTGTGTGTGTGTGTGTGTCTGTGTGTGTGTGTGTGTGTGTGTGTGTGTGTGTGTGTGTGTGTGTGTGTGTGTGTCTGTATAACGCATAACTCATGAACCGATACACGGAAAAACACCAAATTTCAAACTTAAGCTTTGTTCCAGCGTCTAATGAGCTGATTAGATTTTGGGCAGAGTCGGAACATCTGGGGGGGTACTTTATAGGTGATCATTTTTATATTTTATGGAATATATCTGTTATTTATGTTTGGAGAAAAAAATTGTTCAAATAAAAGTTACTTCTAATATTATTATCTATAATTTTTGTTTTATGTAAAAATTTCTGAAATGGTCCGTATTCGAAAAATTTGACAAAATGTGCAAAATTCTGATTTTTATGAAAATTGTTGAAATAAAAGTTGTTTGCGATATCGAGCTCTATAATATTTGTTCATACATGATTTTATTAAAATGGACCGTAATGGAAAAATTGTAGGAAAAGTGCTAAATTTAAATTTTTCATTATTTTCATTTTCAATGAATATCTATAGAAAAATGTTTCGCGGTAGATGTATGTGGACAATGTATATATTTAGTTTATCCTCTAAACATTTATAGAGATGCTGCAATAGGTTGTACAAAATAACCGGAAAAAGCCTGTAATAACTAGATAAAAAAGTCATGTGTTGGACACATCAGATTTTTTTACTAATTCGTTGGAAAGTTTATGCATTCATATTATTTTTAATTTTTTACATAATATTGCAGTGTTTTTGTTACAAATCTTTAAAATTTAGTCAGACTTTTTTTACTGATTCGTTTTTGTCTTTCGCTTCGAGTTTTGTACGTTTCAATGTGCAGCTGCGTGTTTACAGGTCAAATCTTTGGTACGATCCCCTCAACATAATTCATTTTACGACTTTTCTTTCAATTATTTATAGAAATTCTTGCATGTTTTTCAGAGGAAAAATAATTTTTAATATTTTTGATTGAAGATAGCCAGAGAATAGTAAGTAAATAGCTGGAAGTAAAAAATGGAGGAAAACATTTTTTTTTTAATTAATAAATGTCTTTTTTCGACATTAAAACAGTAATATTATAATAAATTGAAAAAAAAAAAATTTTATAGCACTACTGTGACTTTTCTGTTTTTGTAAACTTCAAAAAATTATTATAAACAAAACATTTTTTAAACTTTTATGAAGTATTTCAATTTTTTTCAAATTTTTTTTACAACTTTCTAGATAGACAATTGACAATTATGATTTAAAAAAAAAATTTTTTTTCTAATAACTTTTAATTGTTTATAATCGTTTTTTTAATATATCTATTATTTAAATTATTAGTTAAGAAATGTGTTTTTTGTGTTATGTGTTAATGTGTTAATTTTTAGTCAATTTTTTTATAAACTATTATAAATTTTTTACATAATATTGCAGTGTTTTTGTTAATATTGCAGTGTTTTTGTTACAAATCTTTAAAATTTAGTCAGACTTTTTTTACTGATTCGTTTTTGTCTTTCGCTTCGAGTTTTGTACGTTTCAATGTGCAGCTGCGTGTTTACAGGTCAAATCTTTGGTACGATCCCCTCAACATAATTCATTTTACGACTTTTCTTTCAATTATTTATAGAAATTCTTGCATGTTTTTCAGAGGAAAAATAATTTTTAATATTTTTGATTGAAGATAGCCAGAGAATAGTAAGTAAATAGCTGGAAGTAAAAAAATTTCCAAAGATTTAGTAAAAAAATTATAATAGTTTATAAAAAAGTTGACTGAAAATTAAATAAACAATTGCAAATGTTATATAATTAATAGCTTAACAGAATTGCCTTGAAGTTCAATAACCGAATTTACATTATTTACTGAGCTACAAGCCGCAATAGTTCGAAATACTTAAAAAGAAAATCAATTTTTATAAACAAATATAAAAAACAACAAATTAACAGTAGGTACGGCATTGACAAATGACTTATCTGAGAGATAATTTCATTGCCTACAAAAATGACTTGAATGTTTATTGTCGTATCTCCAATAGTTTAAAAGTTATATCAACTTTTAAGTCAACAAATGGATCAGCTGCTGCAACTTTGATAGTACGTATATTTTCAACGTTTAATAAAAAATGGAATAAAATTTTTCGTTTTTGGAATTTTGATTTCTTTCAGGAAAAAAATAAACCAAAGTTGGGAATTTGTTTATAACAAATTGTTAACTTAATAAACAATGGAATTATTAATAAAAAAAATTTTTTGCTGTCACTTTGTAGAGGACTGTCAATTATGATTTTTAACAGAAAACACATTTCTTAACTAATAATTTAAACAATAGATATATTAAAAAAACGATTATAAACAATTAAAAGTTATTAATAAGAAAACATTTTTTTTAAAAATCATAATTGGCAATTGTCTAGAAAGTTCTAACAAAAAAATTTGAAAAAAATTTGAAAAAAATTGAAATACTCCATTTGATTATAAAAAATTTATAAACAAATGGAGGAAAAAAATTTTTTTTTTTAAATAATAAATGTTTTTTCTCGACATTAAAACAGTAATATTATAATAAATTGAAAAAAAAAATTTATATCACCACTGTGACTCTTCTGTTTTGGTAAACTTAATTATTATATACAAAGTATTAACATTTTTTAAACTTTTATGAAGCTATTTTGTTTTATATGTATATAAAAAGAGCTCCACGAAGCAAAAAAAATTTACGGTAATTATTTAATATTTTTATCAATTTGTAATGATGAGAGAAATTCTAAAAATTTTGTTAATTAACATTTGTTGAAAAATTAATTTTTATGAAAAATTCCAACGGGAATGAATTCTTCTAAGTGTTTAGAGTACATCGTAATTTTTTAAATTTTTGAATTTAATTTTATTAACTTAAAAAAATTATTTTATGTAACGTACTCGGTTCGACGCCGTGCGCGCAACCTAAAAATGGCGCGCGGAAGGCTACTTTGAGCGTTAAATTAAAATTATAAATAATGGAGGTACAGTTCCGGGAGTCAGAACTTATTTATAGCAAATTTCCTCCTCTTTAAGAATCTTTTTTGAAAAATCCAAAAATATTTATAGTTTACAAACTATAGGCGAAAAATCAAACACCATGTTTTTGAGGTGTTTAATTGTTTATAACTTTTGCAATTTTTTATGCACTGCAAAATTTTTCTCTACACATTGATCTAGACATTATTCCGAATCGAATGAGCTATTGAACATAATTTTCGTAATAGTATGTCCCAAAAACACGCTTTTGAACTTGTTGATTAGACTATTGATAAAGCTTTTAAAAGCGACTAAATCATTTATTGATAACGACTCGCATCCAATTGCCACTCGCACTTGGTTACGCAAAAATTCGCACTTCATCTTAAAATTATGCGAAGGATAGCTTGGAATAAATTCCACTAGTTACCGCCTAGTTAACGATGCCGATGTGTAGCTTTTGGTAGAGAGTCTGCAACAAAACAATAATAAGTTAAACATTTTATGACTGGTTCTGTATAATTATAGTCCCTTAAAATTGGTTGATTGATAATTTTTCTTTCAAAAAATTATGTTTCATTGTTTTGCTTTTTTCAAAATATCTTTATTTTTTATATATTATTTGTAATATATTTACTCTATCATGCGTAAAAAATAAACATCTATACTATAAAAGCAACGTAATTATTGGTTAACTCGCTTATATTTATTTTTAGCAATTTTTGATCAAAGACTAAGACAAAGAAAACTAAATGTTTTAAAAACGGATAAAAAATGGCAAATTGTTTAAGTTAAGTAAGAATCTAACACATTAAAGTAAAAAAATTCCTTACATTTGTTTTTATCGGCAAACACATTCCACCCTACTTTTCGCTTTAGAAGAATATTTTTTGTGTGACTTTTTGACGTATATGTACGTTTTAACGAGTATCCAAAGTCTTTGTCAATTTATGGCCCTATGATAATGTCAAAATAGTCTAATTATCACTACCGCTTGCCTCAATAATTCACATAAACTACTTTCATACTGTAATTAATTATTGTCTTTCAATTTTGTCCAAAAATACTTAAAATTGACAAACACTGTTTCTAAATACAAACACTTCCCACAAACTTCAACTTTAAACTGGTGTCCTGAATTAAATATTAAAACTACCTTAATCAAATGGGCAATGAAAGTTACTAGATACCTAATGAGATTATTTATGATAAAATTTCTTGTTTAAACCCAATTTGCTATTTTTAGCGATTGACCAAGAATTTTCAAAAATTCGCCTGTGTGCGTCGCGTCCTAATATTATGTGCATGAAAGAGCTTCACAACTGTCAAAAAAATTTCCAGTGTAATTTCATGGAGGGTATCCGCCAAGAAAAAAATTTCAGAAATTTTTTCTGGTTGTTATGGAAACGTTCTAAAATAAGAGCATTTAAACGGCTATAAAATAGAGATGTAAAATTTTCAAAAATACTTTAATATTTCATATAAAATTATGGAGCGTTGGATTTTTTTTTCTAAAGAGAGCGGTTGTACAGAAAAGGTTGGGAATCTTTGGTACGCCAAAAGTTGTCTTTGTTTCGCAGGCGTCGATTTACTTTCTTAGATTCTTTAAAACGACACCCACGTCCTAATGGTGGTAATTAAATGCATTTAATTAAGACAGTATTTAAAAACCGGATAACCATCATAAAAGTAAAACCAAAATATTTAATGAAAGAATCATTATTAAGATAAGAAAAGTGTTTTTTTCTGTATTTGGAACATTAAAAAACCTCATTTAGATACCGGTCTGGATAAAAAATCCTTTGTTGTACAAAAATTAATTCGAGTTTTTCTTAAATCGCATGTTTTTGAGATAATTTCAACGGTATGTCGTTTTGACGCTTGTTACTTTTTTTTTGAAAAAATTTACATAACAGAGGCACGAAATCACGTTAGCACTTAGATCTTTATTGATATCATCTTGATTCATTGTAGCGAAAAACAATAACCGACAGAAAACAAAGCAAGAAAAATGGAGGGTTTATTTCGAGATTACATCTAAATTTCGTTCCGTTTTATTCTCGAAGCTAAAAACGAATTATCGTGAGTAAAACTCAAAGATCTGAAAGTGTTATCAACTAATCAATAATGAATATAGTTTTTAAAATAAGAGGAATAACTTTACCTACTGTTATCCTGATAGAAATTAAGTTCAAAGAGTGTGATCGATGTGAATTTTTTGGGTGTCCTTTATCTTTGAATGTATGTATTTAAAATATTCTATATAGTTACATAAACGTTTTTCGAACAGTTCTGTAATCGACAAAGAAAAGTGAACTGAGAAAATCGGTCGAGATCTGTTGAGCAGAATATATTTAGCAACAGTAGGTAAAACAAGGCAAAACGGGAAAGATCCAAATTGGCATACACTCAAAGTATAACTGACAATTATATAAAATTACACATCCCCTCGAAATAAAGCCTATTTAGTTCTTCAGTCCTAGCATTTTAACACATGCTTCATGCTTATGTCCAGGTAATCTCTTAGTAATAATAATGCCAACATACTGGCATTATCTTTCTTATGAAGTGGTATCAAATTTGTATGAGCTTACTTCTGGCGTGGAAGGCTGGTTTTTCAGCAAGTTTTTGGAACTGAGATTGTCATTCTGAACGACGATTTTTGACTGACTTCTCCAGGTATATCGCTTCTTTTGTAGCTTCAGTGAGTCCCATATATCCTGCCTATGTGGTGGAAAGGGCAACTGTATGCTTTTTTTGCTGTCCCAAGATATTGAGCTACCAATTAACATAAAAATGTAACCGGCGAAGGAACGTCTATCGTCTGCGTTGTTCCCCCAGTCTGACATCCACATACCCATTTACTTCTTTCTGGTCGTACTTGAGGCTTAGTCCTAGATTCACGGTACCCTTAAGGTACCTCAGTACTCGCTTACTTGCTGTCCAATGTGGTTTTCGGTAGCAGTTATTAAATTGGCCTAAATAACTAACCACGAAACTTATATCAGGTCTTATAGTAATAGCTAAGTAAGTTAATGCCCCAATTAGTTCTCTGTACGGAAATATTCTTTCTTCATCAGTGGGTTCTTCGATAGGTTTACATAATTTTACATTTTGTTCTATCGGAGTGCATACTGGGTTTGTATCATTCATATGAAAACGTTCAAGAAGTTCATTGATGTAACCTCTTTGATGTAAAGTGACGTCTTTTTGAAAACGAACGAATTCTATTCCAAGACAATAACCTACGCTTCTTATGTCTTTGATTTTAAATTTGTTGGTTAAAAACTGTTTAAAATTCCTTATCGTATCTACATTTCTTGAAGCAATAAAAATATCTAAGTAAATAAGTACAAGCATCTTGTCCTGGTTTTCACCTATTCGGTAGAAGCAAGGATTAGCAGAGTAGGTTCTACTCCGAACAAAATCAGGAATTCATTTAGCTTCTTATTCAAACTTCTTCCTGACTGCCGTAACCCGTGTAGAGATTTCTTTAGTAGGCAATCTTTATTACCTTGCTGTAGTTCTCTAAGCATATCTGATGCTTTGGTTTTAATCTAAGGTATGGTATTCGGGTTTTCTAAAATGTATCCTAAAACTTCTTTTAATTGTTTTGGACATTCCATATAAATGGTTTCTTCCAGTATGCCCTTTATTTAAGCACATGTTACATCCAATTGATCAAGCTTCATACCATATCTGGCTGCCAGTGCTGACACTAGACAAATTATGCTTATTCTAACTACTGGCGAAAAGTTTGATTAAAATGTATTCCAGGTTGTTGACTGAAACCCTGTGCGATCAATCGTGCCTTTCTACTACCTAATGTACTATCTGAATTGTACTTATTTCTCAGGATATTTCTACTTCCAACAATATTGTGACCCTCTGGGCGATCCACAATGATCCAAGTATCGTTTTTAATTATTAAGGTAATTGCTTCAGTAATCGCTAGATACTAGTCGTCATGTTCTGGTCTATTCATTGCTTGTATCAAAGGAACTTCTAATATGAGCACTTCTGACTTATATTCAGAAATTTTTGCGTTCGAAATTTCTTTGTATTTTTTCTGGGTTTTCCGCGGGAGCCAGTTTTCAGTAATCTCGGGCGACCACGTCCTCTACTCAATTCAGGAGGTGCAAAAGTAATTGATACTTGACTACTTTCAGGTTCAGGATTAATGTGTATTTCATTATTTTCCACATACACTTCATTGGTCACTTTCAGAGGTTTCAATTCAATTTTTGCTGTTTGGTAATGTGATACTGGCATTAAAATCAGCAAATTTATTAAGTTTTTCTTCGGATTGTTCAAAAAATTTTACGTCTCTGCTAATTACAGTCATTCTATCTTTAGGTATCCAAATGCGATTGCCTTTAGATTGTTCAAAGCAACCTACAAATATTCCCTAATTGCACCTTGAATCGACTTTTCCCTTTCCAGGTACCCTATTTAGGTAAAGGGCTGTCATTTGGTTTCTTGGCTTTCCATAATTCATAGGGTGTTTTCCCGTTGGACAACGGTTTCGAATGTAGTAGCTTTAGCCCAGAATGATGTTGGTTGCTTCGATTGCAATAAAAGACCATCACTTAGATGATCCATTAATAGAAATGGTACAAGCGCAGAAACTACCGTTTTTATTTTGTCTGAAACTCGTGACATTTTAGTTTAATCTAAAAAAGCAAACATTTTTAATTTTTAGAGATAACAAACCTAAGAGCTGCCAGTGAATCCTGAAATATGCTTTTTATACTTTGCACAAACCTTTACTTTTTTTAGTAAAGCAATTCTTGATTAAATTACGTTGCTATACAAAAGCCACTATACCCACCCTCGGCATTGCAAAGCCAAGATGAAAATAATGGGTTTTGTTCAAATTTCGCCCGGTAGAACTGTTTAAAACTTTATTTACACTACACCACACTATAAGTAAAAGCAATCGTATTAAGTAACTCCAAATAAGCACTGCAAACCCCGAACAAAATACAAAAATCGGTTATTTTAGATTAATCGGATATTTCGTTTTTGTAGAGATATTAAATTCGATTTTGATTAATCGATTACAATATTATACTATTTTTCAAACACTACACTATTAACTAACTTGCTGTACTCTAGTGAGAAATAAATAATCGATTTATAAAAATAATCAATTATTGCAAAAACAATTAATCAAAAATAATGGATTAATCGAAAAGAATCGAAAAGAATCGAAAAGAATCGAAAAGAATCGAAAAGAATCGAAAAGAATCGAAAAGAATCGAAAAGAATCGAAAAGAATCGAAAAGAATCGAAAAGAATCGAAAAGAATCGAAAAGAATCGAAAAGAATCGAAAAGAATCGAAAAGAATCGAAAAGAATCGAAAAGAATCGAAAAGAATCGAAAAGAATCGAAAAGAATCGAAAAGAATCGAAAAGAATCGAAAAGAATCGAAAAGAATCGAAAAGAATCGAAAAGAATCGAAAAGAATCGAAAAGAATCGAAAAGAATCGAAAATAATCGAAAAGAATCGAAAAGAATCGAAAATAATCGAAAAGAATCGAAAAGAATCGAAAAGAATCGAAAAGAATCGAAAAGAATCGAAAAGAATCGAAAAGAATCGAAAAGAATCGAAAAGAATCGAAAAGAATCGAAAAGAATCGAAAAGAATCGAAAAGAATCGAAAAGAATCGAAAAGAATCGAAAAGAATCGAAAAGAATCGAAAAGAATCGAAAAGAATCGAAAAGAATCGAAAAGAATCGAAAAGAATCGAAAAGAATCGAAAAGAATCGAAAAGAATCGAAAAGAATCGAAAAGAATCGAAAAGAATCGAAAAGAATCGAAAAGAATCGAAAAGAATCGAAAAGAATCGAAAAGAATCGAAAAGAATCGAAAAGAATCGAAAAGAATCGAAAAGAATCGAAAAGAATCGAAAAGAATCGAAAAGAATCGAAAAGAATCGAAAAGGTTCGAAAAGAATCGAAAAGAATCGAAAAGAATCGAAAAGAATCGAAAAGAATCGAAAAGAATCGAAAAGAATCGAAAAGAATCGAAAAGAATCGAAAAGAATCGAAAAGAATCGAAAAGAATCGAAAAGAATCGAAAAGAATCGAAAAGAATCGAAAAGAATCGAAAAGAATCTAAAAGAATCTAAAAGAATCGAAAGGAATCGAAAAGAATCGAAAAGAATCGAAAAGAATCGAAAAGAATCGAAAAGAATCGAACAGAATCGAAAAAAATCGAAAAAAATCAAAAAGAATCAAATCGAATCGAAAAGAAAAGAAAAGAGTCGGCTAGGGACAATGCGGATTAAAAATAAGGTCTGTCCTAACCACAGTTTGTAGAAATTTGTGCAGTAAGAAGTTCAAGGTAATATCACAGATGTCGCTATAAAACTTTTGTTATTTCTATTACTGTAATAGTTGAAGAAGAACAGGGCCGGAATAAATACAATTTTTATACGAGCGTTTGAAAATTTAATTAAATAAATAATTCGATATATTATTAACAAATATGGTTAAAAAATATGTTTATTTGCGAATGAAATATAACTTACTGCCATACTTTGTAATTATTGGTTTTAAATTTAGTAATAAATACCTATTGCTCTGTCTTTATGAATAAAACAACACTTTTTACCAAAGTTTAATATTTTTAGCTAAGTTTATACGAGTATATGCGTTTCTCCCTAGGTACTTTTTAATATTTTGTTTCCTCTAAAAACAAGTCAGAAATTCTTTATTGATATGTCTATTTGAAATTTTGAAAAATGAACCTTGTAAGGTAATAACTTATGTACAAGTTGGGCCACCTGTAGAGCCAAAACTATTTGATTTTTTAAAATTTGTTTTCACAACGAGATGTATGTCCGAAAAGATAATTTAAAAATGATTTTAATCATACAGGGTTCTTCAAAAAAATGAAACATATTAAAGTCAGGTTTTTTAAATGGAATGCCTTTCATTTTATATTTGAATTGCCCTCGCTTTTTCGATTATAACAATACCAAATAGTATGAGATTATACAGAGTATACGCTAATACGAATTTTATATGAAAATCGTTTTGATCTCAATGGCCTGTATACTGCAAAAGAAACAATTAAAAACCAATCTTTTGTGGTAAAAGATTTTCGATATTAGTCTACATTTTATGCCGATACACTATGCCCTGTACAGGGTAGGTCAAAATTCAAATACCTACATACTTTTCTCACTTTTTTTTAATTGAATTTTATATCACAACCCACTTTTATTTGACGATTTTTTTTCTTCAAGCGTAAATAACAGATATATTCCTTAAAGTAGAAAAATGACTCTCTATAAAGTACCCCCAGCTGTTCCGAATATGCCCAAAATCTAATCAACTCATTAGAGGATAGGTTAAAGCTTAAATTTTAAATTTATTGTTTTTCTCTGCATACATTTTTGAGGTATCGTGCATACAGACACCTACATATACGTATGGCCATATTTGTGACAGTCATGCATAAGAGAAAGAAATTGGGATATATACAATTCATTGTAAGCTTATCAACCCTCCAACTAGAATAAGATATATAATGCTTGGCATTCTATATTATACTCTTCACAGTTTACCAGACTCCCCTTAACCCCCTATTTATGACTATATTTTTTATACTTTTATATCTTCGTTCTTACTTTCTTTTTAGATTATTAAACATTTATTTTATTTTACATATCTTTATTACTCTCCTTATATGCCCACTCCCACAGTATCTTTTTGTTTTTCCAGTTTTTATTTTTGGTCTATTTTAAATTCAACTTCTTTTTCTACTATAAATCAGGACGATAGAGTAGGCGTCAACAGCTCTGTTATTTACTTGCGAGCAATTTTGTGGTAGACAGACACCGGGCTTCGAATCCTACAGAAGTCAATGTGAATTAATTTGCGTGGTCCTCTATAGGATTTGATGGATGCCGTATTAGCAAAAATGTAATTACTGTTAATATGGTGGGTGTGGTTTTCCTCACCTGCAAGTCAAATGCCATCATCAATCATCTTTAAGGCGCCCTGGAGCGCCACGGCAAATATTAATAATAATAGCCGGCCCTTCCCCTATACAAGTCGCTCAGTCGGCTTCAGGTGTTGAAATTCACTCGTAATTGGGTGAATTACCGAGAGTATTATTATTATTATTATATTATTATTATTAAATGTCTGTAACATTCATAACTTCTTTAACAAAGACATAATATGCATATAAACATCTTTTATTTCAAAAAAGAAATATTTTTCTCAAATTAAAACAAATTATTTTTATTACACAATTTTTATCAAATCTTATCTGACAACAAATATCTTAGGCGTCAGTACCTACTTGAGATAATAATAAAAGGTATTTATACTCCTGCTGTTGAATATTTTATTTTGCGAAACATTTTATAAAAAATTAAATATGAAATTGATTTTGTTTATTGTCGGCCTGAGCTACGGTAAAATTATTTTATTTAGTATAATAAAAGTTATTTTTTGATAATTTTATTCTTACACTTCATATATATTTAAATTGCATTCTTTTTTAATTTTTGTTAATTGTCCTTTGTTAATAATGTTTTCAGTTAGCTCATCGGCTATTAGGAACTCATCACCCGACCTAATTCTAATTCCTAACGGGATCAGTGGTGATGGTATAACCACCAGATACTGGGATTGTTGCGCCCCCTCTTGCGCTTGGGACGGCAACACCAAGAACACCAAAAACGGAATTCCAGATCAGACCTGTAAAATTGATGGTGTGACCAACAGCACCAAAGTCGATAATGCTCAATCCGGATGCGTGGAAGGAGGAGTAGCTTATACCTGCAATAGCCAACAACCGATTGTGGTGAACGACACTTTGGCCTACGGATGGTCTGCTGCTTCGTTTACAGGTGGCGAAGATGTTAGCAAGTGCTGCGCTTGTTTTCTTCTCTCATTCAAGGGCAAATTGGCCGGAAAACAATTTTTAGTTCAAAACGTAAACACAGGTAAGTAGGTATTGAGGAAAGGGATCAACAGTATTAATATTCAGTTTGTATTCGGAGTCAATCTCTGGGAGACTGACAGCAAACTCTCAGTGTTTCAATTGTAAATCAGATAATCATCGAAGAAAATGAATTTGTAACGATTTATTACATTTTTAAGGAACTGAACTCAACCAAAACCAATTCGATCTTCAAATTCCCGGAGGCGGTGTCGGAATCTTCAACATAGGCTGCATGACGCAATGGAATGCTCCTGAAGACGGTTGGGGTAAAAGATACGGTGGAGTTTCCACCATAGAGGAATGTCAATTGTTGCCCGAAGTTCTACAACCTGGATGCAGATTTAGATTCGAATTTATGGAAGGTGCCGATAACCCCGACATTACTTTCCAGGAAGTTCAATGTCCAGCCGAGGTTGTCGCTATATCTGGATGTGATAATAACTAATGTGTATTAATTTAACAATAAATAAATTGCAAGAGTTGTTATGTTCTATTCTAGAAATTAAAAATTTTATTACATCGTTTTATTAACTTTTTACTTACCACTTCCCTCGCATCAATGACATAAATTCCTAAAGAAAAATTATACACTGTATCCACATTCAGCACAGAACTAATGTACTAATATAAGATAAAAATAAATAGCTGAGATAAAAGCTAAAAGAAAAGTTTATTGTAGATACTTAAGCAAATGTGTTTGATTAAAAAAATAATAAAGTAGGTCAGTATTATCTATATGATTGTCTTATTTTAAAAACATATTATATTACGTATTCCCGATTCATCGAAAAATATCTCTGTGGTAAATTCTATAAGAATAAATTAAAGAAAGTGCTACTTGGATCCTTTTAAAATTTACAAAAAAAAAAAGGAAAAATTCACATTCGACTTCTATACAAATCAAAGTATTTCGCTCAACTTGGTATGTTTACAGAATTTGTATTACTAATACAAATTAAACACTAAAACAGTGGTCCAGCTGAATATTCGACTCCCGATGTGTGTTTACAATATTTATTTTGTTTAGAGTCGAAACAGTATAGATGCGATTTTAAGGTAGAATCCTATTACAATAAGAACACCACTTCGTCATAACCATTATTTCTAATTTCAATTATATATTATCTATAACTATCAATAAATAATGAAAAAGTAACCTATTTATTGATATAAAAACATATATCCTATATTCCTATAATATTTACACGCCACTAAACCCCTAGTATAGGCGAAGGTAGCTAATGAATTACTTCGCGAAATGATGACGTAGCTGTGTTCTTCTAATTATAATTGGACACTACTTCCGACAATTAACTTTAATTATCTCTTACTATATAAATTGTTGAAATAGTTCAACATTTTGCGCAGTATTCCATTTGTATTGCCTCGAGGTCTTTGGCTTTTTTGCTATAGTCCGAAATTGGCAAGGTGATTACGTCACCCTTTTTCCCGCAATACAGCTATTGTGCCATTTACGACTATACAGTTTTGAAATTTCGAAAGTGTTTTGTGCCTAGCGGGATGTAGATACAAACTTGATTTTTTAATATGTTTTTAAGGAAAATGTTTACTTCTGAAACATATATTATCTGTGAATTTTTTTTATTGCATTTAAATAATCCTGATTACCAATTTATTGGAATTTCTTCATATGAAACAGTACAATAATGTTCGTACTGGACTTGGTAATAAGTAATGTGAAATGCTCGGTAACCTAATGAACAGTCCTCAACCTCATTCTTTTTAAATGATTCACTTATGATGTGCATAATCCCTCTGACACAGACATAAAATGTATTTAACATCCTGTATTTCGGAAAAGATACATATTTTTCTCAATTTAAATAAAATATTATTACAAAATGTTATTATGTGAAATATTACAATTAATATTATCACAAAAAATATCTTAATCTGAAGTGGAAGACGTAGGTCACCACTTGAGATAATAATTAGAAAAGTATATTTATACACCTCCAGTTAAATATTCCATTTTGTTTAAATATTTTATAAAACATTAAAAATTAAATTGATTTTGTTCATTATAGGCCTGAGCTATGGTAAAAGATTTTAAGTTAAATATGGAATATTTATTGGTGTCGTTATTTAAATACCATTCTTTCTTAAAATGATAAATTACGTTTTCTTTTTAATCTCTGTTAATTATTCATTATTATTAATGTTTAAATCTTTTGTATCCTACCGCTGTCACCAATGTTACGCTGGTTTTTGGTATCACAATTTATTTGAACTCAACTTTTACAATAACTCAATTCAACTGATCCAATAACTCTAACTGTTAACATTCACATGTAACGTCTATCATAAAACTGCCAACTGACGACTTATACCGGGTGTTCAAATTAAAATGTTACAGTCAAATACCGCCGAAAATATGCATTTTAGAAAAAAAGTTTCAGCCAAAAGTTTTATAGTTTTTTGGGGGAAACATTTTGGCTAAATTCATTTTTTTGTAGCTGACCATAATATGGCCATATCGAGGTAGACTTTGTTTTTTTAAATGGGAATCCCATTTTTTTCTTACATATTCTTAAAGTACATAAAAAAATAAGAAACTTTTGAGAAAAATATTTTTTTTATTGGACTTTTACTCTTTGAGTAAAAGCTACTTGAAAATGTTGCTGCGCGAAAAAAAGTTGGCCATATTCTGGTTAGCTATAAAAAACGATTTTAGCCGAAAGTTTTTCCCCACAAAACTATAAAACTTTCGTCTGATACGTTTTTTTTTTATAAAAATCGGTATATAGCTGTAACGCTTTAAGTTGAACACCCGGTATAGCTTGCCTCGCCCTTCTCGAACAATCTGGACTTTTCTTTGACAAGGAATGACATTTCGAGACATTTCGGGAATATTCTCTTTATTTACTCGTACCTTTACTTATGACGACCGCAGCACGCTACATGGTGCTGCGTAACATTATTGTAAAAAAATGTTTAATATTTGTTTTAGTGATTGTGGTGGTAGTAAAAGTATAGTGTGCCACTCTTACAGAAAGCCAAATCGACACTTGTGTATACCTCGTATACCACCTATAACTATCAATAAATAAAGAATATATGCGTTGTTTGGTTTGAAAATAGTATTCCTACATTTTTATAATATTAACACGCCACTAAATCCCCAGTTGGTGGCGATATCCAACGAATTACTCCGCCGATTGATAACGTAGCTGTGTTCATCTTATTGTAATCGGACCATACCTTTTTAGTATCCTGCAGCCTATTACTTCTAAAATCATACTTGTTTACATTTTTACATGGAAGCCATGCTCTCCAGATTAATTTTTTTATTATTCATGAGCATTTTATTACAAAAAAATACTATGGCGTTGTTATTGGCCTTTTTATTCAAAGGTTATTTTTTTAGTTTTAAATGAATAATGTGGTCTACTGATGGAAGTATTTACTTGTTAATTTTAGAGGCTGGATTTTCTTCTAACAAGTACTTACAGAACATAAAGACATCGAAAAATAAATCGTCAATTGTTTGGTCACCTTGTTTCGAGTTATGCAAGCGATGTGAAATGAAGTATCATCTGATTAATAAAAAATACTTGCATGCCATGTTAATATGATAAGCGAAGGTGTTCCCGAATTACCGTGAGTCACGTTACGTAGGTGTGGTGGAAAACTAAATCATCGGGGAAATAATTTGTGTCCCTCAGTACATATTCACTGAGAAAACACATTTCGCTATTTAATATTGTATCGCATGTCAACGTATTTTATATCAAAATAATCCCTAGAGGCTATGCCTACTCGCAATGGGATTACACTATCTCTAATAAAGGTAATAATATTTTCCTTTTTTTTTACATTTATAAATATAATGTATCAGGTTAACATTTTTAGAATTGGAAATTGAGATCCTTAGATACAGAGACTACTGCTATACTTATCGGAATCGAGTACTCCTTGTATTCTGCAATTATTTATATTTGTAAAATTTGACGTTTATAACCTATAATTTATGTTTCTGCTTTAGTTATAATCTTGAGTTTAATTTATATAATACTGTAATGTCGTCCGGTAATATAAAGATTAAAATACATTTGGACCAAGTGGGATACCGTAAGTTATTAAGCCTAAATCACTATAGAGACAATCTACTCTTGTAACTTGTTGTCCGTTTGAAGATAGCTTTCAAATAATTTGAGTGATTTTTCTATTATATCAGCTTCTTTTAAGATATCTAAAAGTAAACTGTAAAAGTAAACTGTGCCAAATGCTTTCGGGAGGTCTAAATATATACCGAACAGAAATTGCTTTAATACAGAGCAGTTGGCAGATAATGCTATAGTAGCATCATCTGTAAAAAAAATATTTTTTAAGACTATTTTATCAGATACCTTTTATACCATACCTTGATGTAAAATTTACAAATCTGTCTTCAAGGACTTTTTTAAAAAATCTTTAATCAATGTGTTATTAATAAAACTAATCTGCAATAATAATTGACGTTTGTGAAGTTAAAACTACCACAATTTTGGATTTTTGAATATTGGAAAATTTGTCGCGTTTTTGTCGTAAATTTGTTGCGAAAAAGAAAATTTATCGCTCATCCCCTTTTCAAAATAACCAATCACGAAAATGAGCAAAAATTAAATGTTTTATATGGATAATTTGTCGTTTCTTTGTCATAAATTTACGTTACCGTTTTTTTTTTTTTTAATAGAATTATTTACCCCAAAAATAGTATACTACTTAACCCCAAAGAGCCAAATTACCAATTATCAGAAGCAATCCTGGTAAAAGTTACACCGACTAACCCTTCTGCGGTGTGGGATTTATATCGCGCCAGATCCTTTGTTGCAGAATAAGGATCAAACTCCTTCGTTGTACTGATCCCCTTATAAATAATAACACAGAAATAGTGTAGACAGTTACACCAGGGTCAATTTCAGTGGTAATGTAGCCCAAAATTAAGTTAAAAATAAGTACCAACCTTTTAAGGTCCAGGATATCACATTGGACAGATCTCTGTGAACCTTTGTGTAGTCTGGGATCAAAAGAAAACACTAGTAATCGAATTAAATTACGGGTTTTGAGCTTATTACATTAAATTGTAATTAGATGGATTCTATATATTTTGAGGTGATCTTTTCGAAAAAAGGCAAAACAAAATGTAGCAGTTTTTCGAAAGTGCCGAAATTTTGGATTTTGCCAATTTTTCAATTTTGCGCAGGCGCATGTCCGAAATAAATCAGTATTTTTCAAACGCAGGTTACGACATTTGAAAGCTTATGAAAAATGTTAATTTTTATATGGAAAATGTTAATTTTCATGTCTCATGAGAAATTTTGATCCGATGCACAGTTCTCGCGGTATGGACGACCAAAAAACACGGTTTTTGAGAAAACTTGCCTAAAATTGACGATTTTCTGTTTTTTGGTCTGAAAATTGAGCAAACCCAAATTTCATGTCTTCTGAATGTGTATACAAAGTTTAAAGTGTGTATGTTTCTTCTAAGTTGTAGAATTCTCCCGACAAAAGTCCCATTACACGCGCTGCGCGGGATCCAAAACTCGTGTATATACTACATTACTGTAATTTGATTTTTTTGCGATTTCCAGTTTTAAATTTCTTACATACCTAAATTTATTAGGCTTAAAATTTATTAAATTGTATTTTACTGACTTGTTATAAGACGTTTCTTGAGTTTTGTGCAAAATATAGAATTACCGCAAAATTAGCCGCACGTCGCATCCAGGATAGCCATGGTCTCAGCGTTCGCTATCCGACAAGTTTAAACTTCAAACGGTCATATTATTACAAATTGAATCGCTTGATAGTGTTCATCGGCATATATTTTTAATAACTGTGTAAGTTTTTTCAAATATATTTTTTTGTTAGATGTTTTCGGAAAAACCCGGAGAAAATCATATGGGAAAAAATTAAAAAAAAACTACGCCTTCCGGTTTCCTGCGAATTCCCGAAAAATTATGGCAGATTTCGCCGCGGGACTTATTTTATTTGAGAGCCAACAAAAGAATATGCAACTTCTCTCACGGGCACATATGTCTAACATTTATAATTTCGCCACAAATTCATCGCAAATTTCATGTCCATGGTTTTGATCAACGTAACGAAAAAACAACTTTTTGTTAAAAGCACTTCTGGCGGCGAGAAATTCGCCATTAAAACTACCTGTGCAATGAATTTCCGAACTATTTTTGCCTCCTCTTTCGATTGGTGTATTTATTTTTACTATCGGTATGATACTTGAACAGATAATTAGCCTTTTTTTATCATAAGAAATTCTGTAAAACCCGGTCATTCCTAATTTAAAAAAAAAATTAAAAACAGCTACATCTTTTTTTGCTTTTTTTCGGAAAGATCACATCAAAATACATAAGGTCCACTTTGTTTCATCCAAATACAAATTAATGTAAGCTCGAAGGGGCTTTTTTACGTTATTTAATTGGACTATAGGTTTCTCCCAAAAAATTTAAGAGCGATATCCATGGTTAGAAACAGGCTTAAAACGACTTCAAGGTTCTCTTTCTCAGTTTTAAATATTTTTTTATAAAATTTGGTGTACCTACTAAGCAAATGATAGAGAACTCCGCTGTAGAGCCCGAATTCAGAAAAACTAATTTTGTAATTATTTCTATACAAATTATGAAAATTATTGCAAAAAGGAGTCTTTACCGGGAATTGTTACATAAAAATCAGCTAATTCTTTCCAATACACTTTTTTGTCCAAAGCGTATATTTTTTGAAAACCTTGAATTAGGAAATCTGAGAAAATCTGTCAAGATTCCAATCCATATTAATTGATTTGGCAACAAGGCGGCGGACGTTGGCGGTGCATGCAGTACCGGAAAATTGGGATAAAAATAAAATAATAAAAAACTTTATTCTTTTTAGTTCAAGTGTAGGTGTTTTTGTTTCGTATTTAGTCAATGTGTTTATATGAACTTTTATGTGTAAGCTGAGTTATAATAATTTGTGATAAAATGGGAAAACTTTCGGAAATGCCGAAAATTATATTTCCGTTTCGACGGAAATCTATAAAATATCGTGCTAGATTACTTAGAAAAAGACAAACATTAGCACCCCTTCTAAGCATTAAAGTTAAAATATATGGGAAATTAATATACTAAGTATTGAATAAAAAAAAAAAACCTTTAGCTTTAAAGCAATATTTACAAATTTAAAGCGGATATCCAATAAATGTGGTTTATTTGTGGATTCTGAATATGGTTTTTAGGTTCCGACGGTTTATTAGGAACAGACAGTATTATCGAAATTAAATATCCTGCCACTGCTTCAAAACTGACTCCGAAAAAAGCAATGGTTGACAACATAATAAAATTTGCAATTATTAATGATAATGCGATAATGCAATAATTGTTCAGGGGCAACTTAACGTAACTAAACGAAATATTTTTTTTTTTATTTATTTATTTATTTTAATACCTTTAAGTATGTTAGTAGAAAAAATAAAAAAGATGATAGATTTTGGTGTATATGGAAAACAAACTAAAGCAATTTTATTTAGATTGTATACTACCCGAGATCTTAGATCCACGTTTCACTAGAGGTTTGGATATTAGAAATTTGAGTAGAAATCCGAGTAGAAATCCGAGTAGAAATCCGACCAATAGTCAATAAAAATGATTATTTTTATTCCTTCTTTTACTAATAATAAATCATTTTACTCAATGTTATTTTTAAATATTTTTAGTACTAGAAAACAATTTTTTCTACACCCAAATGGATAGCGTATCTACGTACAGACTACAAAATGAAAAAATATGCTATTGCGTAAAATGAGTTATACTTGTGTAGAATCGATAAATAATAGCATTTCTACTTTTATTTGATCTATATTTAGAAATAAATAATTATAAATTTTAATTAAACTATATGAAATCAATTTAATTTATATTCACTCATGTTACACAAACTACTATTTTCTACATCCACATGGATATGCTTTTTTCTATACCCACATGAATATTAGCTAATCTACGCACATACTACAAAACAAAAAAGTATTCCATTGCGTTCAACTGAACGAATATATTTCATATTCATTCTACCTAGTAAGAACACTGCAAAACAGTTAAATCCACCAATCAGATTATATATTGGTCACCCGGCTACTATTATTTTTTAAATTTTATGTAGTCAAACTAACTGTCAGTATATTTTTGAATTATTGAGATTAAATATACGTAAAAATGAATATTTCTTATGTATAATCGATAAGTAATAGAATTTCTATTTTTATTTCGTCCAAATTTATAAACAAATCTTAAATTTTAATCAAACCATATAAAACTAATTTAATTACAAGTATTAGAACTATAATGGCAAGTGTGGCGACGGCACGGAGTTTGTCTCCAAGCGAGAGACCCGAGTTCCAATCATGGCTGGGGACTAATTAAATTAAATTAAATTAAATCTTTTTGTATGTTTATTTTATTTTATAAATTATTAAAAGTCATACATTATTTTAAAATTATTTATTTTGTCTTAATAAATTACTTTTTTAAATTTGTAGAATTTCGTTAGGGTGTCGTAGAAAAAATATACTGTACAACTCGAGTGGATTGTCTGTATCGCACTCAGACGATTAAGCACTCCGTCTACGGCGTCGTTCTGAAACTTCGTCTTCGTGCGATATGGCCATCATATCCAATTTTGTTGCACAAACTACTATTCACGCACAGACTACAAAACGAAAAAATATACTATTGCGTTCAACTCAACGAATATATTTCATATCCATTATGGGTAGTGAGAACACTGCAAAAAAATGAAATCCACCAATCACAGTTTATATATTGGACACCCAACAACTATTATTTTTAAAATTTTAAATAAGTGACAATTCTGTCAAACTAATTGTCAGTATATTTTTTAGGAAATGAGATTAAATATACATTAAAATGAGTTATTTTTGCGTAGGATTCATAAATAATTTTAATTTAGACCACAATTTAAAAAATCCTAAATTTGAATTAAACTACCTATATGAAACTAATTTAATTACTACTTTTAGAACTAAAATTTTAAATGTGGAGGTGAAAATGATGATACGGCATCTGTCTTTCACGCGAGAGGTCCGAGTTCAAATCTGGGCTGGGGACTAATTAAATGAAATATTTTTTCATGTTTATTTTATTTCACAAATTAGTAAAGTCATAAATTATTTTAAAATTAATTATTTTGTCTTTTCCTAAAATAATACTTTAAATTTGTAGATTTTCGTTAGTGGGTCGTAGAAAAAAACATACTGTACAACTCCAGTGGATTGTCCACTGTTGTTGCACAAACTAGTATCAAATGGGTTATTATTTAAAAAAAGTATTTTTATACAGGGTATTTGTAAATAAGTACGAACGATTTTTGCAAATTGTTATCAAAGTTATTTTGTTAAAAAAAGTTCCTATAAAAGTAGGTCGAAATATGCTTCGTTTCCGAGATACAGAATGTTTAAATTTTAATTTATTAAATTTTATTAATTATTTTTAATAGTTTTAAAGATATTTACTCTAAATTTGCAAAAAAAACTTTGAAGGGGCAAATGTGTATTTTTTGGGGTGTTCCAAATATTTCTACTTGTACCAGTGGCGTTTGTGCGAGAATGCCACTTTTTTAATAAAAAAGTACTGCGCCACTGACTTTTTCGATCTATGTTTTTTTTATAAAATAACTTCGGCAAACATTCCCTAAAATCATTCACACTTACCAACAAACACCCTGTATATCAGAAAATGTAGAAATAGGTACATATGTATATTTAAAAATATATTTCGTAAATAAATAAATTAGTTATAAAAAATTTTTTTCGAAAATGTTACACCAGGTTATACCTTTAAAAGATATTTTAAACGAGAAAACAAAACAGAAATACTCTTTGTTAGACCGGACCTGCGATTTATCGGCATTTTTAATATTTTAAATCATCTATAGTTTATAAGTAATAAATTGAAGGGAGCGTAAGCCTGGGAATAGAGCAACGTTGCCAAAGTGGGTTCAGATGCCTGAAAGTTGTCAGTGTGTTCTAAATCTGAATTTGCTGTTAGGTGTTGCATGGATATCGCTCTTAATATAACAGACTCTCGAATTGTGAATCCTCAACAGGATGACTTTTATTTACATAAATGAGTACTCAGCCGGGCTCCGATTGTTCGAACAATTGGGGACTCCGCAAGTTTTACAATCTACCCAAGAGCTACCCATAGCTAAAATAATTAAATACTTAAAAACAAATAAAGATAACATTTAAATTAGATAATGTAACTTGTTAAACAAGATTACTACTTTCAAAACCAAAGAGACATATTTCCCCACAAATAACCCTGATTTAATAATAATAATGAACCTAAATGTACAATAAAATTTTAGTTGTGTTGAAAGTTACATACGATGACTTAAGTGCAAAACGTCGTAACCCCAAAGAGTAAATTTTACAGGGGAATAAAAAGACCAAATAGACTTTAGAGGTAATTTATTTTAAATGTATATGCTTGTTTAAGTATTACCTGATATTTAATAATACATTTTCATCATAATTTATTATTTATACTAAAAATAGTGGGTACGACGTTTTACAGACTTGAATATTGTGGCTTACATCATTTTAGATTATAAAAATAAAAACAGAAATACTAGTAGGGAATTTTTAGAAACGTTTTTTATTGAAAAAATAAACATGTTCTCTACGTTGCTTTTTGATAGAAAAATAAAACAAATATTATTCTTGCTTTTTGTCAGAAAACGGAATTTCATCATAGAATTTCTTAACTTCATTTGGTAAAACTTCAGTAAGTTCCTGAAGATGTTGATATTTCTTCTTAGATATAGGAATTCTGTGTTTATATAACGGTTGTTTGGTAAAGGGTACGACGGATTGATTTGGTCTATTGATAAGCGGTAAAAAATGTTCTTACCTATATAATCGATTTTATAACTAATAATCCCATCCGGCGAGTACTTTAAACATTTTAATTGATTAACCGTATGATCGTCTTTTTTGCGGCCAGGACGAATAGAAGGTACCTAAACGTGTTTTTAACGTCGTTTTTGGTGAAAAAATCGTGTGTAAGGTAATGTACTTCGAATAGTGACGGATTCTTTCTTGCTTCCTTAATTAAAAGTGAATACTGACTAGGAAGGTGAATCTCCCGTCCCTTTAATTTTCTTTCAATAAAGGCATGCGCTGAATCTACTTCCTTTTTTTCGATTTTATTCTTATTTCAAAAGAAAATTAACAATATACCATATTAAATAGTATATAAACTACACTACACAATGAAATAAAGGTAGATACAAATGTAAGTAGGTTTTCATGGAAAAAACGTAGTTTATAAACAGGTACACAGTGGTAACTTCCGAGAGAATATTATGACAAACTGTGGATTACGACATTTTGCAAATTCAATTATCAACCGTTGTTGATACGACATTTTGTTTTGGCGCGTAAAATTAATTTCATTTTATACTGTGGCTTACGATAGTTTTACACAAGACGCAGCTAAAACATACGACTCCAATGATGCGAAAAGCGATTTTTTGAAATTTTGTGGGTTACGACGTTTTGCATTTAAGCCATCGTAAATGAGACCTTACAAAAGTTCTTTAAAGCACAAAGCAACCTTATGTTAATAAATAAAGAAAGTCAATGGTTTAGGAGATTATTGTAATAACAGGTGATATTACCTGTTATTATAAGTTAAAAAACTATATGGGAGAAAAAGATTAATAAACAAGAAACTTAATAGAGATCACTCAGTAACAAAACTTAACTTGATTCACTACCAGCGTTCCATCTTCTTCCCTGCAGAGCATCTGACCACCTCCTGCGGCGGCAGTGAAAGAGAGACTAGGGCCGCTAGGCGCAACATAATATAAAAATTGATTGAAACTTGAAGGTTGCTTTCCCGCAACCACTAAATGGTTTCCAAGGGGTACCATATGGGTTTCAGCCAAACACGATACCAAATTTGAAGCTCAGGTTCTTACTTCCTTCCGGTCGTTATCCCTGGACGAGGGATGGATGTTGGAATCCGTAAAAGATGGCGTGGCGCTGTGATAAGTAATAAATCCATCATAAGGGTATGGTTGTACGGGCCACATGAACGGTACTATGCCCACAAAATCAAAGGAACGTTCTCCCGCTGCAACCAGAAACAGGTATGTTCAAGAATGGATCCGGGTACTTCCCGATGGAAACAGAGTTTTCCAATTTTAAACTCCTGGACACCCAACTTACATAAAAGCGCAACAAAACACGACCTTCTTGTTCAAACGCTCGAGCTACAGAGAGAGTTCTACTTCTTCTTCTCTACCTCGCTATTGAAGTCCCAAAATTATTTTGGTCTTGGCTACATTAGACATCAAGCCAGCATGGCTAAATAATTTACTTAAAACCCTAAACATTACCCATATTCCCTAGTCAGAACTGTTTATCCAGCTTATAAGATCCAAAGTATTAAACCAAAAATATTGCAACATCACTAAATGAAAATGGACTATTAGAAAATGATAGCTGAATGCGAACTCAGTAAGATACCGCTTCAGCCTACTAAGTAATAGGCCATCCAATACGGAACCTATTTACAGATTAACCTAAGAGTCAACATACACTAAACCTTAAGGCCTACTTACAGTACCATTAAAATAAAAATATGTTTGTAAATTTAAAAAAGAACCGTAACATTTGTCGTAAAAAATTTGCGGTTCCTCCCCTCTTTTTAAATAAACCCCAATTAATGCTAATTTTGATGTCGCACTACCAATCACGAAAATTAGCATATTACATCTATTATGATGGATAATTTTTTTGTTGCTACATAAACAAAACGTGTATTTAAGGGTCAATATTTAACTATTTTATTTTCAGCCTCAAAACACCTCGCATTTTAATGAAAGTAAAAAATAAAAACGAGAATGAAAATACCGTTGAGTTTACTATAGAACACTATGACAAGTTTCCAAAAACCTTTCATTCAGCAAGGGCCATAAGAAGATTGAGAATCTATTGTTACAAAGAACCATGCCAAACCACAATTATTTTAGTCCCTGTGCCGAGCTGCCTACCGAGCTGCCTACCGAGCTGCCTACCGAGACTGAGCTTCAGAATTCCATCCAATCTATCCTCGAAGAAAATCATTACCATGAAACTAATTACCTGAAATCTTTCAGTGATACGACTGTTTTGCCTTGTAATCATAACGATATAAATAACTAGAGCTAGGAATATATGCAAAACGCCATATTTTGCATATGTTGCATATATATACAATTTTTGATTTTGAATGCATATATTGACATTTTGTTAATTTTTTGGCATATATCTGACGTACTAATTGGCTGGACATTAAAATTATGAGTTTTGGACCAAAATAATATTTTGTGAAATGCCTTTACAGGTCGATTTCCTAAAATTTTGAAGGATTAAGTTTTTCCTTTAATATATTATGGTTAATGGTGTAGGTACTTGAGAGAATTAAATTATAAACACCTTCCTTAAACCAACAAATTTTGCTAAATATCCTTTCAGGTAGTTGTATTAATATCTTTAAATTTCTAAATGACTCAGTTTACTTTCAACTTCATTTCAGTCTTTATTGTTGTGTTGTGTTAACCAGTGGGAAAAATGGCAAAATTAATTGAGTTGTGGGTAAAATCTTATTCAGATTTTGTTGTAGAAGGTGATAACCAGGTGTTTTCTAAAACATGTTCTAAAATTGTAAGTACTTTTTTATTTTATATTTTATTTTCACCTTTCACAATGGTTAATCAAACGACAGTAAAATATTATTTCAACTCACAGTTAAAAAAAAGTAGGGAAACTTTACAACGTACGCATTTTTTAATTATTTTATTTTATTAATTAAAACTTCAACATCTACAGGAATTTATTTGTTTTCGATTCCATGTATAAAAAAGTTTCAAATCGACCAACACGCGAAAACACCCTCACATATAGCAAAGCAGAAATCTAAAGACACTCGCAGACAAAGTCAACTTCCCTTGAAACAATATTTAGAATCTGGATCGTCTATAAGTGAACAAGCTATTTTTAATGAAGATTTATGCAAAGCTTTAGTGACTTCGAATATCCCTTTAATACGATTAAATAATCCAAATCTCCGATCATTTTTGCAAAAATACTGTAAATTTAATATTCCAGAGCAAAGTATATTACGCAAACGTGGTGTTGACAGTTTGTACATTGAGACTCGTGAAAAAATTGGTGAGATTACCGTTGAAAGCCATTTCTACATTATTGTGGATGAAACAACAGACTCTTGTGGTCGATATATTGCCCATTTAATGATAGGTTCATTACGCGAAGAAATGCAAATTGGTCCATATCTAATCGCTTCAAAGCAATTAGATAAAACAAATAACTTGACAATAACTCGTTTTATCCAGCCAGAATTGTCTTCCTTTTTTCTTCCGGAAGCCGTTCCAACAGAAAAATATTTATTGCTGTTATCCGATGCTGCCCCGTACATGGTAAAAGCCGCACAAAATTTAAAAATGTTTTATGAAAACTTGATCCATGTTACATGTTTGGTTCATGGCCTTAACAGAGTTGCAGAAGAAATTAGGTCTAACTTTCCTTTAATAAATGATTTAATTAGTAATGTAAACAAATATTTCTTAAAGCTCCTCTAAGAACTCAATTGTACAAAGAAACATTTCCTGAATTACAGATGCCACCGGAACCTGTGAATACTCGGTGGGGTACCTGGCTTAAAGCTGCCTTTTTTTACGCAGATAATTATGAAAAAATTAAAGAAATCATATTTGATTTTGATGATTCATCTAAGGGAATATCTAATACAAAGAAGTTGTTTCAAATTCACATATTACCAAAGCAATTAGTGTTTTTAAAAAATTATGCATTTGTACCCAAAATTATATTAGATTTAGAACAAAAAAATTTACCTTTGGTGACTTCCGTAAATTTAAGAAATTTTCGAAAACATCACCAACACACCCATCCTCACACGTTTCCAAACCCTCAGGAAACAATACGTCTCTCGCACGCTGAAAGGCATCAACATACACTCCCAAGACACTCTACAAACCCCATGGCGCCCACGCAGACTCCCACTTTTTCGAAAACCGAAAAGAAAAATGCCGCAAAAAATCTAAAAGTACTCTCAGACTCCCCCTCGCCGCTGAACTCCAGGATCTGCTGGAATCAGCCCCCCTAAGCATCAGATAAAACTCTTCCCAATCTTATAATTAGAAAATCATACTATTTGAACAGTATCGTGATTTAGGTTTTCGTGGTTTCCCTAAATCATATTACCCACCTTATACTTGGACTTGTCCATTTACGAGTTTGGAAATAGCAAAATTGGCGATATTTTCGGGGAACGCAACCTGCCACACAGGTCCCAAACGCGCACACAACAACTTAGGTTACTTATTGTAATCAGGGCAAACCACCCTGAAAAGGAGGATAACTCCTATAGCAGGGTATAAGGAAAATAAAATGTCCTAGAAAAATGTTACCAATTGAAAGTATAAAATGATTTAAATGTGGGTATTATCTGCATAAAAGTGAGGCAATTTAATTTTATTTAATTTCTTTTGTGCTATCTTTCACTAAATTAGATACATTGTGCTGGGGCCTGTGTACTAGTACGGTCAGGAAATATAAACCTCTTTTTTTATCGCATTTCGGTTATTTTTATTGTAGTTACCACGTTACCATGTCGAGGTTTCATTATTCTTTTATCTTATCATAATATTTATTGTTGCACTCGTGCTGTCAGTTCTTATATGCGTTATAAGCAGGTTTTTTAAGATGTATTCGCAGGTTGATATGTTGTAATCTGTAGCGATCAGATGCGAGCGCTTTTTCTGAAATAAGCGCAAGGAGGATTTATGGATGAAAAACTTCGTCCTTACACGACACTTCCGTTGCCACTTATCGAGTGAAACAGCGAGCGTTAAACGTTAAAACTTAAAACGCATTATATCGACCGCCTGCAGTATGCAAATTCGGAATTCCTATTCTCGTCATGAAACTGTACTGGACTATTAATAATACTGGCGTATTATATTCATACGATTATGTGACAAGTGGACATGCCATCTGCATTCAACGTGAAAGGTGGTCGCTGTGAATAATATGAATATTCATTCTTAGTTCACAATGTGTCTACGAAACGGATATATTTATGCGAGTTGCTGCTTTTTTTTCATCATTTTCATATATTTATTAATTCCGATCATCTACCGGTTGCCTATACAAGTCAGCTAAGAATTATTATATATCTCTACAGGGCGATTCCCTTTAGTAATGCCTCAAAATAATCTCTTTTCTCTGTCTAGTTTTAGTAAACAGGATGAAACAAAAATCCCTAAAAAATGCATAAAGTTTCTAATACTGCTTTCAAATGGCGTACCAAGTTAAAAAATCATAAAAATGAAAGATCTATATTTCTTTCGCCTACACATGAGGTAGAAGTTGAATACTTTGTAAGAGAGCTAAAAATAAACACCTAGAGATTTTAAAAATAACTGTACGAAAACTAAAACTTTTATTATTTTATATTATAAATAAGATAATCAAAACTTGATATTTTTTAAGTAGTATGCCATGTGTTCGAATATCTTGAAACACTGCACTGAATGTTTCGTGATTTGGAACTTGTCGGTACGAAAATTCGTTGCCGATACTCCTTACAATCACCTTGCGAATTTTTATTATAGACGTGTCGCGCTAGTGGTCTTTTTGTCTAAAGAAACAGCTTTTCTCTTCTGTACATTTTTAAAACAAAAATCTTTTACTTTATTCTATTATCTTCTATACTCTACTAAATTAAAGCAAAGTTTATCAACCCGAAAATTAATTCTTTAAATAACAAACGTTTATACAGTGACGGCTCGTGGTAAACTATTTATTATTATCAAAATCATACTGTTTTCAAGAACTACAACTATTAATAAATAAATATTTTAGTCATCTATAAACATTATTAGTTAGTAAACTGACTTTTTTTTTATAATTTGAGATTATTTTTAAATATATATCAGGTTATGTAGAAAGCTTGACATTGATTTTTCTGTAAAAAATATATGAAACTTTACCTACCATTTTTCAGTTTTTGTTGTAAGTTTAACCATTTTCACAATTTGTCACAGATGTCAAATAAAAAATATATATTTTTTAAATACCTTTTATTGGCAAATAAAATAAGAACTAATGTTTTAAATGTTTATTTTATAAGATCAGTCCCATCACAATACATACTATTACACAGATACAAACTAGAATAATAGTATATTATTTAACGAGCGGTAATTCAGGTCATAACTCACACAGATGAAGTTTGCAGCACGAGCCGCAGGCGAGTGCTGTAATTCATCAAGTGAAGTTTTGTGCAATTTGCTAATGGATGAAATGGTTATAATGAAAACAGTTGAATGGAATGGGAAAAAATTCCCTGGATTTGTGGATCTTGGATCAAATAATTCTCTTATTGAGGATAATTCAGAAGCAAAAAATGCTCTTGTTTTTATGTTAGTTGCAATAAATAACCATTGGAAAATACCAGTAGGCTACTTTCTTATTGATGGGTTAACTGGCATGGAACGAGCATCACTGACACGCAAACTTTTGTCTTTTTTACATGTTACTGGTGTTAAAGTTACCTCAGTAACATTTGATGGAGCACAATCTAATTTTAATATGGTAAAGTGTTTAGGAGCAGATTTTCAGGATCCTACAGCACTGAAAACATCGTTTGAGCATCCAGAAACAAAAGAACCTGTTCACATTTTTCTAGATCCTCCACACATGCTAAAGTTATGGCGTAATTGTTTAGCACATGTACAGATAGTAATGAGAACTTTGTAGAATGGCGGTATTTTCAATCCCTGGTAGAACTTCAAAACGAAGAAGGGTTACATGCAGGAATAAAAATTAGAAATAGACACATTAAATTTAAAAATGAAATCCAGAAAGTTAAGATTGCTACGAAGACGTTCAGCAATAGTGTAGCAGATGCCCTCAACTTTCTAGAGAATGATTTAATTCTAAATTATTTTAAAGGTTCCTCCTCTACAGCTGAGTTTTGTAGAATTGCAAATAATTTGTTTGATATTTTTAATGTGCGAAGAATCTATTCAAAGCAAAAATATGGAAAACATTTGTCAACACAATCTGCAAAAACAATTTTTGATTACTTGGACATAATATGTAAAAATTATATTCTTGGCCTTAAATTAAATGGATATACCCATTATTATATTCACAACGGAAAACAGGCTTCTTAGGGTTTTTAATTTAATTTGCATTAGGAGTTTGAAATGTTTTTATACAAAATATATTGTGTTCCAGAACCATCCTTAAATTATTTACTGACATACAAACTATCTCAAGATCACATTGAGGTGACATTTAGTACAGTGCGTAGTTTTGGGGGTTCAAATAACAATCCAACAGCAAGGCAATTTGAAGCCATATATAAGCGACTACTGAGTCACACTGAAATTAAAGGCAGTAGATTTGGAAATGCTATACAACTTGATAACACATCAATAGTAAATGTATCTTCAGTGACTACTAGTAAACTCAATGAAAATTTAGAAAATTCTAATGAATTTATTACTATGTTGAACTCTTTTGATCAAAGTTATATTGAGATTTTTAACTGTTTTAGTTTACCTCAGTTCAGTGATGATGTGGTCTCTTCTATAGCTGGATTCGTTGTTAAATGTTTAAAAAAATGCATTGTATGTACTTCTTGCTTAAATTTATTGGAACCATTGTATGTACTTCTTGCTTAAATTTATTGGAACAAGAAGAAACTGTGTTCTTGTTGCAAATAAGAAAAACATTTGGAAAATTGGTACATGCCTTAAATTTTGTAATAAATATATGCAAGACTGCAGAAAAATATTTCAGATTGTTTTTAATAAAAGCCAACCTATTTCCTAAAAGACACAAAAATATAACAGCTTTTCTTGTATCAGGTGCCATTAGAAATATAGATGATGCCATTTTTGCAATTGCGTTAACCCACTCTGACGATTTGTTAAGTGAACATCCTCTACAAATTATTAAATTGGTTTTAAAACATTATTTTAAACTGAGAATTCACCATGAAACGTTCAAATTAAAAGATTCCAAAACAAACAGAGTGAAGTTTGTTAACAAAATCCGTTTTGTTTCAAAATCAATAAAAAAATGTTTTCTTTTTTTTTTTTTAATATTTGTAACTTTTATATTTTTTTATATTTGTTATGAAATAAATACATTAAATTAACTTTGTTTTATTTTTGTGTTATATTGCATAGATACATTAGTTTATTATATAGGTAGCCAGTTTCAAGAATGTTCGTTCAAAATTGATGCTTTTAGACATTTAGACTGAGTAAATTAAAATTTATGTCGTACATACAGATCACATTTTCAAGCTCAAATAAAATATAACTGGACATCAATAAATAACGAACTTGTTATAAAAAGGTAGGTCAAAAATGCTACTATATTATTATACTCTTTGAGCATATCGAAGCGCAAATAAAAGTTACTCATTAGAAAACAACTGAAATTTTTTTTTAAAAAACAGCACATGCCCGCATTAACTGTGACAATTAGTGCTTAATTGTATTTACCGACACAAATTGTGATTTCCTACAAAATGTATGTTTTTTTTTGCGTTTCCTGAAAAAAAAAACTGATTTTGGAAGTGTGGTTTTTGTAAAAAGGTCTTCAATTATTCCTTCTAATAGGCTCATTTTGTAACATCCTGTATTCAGCAACTTCACTTTTGAGCTAAAGTTTTACCCTTCATACCTATAAAACTATAAATAAATAAGATGAAAATAATAGAAAAGTCCTAACGTTCTTGAATACCCAGCTAAAGATACAAACTCGTTCCAATTATACCAACTCCTAAAACTTTTTTATCTCTATACAATACTAAATTGATGTAAATTTATTTATTTAACGCAAATTCATCAACTGAAATAAATTAATATATTTTAAACCCTAAAAGTAGAGACGCCGCTGATAATAAGGTACTTTAGTTCCCTTTACCCCCCTTTCCATATTCCCCCTTGTACCAAACAAACGGTGTTGGATGCTACCTCTTTGAAAATATATATGCTCGAAGGATCAGCCAGAGGACAATGATGTACCAAAATATATAGTAACACGTATGAAAATAAAAATATTAAAATTAAATTTATATTTTTATATTATTTATGTAATTTTAAAATAATGTGTTTTTATGAAATTTAACTGGGTGTTTACTGCACAAATGAACCAATGGAGAAACCGCCCCTGCGTTGATATGTCAAAAAAATTTAAATACAAAATTAGTAAGTTGTACAAAAAGATTTTATTCGTTACTTATTGAGATTACTGTGTATTCAGTAGGAAGAAATACTTCCAGCAGTTACACTGTTTCCGAGCAATACCCTATACGATTATGAATTCTTATCATTTACCAGTTACCTACCCATACAAGTCTGCTAAGAATTATTATTTTTAAATTGTTTCATCATGTATTATTGATGGTCTGAATTATGAAACGGTATTGCTTACCAACTACTAACTAAAAAGTTCTCGTCGATATAGATTCCGGAATAATAAATTTGTTTACTGTTATAAAAAAAAACATTTTATTTTTATGGACCATACCATTTTTAAATTATACACAATTTAGGGGAACGGTCAACATTTTTTACCATCTTTTTTTTTTTTCTTAAAAGTTTCACTATTCCTATAATTTTTTGACTTGTTGCTTGAGTTTTTAAGAATACTGTTGGTTTATTTTCGGTTTTGAGAGATTTGTCAGTATTCCATATACACGGGTGTCCATAAAACAACAAAGAAAACAAAACATTTTCAGATACCAAACGATAGTCTGATTTTTTCTGAACATTATTTATTTATTTTTTTTTTATATCTCAATTATTAAGAAAAATAGAAGGTTTCAAAGAAATGTATGAAGGAAATTTTAATTTTATTTGGCTGTAATTTTGTTTGTTATTGCTTTGTTTATTATTGCGTTTACTAAGTATCTTTACTGTCAAAGTCAAGCAAAAGCCAACATACATCATCTTGATCGTAAAAAATTAAATAATAATGAATGATTTGATTCTTTCTAATGTTTGTAGGGTTAGTTGAGAATGGTAGAGGTTTCTGGCATATTTGAATAATTAAAATGAGTGATCTATCGCAATGTAAGACGTTGGAGGCAAACATGAAAGTACGCCAGTGTGCACATCCCAATTAGTCATTTATAAAGTCCAAATATCCGAAGTTGAAGTGAGACGGATATATGTAAAGAAATATTTTTTTTATGAAATTTGCATTGTCATTGTACTTCGCTTAAATACCCAAAAAAAAATATTTATGATATACTTAACAAACTTAAAGTAAAAGTTTGCCCAATGGCATTTTCATCCCTTTCTTCTTTTCTGGTACTCAAAGCGGGACTGCACACTTCATTTTTTATATGTAGTTTATGTTATATTTTTCCATTTTAGCTTTATATCTAGGTTCATGACTAGATATTTTGCTGCGTTTGAATGTGGTATTAGGTTGTTTAATACCACTGATCGATATTTACTGTTTTTTTTTTGTTTGTCAAATTTACTTGTACTCTTGGTTGGTTGACTTTAATGCCACTTTTCTCCATGCATAGGTCTTATTCCTTGCAACTTTTTAGTAATTCTTCTGTCGTTTTTCCAACAGCTAGAATAGTGGTATTATCGGCAAATGTTACTACTTAAACATTTTCTCTCTGCAGTATCTAAGGTGTAAATAGCAGATACAGTACGAGTCCAAGGACAGTTCGTTGAGGTACACCTGCTTTTATTTCTTTAAGTGTCTAATTTAAGGAATATGCCGTCTACTTTATATTGCGAGCCATGGGCATATCGTTATAAGAAAAAAAGTAACACAATATATAATGTATACGGTTGGTTAATAATACATATTTTTATCTTTAAATATCTGAAATATAAAAAAAAATTTGCTCTAGATAAGATTCTGAAGGTGAAGGTTTAATTAAAAAAAAACTTCTTTCTCGTTCTAAAGATAAATCTTTTTAAGTTCAATTTACCATTAAGGTCACACCTTTCGATGAAGGCCATTAGTAAATTGGGTGGAACTTGTTCAAAGCCCTTGGGCTTAAGTCGGGTGAATCCGAAGATCCGGAACCAAGTTCTTTTCAAAGTGGAACAGGTACATGTGCTCTACGGATTCGTTTACCGCACTTCCGATGTGTCTTGCAGACCTATCCTCATATGGATACACAGACGAAAATATCCTGTCATTAGTCCCGTGAGAAGGAGTAGATCTCTTCTACTCTATTCTTGGATCTAAGCAGAGGTGTACATGAAAGGGTTGCCTTCGAATAAGTTAGCCCTGCAATACCTTTCCAGTGCCTGAGTGTTACATCCTTTGTCCATTTGTAGATAATTCCTAATAGTACTATTTGCAATGACCAGGAATGATTCTGGTCCTATAAACTCAGATTTTGTTCCTCTTTTAGCACACTCGTAGACTTTTAATTGCCTTTCCACACTACTGTCCTGGTCAAAGTAACTTTGTTTCAGGCACCGAGATACTCAAGGGCATTTTTATATAGTTCTAAACTAGCTTTAATATTAGCTCAGGGCCTTGAAGACGGCATGGTTGTCAGAAAAAATCTCAAGAGAAAATCAATAAACTCTGTCTCTCCCAATTTTATATCAATCATTTCTGGAAGATTGTTGCCAGAATGCTCAGGTTTATAATAATAATAATAATAATAATACTCTCCCTAATTCACCCTCTTACGAGTGAATTTTAACCCCAAAAGCTGAGCTTGTCCGTGGAAATGGACGGCTATTATTATTATTTGCCGTGGCGCTCCGGGGCGACTTAAAGATGATTGATGGTGCCATTTGACTTACAGGTGAGGAAAACCTCACCCACCATCATCGAGACGGTAATGTATGGCGAATTTTTTTAATCTGCATGTCATATCAACAGAAATTGAATTTCTATTAATACGCCACACATCAAATCCTAAACCGAACCATGCAATTTAATTAAAAATCCACATGGTCTGGTCTGGGATTCGAAACCCAGCAGTCTCAGACTCTTAAACTTGCCTATAAATGAATATAAGCGCGATAGACCGCTACACCACCGTGCCCGATATGCAAACTCTTAGTTTCTGGCAACTCCCGATCCTACTCCTTTTCAGTTTTGGAGCAGACCGCGTAAAGTACATAGTCCTCATAGGAGAGGGTTTTTTCTCACCTGCTCCATACATCTCTTTCTGGAATGAGAACGCTGTATGACTTTTCTATGTGCTGTTCTGGTCTCAGATCATGGCGGTTTTTAATCTCATTCATCAGCCCCGTTTTAAAAACCCTCGCACCTTTTTATTGCATTAACTACCCACCATCAGGAGTCTATAGGAAACCATCTTGGCCTCCCTTTCCAACACAATTTAGAGAGGGGTTAGATCCAACATGGTCTCCATTGCTCTTGTGTTATTATAAAGGGTTTAGGTACATTTTTATAGCTCATTGACTGCGACTATTTATCTGTTATTTTTTTTTTTATTTCAACTGCTTCACTAGATTTTTGTGATTATAATTTTACATTAGGTTTGGATTTTAATTATAAATGAAGTAATACTGGATTTTTTTTATTTTTCAGTGCCGTACAACAACAATGTTGATCCGTTACGCTGTCACGCTGTCCTTTAGTTCCGGGTAGGAGTATGCTTGGAGTTGCTTCCGTTTTTAAAAAAGCAACTCGTGTTTAGGTCGTTGATGTCTATATAACACACGAAGCAAAATATTGCTCAACTTGTTACATCGGCATTAACGATTTTGACTGAGATATTTCCCCCTGACAATAAAGACATTTGACCATAGAACTTTATGTCTGCTGAAATAATCTGTCGTAAATGTATATCTACAGTGCTTAATTTCTTCAGATTTAAACTCTAGGCGGTTAAATGGACAAGGCTGCAGAAATACTGACCAAAGATACCTATAAGATTATTATTAAGTTCCAAAACCACTTTTTATATTTGAGATAATTTATTAGAATCACAAAAATCTTATACCAATATCAGTAAAACATAATTTTTTTATCTTTTATATATATTTTAATAAGTTGTCAAATAAAACATTTTGAATTTAATAATGACTGAAGGGTGTCCGAGGGCTGTAGGGAAATTGAGTGATTCCGAGATTAGAATGAATGTACGTCGCCGGGAAAAGAAGATTTCCGGTCGTAAAATACCGCGAGACTCGCGAATAATGGATGCAGAAAGAGCCAGCCGATGACAGCCATTAGACGGACAATACCTAAAGCATTTACGCATTTTTCGAGGTGAGTATCCTTTTTACTTATTTCGGCGCCATTTTTTTAAATATTTGATATTTAAAGTTGATGAAATATATTAAGAAGATCGTGTTTACATTATAAAACTTTATGGGCCGGGAAGTGCTGCCTTAAAACTTACATCATTCGATAATTCAAATGATTCAAACTCATTGTAGATGAAATATTTACACCTCTATTTTATAGCCGATCAAATGTTGTTATTTTAAAACGTTTCCATAACAACCAGAACAAATTTTCGGAAATTTTTCTCTTGGTGGGTACCCTGCATGAAATTATACTAGATTTTTTTTTGACATTAGAAAAGCCCTTTTTTGCACATGATATTACGAAGCGACGGTGTGATTAAAAAATTTTCCATTTCAATTGTTAAAATTTTAATTAATACCAATTATAGATATAACTATATTCATTGTAAGCTTATAATTATTAGGGTTTTCACGTCGACTACCCAATGAGCACACGTACGTTATAAAATGTCGAAAACCGGTTGATAACCGAACGTATAAGAAAAAGTTCAAATATCGCGGAAAATAATGGCCTAATCCAGTTCCGAAGGCAAAAGTTATTTCATTATGCGAAGTTGCCGATGCTCTTACTTACCTTGTCCCACACCTGGAAATAATTCGTATAATTTGTTTAATACAGTTCAAGGATTTGAACATCCTTGTCAACATTTTTCTTATGACTACCTTTTAAAGTTCATTATTGGTCTTCGAATATTTTACCTAATAAAATTCAATAAGAGATATTTCAGAAGAAATCTGCCAAAAAAAAAATAGAAAAGTATTTATTTTAAGTAATGTCTAATGAGTGCTTTACATCAAATTCTTCATTAATTAATTAGTTTATGAAAAAGTTGATAGAAATAAAACTAAAACCAAATTTGATAAAATTCATGAATAAGTGTTCTCTTTTGCATTTTCATCCAATTATATTTTAAAGTTCAGAAAAGTACCAAGCTACCAAACTATTTGTTCAATATTTGTTTTATTAGGTTTGTGTCTACCGATAAAAGCCTACTTTTGGTTGATGATGGCCTTATGTAGGGTAAGAGCGAGCTAAAAGTCAAAAGGCTTTTAACTGCAGACCCAACCCCCAACAGTCCAGGAGGGTTCCGTCCCGCTTGCTACATACTCATCGAGTGGACATGAGGCCAGTTTTGGATTGCTGGTATTCACTATTCATTGTAATTTCTTACTCATACATGTTGTTAATTTAGAACATTTTATGAATATACATTTTGTAGAAGATATTTTTTCTCTATTATATATTATGCAGCTGAATTAAATAAAATATCTACAATATTCTAGGTATACTGGAATGCATTCGGTTTTATATTTATACTTCAAACGGTACTGCTGGTAAAAGAGGTACTATCGAATTGCCTGTCTTGTCGTGTGCCTGGCACATGACTTTTATTCAGCAGTCAGTACTAATATGCTAAAAGGCCTACAATTTCCCGTTAACTTCCCATCAATAGGCCATTAATTGCCAATATATTTATTTCTGCGCATGAAAGGGAAAATGGAGGCCTATTAACCCGATTTGATGGCTAAGCCCAATTAACATATTTTTAAAACATTTACATTATAATTCGTTGCTTCTTATAACATTTTACTTATATTAAAATTTTAAAAATATTAATACAAATCATATTCTTTTTGTTTAAAAATGAAACTTCTATCGACAGCTTTTTTAACATACTCGTGCTGCTACTATACATTAAACATAAAACCATTAGTTACCCAAATCAATCCTGGCATCCAAAACGCATGTTTAGAAGAAAGTCATAAAATTAGCAACAACTATGCCATACGCATTTAAAGTTCAAGGTCATAGAAATCTCATTTCAAAATCCTTTGATCTTTTGCCGGGTTTCGCATTTGTTGTGGTTAATCTGTGTCTTTAGGTAGTACGGAATTCCTTCGGAATTCCTGGAGGTGTTTCAGAATTCCTCAAAACTAAAACAGCGAGTACACAATTTTTCTAATACACTTAGTACTCAAGCTTTTATAGATACCTAATTTCTATAAAAGCAATAAACTAAGTAGAAATGGTAAATTTATTGTGTTCTTGACTCACTTGTAGTCCTTATTTTCAGGGAATAAAATAGCACTTTTATTCTCTGGGGATTAAATTACAATATACTTGATGGCAATTTCGTTCAATAAGATTTAAAAATAGCCTCAGGGATTATAGTATGCTTTTACCATACAACCGAAAATACAGTAGCTACAATGTATAGTAATACGTTATAACAACCTCGCACAGACATCGTCTTTTCTTTGTTATTGTCATTAGAGTACAGCTAAGTAATTTTTCATATTTATTTTTTTTTTTTTTTTTTTTTTTTAGTTTTAGTTTTCATTTCCTACAGTTCATAAAATAACGTATAAACCACGGGACTGAAATGTCTTTTTATTCCCGATGAATTATATAAACCTTTCGCCTCTGGATAAAAAGTACCACTTTAGCCCCTTGGTGTATAATAGTATTTTATACTATTTCTTACTTCATATTTAATACAAAATCAGGTAAATCAAATATATGGTACATAATAACATATTAAAACAAAATGTAAACTACAAGTTATCCGACAAAATAAAAAAATTAATCATTTATTACATTTAGGATTCTTCTTATTTATTATCAGAATCATCTAAACTTAAGTTTTCTCCTCCTCCTTCTTTTTTCTCTTTTACTTCTTATGAAGTAAATTTATGTCTTTCTTTAGTTGAAATTTAAAATCTGTCTTACGTTCAAAATCCTACATACAGTTTTTGTTGTTATGCATTGTAATGTAAATGTTGGCCCTTTTTAATTATTTGACAATTTCTAGTGGCCAGGTTTTTTACTCGTTCTAGGCCAGTGATTCTCAACTTTTTTTTGTTGCGGCACACGTTAGTATAGATTTTAAACATACATTTTTCATCGTTTGATTTTCAGATTATTAAATCTTCTATTAGATAAAAACGACGGTCAGTCATAAAGGATGTGCTCGATAGTCTCATTTAACAGACCCGTACTGTTTTGGGACACGCAGTGTATTTATATGCATTTTTTTAATCATTCTAGAACAATTTTTATCTCGTTAAAATCCTGATTCGATTACTATTAAGATAAAATCGCTCTACGGGAGTGCATAAACAGCAGTTTTGCTGGCCCGAAGACCATTTCGAATTAGATATTCATATATTCATATCTAAGACATAAGTCGAAATATTTATAGCGGAAAAGTAATAAAATTTACTACCAGTATTTTATAAGTTCACTTATCAAACGGAATAATCTCAAATTATAAGAAAATTGCCGGGGCACACTGCTAATAAAATTACACTAATGGTTCGATAATTAATTACTATAAAATTACTAATATTGTTAAAACCGTAAATGTCACAACTTGGTTTAATAACGTTCAAATAATTCATACGTGTTTCAACCTGGAAATATATTGTTCTTAATTGATACTAATAGGTTAATAAATTAAACCCTAAAAAATTAATTAATTTTCAACTACTCTGATGAGCTAATTTGAAATTTAAATTAGAATGATTTCAACTCTGTCAACGGTTGATGAATGATAATAATTTGGAAAGGGGTTAATTATTAAAAGGTCCTATTTGTTAATTTTTGACTATCTACAACTGTTGCTGTCATTAGTTTTTATTAATTTCCACATATTAGGAACGGTGCAGGTTTTAATACATTACTGTGACATTGAAAATGCAACATCCAAAAAATCATAAGATACTTTAACGTAATTTTGGCAAATATTGTGTTGTACTAAATGTAAATACTGATAAAAATTTGGTTCTGATCGCTTGCAGGAATTCCATTTTATGCGAGATTTTTTACAAACGGCTGATATTGCTTTTATTCTATATGAGAATTATAGGATTTATTAACATAATTTAAATTTATTTTTTACCCGCTTTAAAGGTATTGATTACTATTAAGACGCGCTAATTATAATCAATTAAGTGAATTGGAACGGGGTAGGTTTATAGGGCTGCGAAAAGCCAGAATTTCTTATCGGGAAATTAGCAATAGGATTGATAGATATGCATCTACGGTAGGTTCTTTGAATTTGAAATGACTGGACCATAGAGCAAAGGTAACAACGTCGTGCAGGTACTGGTGTTGTCCGAAGAACTACAGATCGTGAAAAATGCCTCTTAAAGACGGTTTTCCACTAAACGGAGAGTTCAGTTTGTGTTTTGTTTGTGTTTTCTGAAACTTGAAATACCCAGAACTCTTGTTTCCATCAAACTACATTTTGACACAGTTTTGTTTTTGTTTCCGGTCCTTTTCTACTGGTTGTTGCGAGGAAGTCAGAACATATTTTTTTCAATATTTTATTTATACACCTATTTATTTTTTAAGATAGGGCCACATTTAAAATACATATGAAAGTAGTTTAAAAGATGTATGTGACATCATAAAAACTTAAAAAGAACAATATATTTGCACTTAACCTAGCCTGGCTCTGACACTCAGATATATATTCTACTAATAACTATACTTATATAAATTTATCCAGCGTTTAAAAATAAATTACTTATTACTAGTTTCTTATCTATAAAAAATACGATATTTACTTACCTATAGGTACCAAGTTGATTCAAAATTTTAGACTATACAACACGACCGTTTCCAGTAAACTGACTTGAGTTTCAAAACACGTCAAAACCTTTTGATGTTACCGCTTCCGAGCAGGATTCGAGAAACAAAACTCCAACTGTCGTAAAACCGCCAGTTTTCAAAAAGTTTTGTTCTGTCCGTTTAGTGGAAAACCGCCATAAGAGAAAATTCCCGATTTTTTATCTCTGTCAGGTTCTTTTGCTTGCAATCTTATTGAAAGTGACTTATCTTACTGTCTCCAGTGGGATCAGGAATAGAATCGAATTGTATTCAGTGACGAGTCTCAATTTTGTTTATTGGCCCATGAAGGACGAAGAAGAGTTCGCCGAAGACGTCGCGAAAGGTGGGATTGCCTAGAACATTAGACAGAGCTTACTCGAGGAGTTATGGTATGGGGTGCAATTTTATATAGAAGCGGGTCTCCATTAGTATTTTTTGAAAGAAATATGAATGCTTAGGACACATCCTCATTGTTTTAGAACCAGTTGCTATATTATGTCTTCAGCAACTGCAAAATCCAATTTTCTAACAGCAGTCACTATCAGGATCCTTCGTGTCACTCAGATACTGTTCTTTCATGGCCAGCTGTGTCTCCTGATCTCCCACCAATTGAACATATGTGGAATATGATAAGTAGAGGATTTGCTTCTGCATTTGTAACGTGGGTAGGATGGGTTAACCCACGGCACTTCGGCCTCATTAGACCCATTAGTCCAATAAATAAAGGGATAAAGTTGGACTTAATTACGCCCTATTTTCATCTTCCGGTTGGAAGTAGCTTTTGGTACCTCATTAAACATGGGATAAAGTTTGCGTGGAAAACGCGTGCGATGGCCGAGAAAATGGCCCCAAAAGACCAGAAATATAGGTTTTCAGCCAATATCTCCTAAAATATGGCAGTTAGAGATTTTTGGTTCAAATAAAAATTGAAGTTCAGTTACTTTTCTACAAAAATGGTCCTTATGATTTTTCTCGAAAATTTGCCCGGTTTCGAGAAAAACGGCACCAAGCGCGCCTTGAATAATGAGCTTCTGTGTTGTATGCCGGAGAGCACAGTTCGTGTATTTACACATCAGCGGGGGGACAAATTATTTAATAACTTTGTTAAAAATGCATATTTTCTCATGATTCAAAGTTCATGTGAAAGAGGAATTATGCTGCTATCATACCTTGTGACTTGAGATACGCTTGACTCTTTTGGCTATGTCGGAACACGGGTCAAACTTTCTGCTCCCGGACAATTTTGACCTCGCCAGGAATTTGTTCCTATTTTTTTGTATTGCACTAATTTTCTCAAAATTTTCTTGATTATGGTCCTCATAAGGTCCTTTGTCATCCGTGAAATTTGTATACCCTAATTTTTTGGAATTTTCATTTAATCTTTGTTTATTGAATCCCAAATTTTTGCTGTTTTTGGAGCGCGGGCAAATTTTATGAAAAACCATCAATTAAAAATTAATACATGATCGGATTGGTCTCTATGATACATCATTCGAAAGCTAAGAACGTCTACTTTTCGATTGTGCAATTACTTTTTTTGACAAAGTCGTCCATTTTTCAATAAAATTGGAAAACGCAGGCTCAAGGAAAAAACGCACTTTTTTTTTGGTGGTTTTTTTCTCCCTGCTCTTTATTTCTAACATTTTAACACCTTAACTAGTGTAACGGGGAAATTCCCACCTTTCCATCGATGTATATAAGTCATAGCTTTGATACCCCGGGAAAAAACCAGTGTATCTAAATGTATACGCTATAATTTGTTACTTTCGTTCCTCCCGTCGTTCGTCGTGTGTGCGCTCTATGTGGCGCTCGTGTCGTCTGCTACAAACCATGCGGCCACGATAGAAAAATCATAAAAGTGAAGAATATTGAATGAATATTGACGTTTTTCGTTAAAATTAACTTTTATCACCAACCCAAAACATAGAAAGTGAAGATTCAAATCTTGTAAAATTGGAGCAAAAGGTGAGAATTTGTTCATGTTGTTTTTATTTAAGAACATTTGTTTACAAGTAACTATTCTAAGTGAAATCTTGGCCTGCTTTGCTTGTTATAGAAAAATGGAGGTCAACTCTGGTACAGAAGTGTGTTTTCTTTGTAAGGAACCCGTTTCTGCGGATGCTGTCACCGTAACTCGGGGCTTAGAAAATTTGATTCTTGTTAGCAAGGAAAGGAAGGATAAACATCATATTTTTTTGGAAAAAACAAACGTCTTTGCAAATGCACAAAGACTGCAGGAGACTTTACATTCTCAAACGAAATGGCAGCTTCCAGTGCAACAATTTTGTCTCTGACGAGACCAAAAAATTACAACAATTGTGCAGCCCCAAGAAAAAAGAGCGCAGGAGTGATGGATTTGATTTCAGGGCCAATTGTATGTTCTGTGGCTTTCCAGCTTCCAAAGAACATGACAAGATGAGAAGACGTCCAGGAGACGAGTTTGTTGTAATTAAAAAAGAAGAATACCATACAAAGATCATAACAGAAATCAAAAATTTAGAGAGAAAAGTAGCGAAGAACAAAGAACTGAAAGCGGTCATTGAAAGTTTTAAAAACCATAATCTTCCCCACGAGACCGTATTTCAGGACGGGCAAACTGTCATTGCGTCGATGCACGGTGATGATGATGGACAAACCCTGACAAAGATTAGATACGAGATCTTCAAGCGATTCACCAGAGACAGAAACAGAAACCCAACTGCGCTCAAACTTTCAACCTTGCCCCCCACACCTGAAGCTGCAAGGCAACACCTTTATCGGGTATTTCTGCAAGTCCAACATATCGAAACTTCTAAGCATTTTTTTGCCTCCTAAAAAATTAACCCATACAAAATAATTTTTTTTGTTCGTTAATGTGCTTTAGAGGCTTTACTTTTTCTATCTCTTGATCTCCTTCTTTATCTTCTTCAATATTCCAGGTTGAATCATCCGATTCTGCATATTTCACTTCTACATCATCTTCACTGGACTCGTCTAATTCCCTTTGAATTTTTCTGTTGAGCTTTTTTCTATTCTTTCGTTTATTTTCTAGCATCTTTTTTCTGTTGTATTCCTGTCATCGTATTGAAGGTATAACTGAAGATATTTTTTCCTTTTGCCTCTTTTAACATCTTGTTTTTTTTTCAGGGCAAAACAAGGCTCTTTTAAATGGCTATGGTATTATTCGCTTCTCTGAAGTTTTGCTAGCTGTGATATTATGTTAATACAAAAAGGAGTTTGTATTTTGTTCTCTAGAACTTCTTTTTGTGTTGTTGAATGAACTACAATGTCAGCCATTATATTGGCAGATGCTCAATAAGTTATGGAGTTAGCTTTTCTGGAGTTACTAATATGTTTGAAATATTAGAAGCATTATCAGTTACCCTGGTCAATAATATTTCACTGTCAGTTCTTTTTTTTTCATATTCTTCCTCATCGCTATTACCTTGTAGATTTACACTTAAAATATATTTTCTGCCAAAATACCAATAATATATGTTCTATTTTTGTGTTTTTTAAAATTTATCCAATAACATGTTCATCCCAGTAACAATCAATTACAAGCTCCAGTTAATCTATTGCAAATGTTATTTTGTAATTGCAAAAAGGGATGTGGAGCTACTTGTGGATGTCGAAAAAGTGGCTTATACTGTAGTGTAGCATGTTCACAGTGCAGCGAAAATAGTTGTTTCAATACTACACCTATTTTTAAAATAAATGAAGTCGAATAAAATATTTAACATGTGTAAATATGTAAATAGTTTAAATAAAAAAAAAACATTTTATTAGTAATTTTCTGTTTTAACCGACTTAAAAAAAGCAACAGGTTCTCAATTTTTTCAGGTAAGTTCAGTGATCATTCTTTACCACGTTTTACGATTTCTTTGATTTTTTGTTAGAAAGTGGATATCTCAGGAGCGGTTCAATTACAATTGGTCAGGATTTGATGATGGGATCTATAAAAAATAAAAAAACTGAATTTTTAATGACATCTGCACGGTTTTTAAAAGTACCCCAGGCAGCACACATTAGTATAACTAACGTATTTTATACGTACTACTGGTTTAATTTTGGTATTGGTTGATTCCGTATACGTTTACAGTTTACGATTATTATACATGCCGTATTTTAAAAGATATATTATACGTTTTTTGTATACATCCTATGGTATATAATTGTAAATTTTTCTACGTTTAAATGTAGTTAACAATATACCACTATTTTTAGTTTGCGATGAACTATTTATTTACAGTGGGCCTAAATATACGTTTAGGTTTATTTAAATTAAATTCGTATAAATTTACATAATATTACAATATGTGTTCTTCGTTTGTAACTCCCGTTTAAATTTCGTCGTGGTTGATTTTTTAAATTACCGTCTACTATTTTTGTACTTAACGTTTTTTAACAGATAAATTAAATGCTTTTGTTTGTGGATACTAGTTAATTACCTATATTATTCTACGTTTAAGTATAAGTCACCTTAAACGCATATTATCAGTTTAAGATGAACTAGTAGACAGAAGTAAATAATATGTATATATTTAGGTTTATTTAAATTAAAAGCTTATAGATATATTTATTTAAATTACACCATATTTTTTTAATTATATTACCTGTAATATTTATAACAAATTCCCCATTGTACAGATTATAAACACCCGAACATTTAAATAACCCGCCAATAACCATGGTGGGGTGGACTAGTCCATGTCGTTTTAGTGAGTGAGATTCGGGGTCTGCTTTAAACTAAGTCAGGCTGGTCCAAAGTGCGCGTAGTGCAGAGAATCGAGAGGGGAGTAAGGTACCGGCAGACGATCGGGAATCAGCTGACTGATAGTGGCTGGTGGCTGTGAAGCGCTCGCTATCAATCAATTTTGAATTTTTAAATTTCATTCCCTGCAGCTCAAGTTTGAGGTTTTCATGTTTTGAACGCCCCACTACTTCTTGGCTAGTGAATCAGCAAGACGGCTACCTTTCGTTGTGACGTGACCTCTGGTCCATCTTAAGTTGACCACATTGTTGATGGATACTTCGGCCAAAGCTTCGTGACATTATAGTACTAATCCTAAGTAAATTTGTGGTCTGTCCAGGGTGACTAGTGCTTGTCTGTTACTTGTATAGATAAGCATGTTTCTTCCAGTGATATTATTTCTGGTGATTTCTTTTGCTGCTATGAGAATCCACATGAGCTCTGTTTAAAATACACTGGCACTATTGCTCATAGCCCATTTTTGATTTAGGTTTAAGAATCTGAAGTATATTCCACATCCTGAGCCTTGTTTTATTTTAGAACCTGCTAAAAGCGAAATTTGGCCTTACCAGATCCTACATCAGGTTCTATTCCAACAGAGCGGAGGCGTGTCATTGTCATCAAAGCTACCTTCTTGATGTAAATATCAAGGGGAGTGAGACTAAGAATGACTTGGTCGGTGTGCTTTTCATGGGCTCTCTTATGTTGTTCTAGTTTGCGAATAGCTGTCAATTTTCGAGTTATCGGTAACCAGAAGATTGGTTTAATAATGGATTTGCGTCGCCTAAGACATGCAGTTACAGCTCTGAATATATTAGGATTGGTTTTCGCATTTTCTTGAATAATTAAATAAATTTAGTGCAATTAAATCTTTGCTATTATTTAAAAGACGATGATACAGTAATGGAAAATTTGCTTTTATAAAGTTGTATTCATTACAATTCCCTTTTTAAACCATGGCTGAAATATACCAAGCGTACTAAGTACCAAATTCATAATAAGATAGTTAAGAAAACAATTTTACTAGGTGTATTTTATTATCTTGGAACCTGTGTGTCCAAAAAAATTTGACTTTGGCACTAAGTGCTTTTGGTACCTCTTCTTTGCAATTATTATTCAAGAATATGTCTATAATAATTGTTCTTGGTAAAAAAATTGGCCATAGATTCTTTAGAGCTGAAATATTTGCACCTGCTCATTTTATTGTCAGTAACAGCCTTCATCAAATTTATTTTTGGATATTAATTAACACATGACAAAAATAATTAATCATTTGTGTTTAAGAAATCTATTACTATTTGATAAATCATTATTTTTGACAATAAACAAAAATTAATGGCTTAGACGTACTGATGTGGTTAAATAGATATTTAAAAGATCTTTCAAAAGGTATATTGTACCATTTATATTTCTATCTAAAAAATGTATCGATAAGGTCCTCACGTTCACGCTGATGACGTCAAAAATAAGAAGGTAATCTGACGAAACGTCCGTTTACAAATAAAATTCGACGGGTTTTAGGATTTTTCTATAAAGTCACCGGTTTACCAAATAATGCATTTATTCTTTCATTGAAACCATACATAATTTTTGTCATATACATGATTTATTTAAGGGGTAATAAAAACACTTGAGAAAAGTCCAAAACTTGATTTTTTTCATCTTTTTTTTGTTGGCAATGAAGACATGAAAAAATGTTTCGAATAAAATCAGTGTGACTTTGTATTATCTTGAATTAATTTTCTAAGCACTTTGATTAGTTAGGCCATACTCAATATATTTGGTAACTTTACATGAAAGTCAGGCACATCATAAATTTAAATATCGCGCAGTTTTACTGGACATTCATTATAATGACGTTTATATCTTTATATCTTTAAGGTTTGACATCTTGGTAAATTTAAGTGCTTTATATAATTCTATCTCTTCGTATGAAGTAACATTAAATATGCATATTGGAAGTTAATAATACATGTAACACTTTGAATGTGAGAAATATTTTAAAATAACTTGTAGGTATGCATTTTCGCGCATAAACAACAAGTCACATTAACATTTTTGCGCGCATCGTAATTGAAATTGCCGTGGCGCAGCGTTTCCGCGTTTCATTTCATTTAAAGAAATTAATTCTCTTGGAGATTCGTCGAGACATCCTCATTATCGTTGCTAACAACCACCTGTAGCTAAATATCTAAATAATACTGACTTATTTTCGATCGTGACCTAGCCGACATTTAAAAATGAAAACTAATCGAATGGGAACGTGTACGCCAGTGACGGAGATTCCTCCTTGGGGGCGGACGATTAAAATAATAATGTTTATCGCAAACCGTCAGTAACAATAATAATAGTAATAATGTATTCATCCAAAAATACAATATTAATAAAAATAAAAAAATTATTGTTTAAAATTTTACAATAAAAATAATAAATTAGATTAATAAAGCCACTCTTAACAAGCGAGCACTCACTTGTTTAGAGTTAAAAAATATACTATATAATTTAATAATTAACATTTTAGTAAACAGTTTTTTGTAATATTAATAATTTTTCTATGTGACTTACAAGCACTACCCCAAGCTACTATCCCATACTGCAGCCGAGATTCAACTAGTACGAAGTATACCATTATAATTTTTCGATTTTTTGATTTTTTGATTTTTTGATTTTTTGATTTTTTGATTTTTTGATTTTTTGATTTTTTGATTTTTTGATTTTTTGATTTTTCGATTTTTCGATTTTTAAATTTTTCGATTTTTCGATTTTTCGATTTTTAAATTTTTAAATTTTTCGATTTTTCGATTTTCTTTTATTGAATAAATGAGAAGTTAATATTGTTTAACGCCGCACCGCTGTGCCGGTCGGAGTGGGGGTTTTTTTTTCTTTACGGTTTCGTTTTTTTTTTATTTGGTCGCCGCGCTATGCAATAGCTTAAAAAGAAAAACATTCTAAGGTAAGTTGCATTATTGCTATTTAAATTTATATAGCAACATACGAAGTGTTCTAGTTACGTTGTCTATATGAACATTCCAACGAATATGTGATTTTATGATTAAACCTAGACACTTTATATGTTGCTTCGTTTCAATTTTAATATTCTTTCCTTGAGTACCCTCTACTTTTATTTTCATTGATTAAAATGTTGGCATTGTATTTATATAGCTCGTAAATGGAACATAATTAGTTTTTCCATAGTTTACTGTTAACTTCATGTGCTTGAACCAACTAAAGACTTGCTTTTTCCATAACATTTCCATGTTTCTCCTTCGTAAATTATAGCAGTATCGTCTGCAAAGCCAATTACGTTTTCAAACGTTCTTATTCTTAGTAAGTTATCAATGTACAAGGAGAAAAGTAGAGGACCTAAAACTGTAGTACGCCATAAGAGACTTTTCTAAACGAGCTGAAACTATTACCTATTTTTACTTGCTGTACTCTGTTACTGAGGTAATCGGTGAAAAGATCAATTGAAGATCCCCTTATTCCTGCATCCTCGAGACGCTCAATAACGTCTTATGACAAACAGTATCAAACGCCTTCACAAGATCCAGGAATATGCAGAAAACAGGATTTGTCTTATCAACTGAATTGTATATATGTTAAGCGATAAAGTTTAAATTGCTTCATTTGTTGATAATTCTTGACAAAAATCATATTGATATTCTGACAGCAATTTATGTTTTTCAATAGATTTTACTAATCTCGATTTAAGTGCCCTTTCTATGATCTTTGCTACATATGATATTAGAGAGATTGGACCATATTTGCTTAAAATGTTATTATTTCCCTTTTGTGAATGGGTGTGACGACGGTTTTTTTGTGGAGAATTTCCCTGCAGAAGCATTTATTAATCAGGTTAACTATTTTCTAATGCAACGACTTCGTCGTTTATTTCCTCATCAGAGTCATGCTTTACTTTAACGATTTTCGGAAATTAACAAATATTTTATTTTACTGCCGCTAATAAGTATTAACGTAGCCATAATTGAGAAGCTTGTGCGCAAAACTTAAGATACAAAGATATCTCAAAAAGTAATTTTTTAAAAAATTAAAATTTTGGAAAAATATATAAGGCAATAATATCTAAAATATGCATATACTTAAAAGTTTTGATTCCTTCCAGTTTTCGAGAAAAAATATCAAAGGGCTTTAAATTTTGAAATATAATAATGAAAATAAATGCATTCCTCAACAGCAGTATTCTTAATATAATCCCCAAATTTAAGCTCTTAATCTCTTGTTAATGATTTTTTAAAATTCGCCGAAATTAGTGCCTAAAACGCCTCGTTAAGTGCTATTTTCTGGTTTAAGCTGGTGTAAACTGGTGTAAATCGTTGCAAGAAACGAATGATGACTCAGAGTGTACGATACGATAGTTACAGACGCGTTACACCAGAAAGCAGCACTTAACGAGGCGTTTTAGCCACTAATTTCGGCGAATTTTAAAAAATCATTAACAGGATATTAAGAGCTTAAATTTGGGGATTATATTAAGAATACTGCTGTTGAGGAATGAATTTATTTTCATTATGATATTTCAAAATTTAAATCCCTTTGATTTTTTTTTTTTTTTGGAAACTGGAAATAATTAAAACTTTAAAATATAAGCATGTTCTAGATATTATTGCCTTATTTATTTCGCCAAAATTTTAATTAAAAAAAAAATACTTTTTGAGATATGCTTGTCCGAAAATTATAAGGGGGTGCTGTAATCACCTTAAGTCTAGCATAACTCAAAAGTCAGAAAAGTAATATTTACCTACAGCGATTTCCCATTTAATTAAAATAGTTTTAGGATGTATTTTGAGTTTTAAATACTAAAAATTGCTTAAAAGGGCGGGGAGTGTTAGATGGCAGTATTGCCGCCTTAAATCTCACACCGATAAATAATCATAGAAAATCTGAAAGCTTACTCTTCTGTCTTTACATTAAGCTTTTGGTCTCCACAAATAGATGGCACCAAACGTTGAAAATAGTCAAAGAAGTAGAGAGGGTAGAATGATAAGGTACCGTTAGGCGCATCCATTATGAGTGTAGAAATTATGCATGTTTCAACCTTCCACTCTTATACACGTAAATGACAAGGAGAGGTTGCCCTAAAGTACTGTAAACAAATTCCAGGCTTAGCTTTGTTCAGCGATTATGTTCATGTTCAGCTCTGTTTTTTTGTTTGTCTTGTGGCTGTTGTAAGCTTTTTGGCGTCAATTCTTTGTTATCTTACTTATATTTGTAATTTTTTGTGCTTTGATTTATGAAATAGGTTGTTGCACAAAATGTTTTTAAACCGTCCCTGAATCTTGTTTATAAAATGTGCCAACCAAAATTGTGTATAGTGTCTGTGGGCGATTCTCGTGTAACTGTGATTTTTACAAATTAAAGTTTTCTAAAATTAAAAATGTTTTAAAACTTATGTTTTACGCGTTTTTGTTTTCTATTTATGCACAGAAATAAGTCTGTAAAGTGGTTATACTACAGCTACAACACTGTGACAACTGTGACAAAATTTTAAAATTTTAATGCCACGGTACTGACATTATTTCTACGGTACTGACATATAAATTACTATTTTTTTTACCAATCGAAAAATTGGTATAAAATTGCAATAAAATTTAATGCAGTTTGCATTAGATTGTAGTTATTTTATATTAAAAAATGAATTTTGATAAAAATGTATAAATTTAACTTCAAAAATGAGAATTGGAGATGCCACGGTACTGACATTTTGAGTATATTTATATGCAGCTTAAAAAAAAATACGAAGGTTTATGATCTAATTCATAATGTCGGTTGTAAAATACCTCTAAATTTTTAATATTAATAACTTTTTGACGAGGAAAACTTATGCTAAACGATAAATAAAACACCGGACATAAAAAATCACAGTTATCCGAGAATCACCCCTATACTTTTTCATTTTTCATTGACACCTTTTCACTTCATTGACAATAGTGCATTAATACATGGCCATAAATATACTTGTTTAATTTTGCGATAAAGGGGCTTATTTCTTATTTAATAAAATGTGGATATATGCTGAGTTTTGTTATAACTATGAAGACTAGAGATAAGGAGGCGAATCGGCATACTCGAAATACGGTCCCAAAAAATGAACGCTAATTAAGCTTTTTTATTTCATCGCAAGGGCGCTGGTGCTAGTACCGCTGTTCAAAATACACTGCTTTATATGGGAATTTTACATAATTTTGTCAAAATAATAAAAATAAACTTGTTTATTGCCAAATAAAGAACAGGTTATACAGTTGTATTTATTTCTAAATAAGTCTAGCATGTTTAAATTGATAAATTATTTAATTGTGTCTGCGTAAAATGCAATTTAGGTAGGTATGATCCAATTCGAAAAGATTTGTTAAATGATGAAATTTGGGAGATTTGGGAATATTATATGATATTGCCACATCCTTTTATTTCAGCTTTCCCCTTTTTATTTTGCTAACAGTACCATCAGTAAAAAGAGTCATAATATTTGGAAATATCTTCCAAAAAAACGTAAACAGCATCATCTCTAGAAAGTGCTTTATCGGCCCTAGGAACGATATATATGGTGCCACTGTTGTAAGCGTTTAGGATCCTATAAAAAACATTTACAATGACAAAATTGAGATTCAACAAAAAAATAACAGTGGCAACTCTTTATTTAACATTAAAACAAATTTTCTTTTCTAGTAAGTTTAATTTAATGTATAATTATTGTTTGTAAGTCAGGATCTATGACTGTAAAATTTTATTTTTTAGAAACTTGTAATAAAATAAACTAGACTCCGTGATACGTGTTGTGACTAGTTTACAATAAATATTATTTTTAGACATAAATACATTATTTTACTTGCATTAGAAGCTTTAAAAAGAACTTGAATTGATTTCTACTTGTATTTTCTTTAGTTTTACATGTGATTTGTATCCTGTTTTACAATGTGGAACTAAATAAATATTACTTTAATTTTTTTTGTCACTTATGTTACTTATACTCAGGTACTTTTTTTCACATTATTTTGATTCTTTTCACCAATTTTTTAAAAAATCACTTCATTTAACATTGACATATATAGAAATTGAACCTCAGTGACGTTCGGCCTGTCATCTACAGTCTATATAGCGAACTTTATAAAAAGAAGGACAGAAATTTGATTATTGCTGATTCGCCTCCTTATATCATAGCATGTAAATTTGTGGGAACGTAATTTGTTCAGTTTTGTTGAACAATAGGAGTTTGATAGTACCTTTACAATATGATTTTATATAATTTTTGTGTAAAATTGTTGAGGACTTGTTGAGTTTTAGCATCTGGCGCAATAACTCATTTATTTCAGATGTTGGATTTGGTAAGTTTTGCACGCAAGCTCTTCAATTGTATGATATTAAACAGAAATCGTTTGTCGATGTTGCAGCTCTATGTTGCGTAATTCTTATTTTTATATCAATTGTGTATTTTATATTATTAGGAAACAAATTCAGATGACCGTTCTTAGAAAAATAATATGAATGTTTAAATATTATTGACATTTTGCGACACTTAACACATTCAGCATACTACCCAGAAATGAACTTTATTATTCGATAGCGACTTCGTAAATAGATCTGCTAGTTGCAGATCAGTGCAAAATTCCATGGCCTTTCTACAGATTTTATTTTGAATTGATACGTTATAATCTAAATGTTCTTCTTTTGCCAAATAGCATCATAATCATTTAGTTTTTCAGTCTGCTTAATATATCTTTGGTCTCGTAGTTCTCTCGATTCTGATGGCATTTCTTCTAAAATACCTTACTTGTAGGACATTTTGTTTTCTTCTTTTTTTTATTTTCTTTTAAATTTTTGGTTGTTTCCTCCTCCTTCCATTTAGATATGGTATTAGTTGAATATGCAACTTCTTTCTAAAAATATCTACTGAGTGTTTTTCACGTAAGTTAATTCTAAAACCATTTGCTACAATTAAATTGAGTAACCGATGAACGTCCCTTTTATGAGTTTTGCATCAAGATTTGATGTTTTTCTGTTTTTCTTTTGGTATTGACATTGTGTGAACCTTATTTGACTAATTAACAAAAAATAAAATAATATAGGGTAAGGTAAGGTATATTGGTGATGTAGGTAAGTTGGTGATAATTTTAATTTCATTTGTCAACATGTTCCCTATTGCGCGGGGAACTTCTATTTCACAGGGAAGGTTTATTAATGTGTATATTAAGTGCACAATCAGGCAACGTTGGCTGCAATCGGTTTGTTTACGTTCCAGAAAACATTTCGGCTGGTGGCGCGCGTTTCTGAAGATTCTGCCAGCTGTTTTTGCATAAATAATTAGTGTGTAGTTATTACCTAACATAAATGAAGGTAAGTAGGTATTCATTTGTAATTTGATTAAAAGGGAACATGTTAATTCATCAAATACCGCAAACAGAACAAGGTTTCGATACTTTTTATTGCTTTAGTGGCTTAGGTAGTGACGGCATTTTCTTAGCCGTTTTCCATGCGGTTTTTTAATGTGGTCAACTCAGCAGTTTGCAAAAATGTTTTTGTTGATTTGGAAAAATATTTTATTGGGTTCTATTTTTAAGAATGGTGTTATATAACAAGTTTTACGTTTCAGAGTATCACCAACTTACCTGGATATCACCAACTTAACTATACCGTCCATGCCATGCAGAAGCGCACATACAGAGATTATGACAAGGGTGACATGGTAGTGGTGGGTCAGTTGGTTCGGCAACAAGATATGTCTATATATAAGGCCGCCAAGGAAATCAAAATACCCTGGTCATCTTTAAAGCGATATTTAGCCAAAACCGAGGGTCAAGAGGAAAACGGTGTTCCGGATTTGCCAAAGTTAGGGAAACCTTTTGCTTTGACGACTGGCCTTGAAGTGCAAATATTCAATTACATAATAGCTATGCAAGAATTGGGGTTTAGACTTACTGTGGTTCAAATTCAGAAACTAGCTTTTTCTCTAGCAAAAGCTATTGGTCGGGAGAATTTTTTTATGAACGAAGAAAAAGCAACTGCAAGCAAGTGGTGGTGGGCATATTATAAAAAAAGTGTTGGCCTTACTTTACGCATTCCAGAAAATTTTGCTGCCTACAGAGCATCAATGGCTAATCCTACAATTATTTCTGATTTTTATGTAAAATTATAAACTTTAATAGTGCAATTAGGCATTAAAGACAACCCTTCAAGACTGTGGAATTGTGATGAGACTGGTATGTCATTTGTGGTAAAACCAAATAAAGTAGTGACCGCATTAGGGAAGCGTTATGTATACAAGAGAAGTTATGCGGACCGGGGGGAGGCAACAACAGTTCTCGGCTGTGTATGTGCAAACGGCACATTTATTCCACCATTAATAATATTTAAAGGCGTTCGTTGGAATTCTAAACGAGCAAGAGGTTGTTTACCAAATTCACTTGTCAAATTATCTCCAAAGGGTTGGATTAATTCAGAAAATTTTCTGAAATGGTTGCAATTCTTCATAAAGTCAATACCAAAAGAACGACCTGTCATACTTTTGATGGATTCCCATGCGTCGCACGTTTCCCCAGCTGTCATACAGTTAGCAAAAGAAAACGAAATTTACCTTTTCACATTTCCTGCTCATACGAGTCACCTCCTACAACTACTCGACGTTGGAGTTTATCGGCCACTAAAATCTGCTTGGAACTAATGTGTAAATGATTACATGCAGGAAAAGAATGGCGATAAACCTAGCCGATATAATTTTAATGAAATTTTTACAGCCGCCATGGTTAAAAGTTTCTCGCCTACCAATATAGAACATGCTTTTCGCAAAAGTGGAACATACCCTCTAAATAAGAATGCAATTCCACCGGAAGCTATAGCTCCTTCAAAATTGACTGATACTGTCCTACAAGATAACGAAGTAGAAAACAATAATGCAGAAAACAATAATCAAAACCGCCCTTTAGAAAATAAAACAGTTAAAAATTTGTTGGTACTGCTTTCAGCTTCAGCAATTTCACAAAATAAAGAGAAAAAAAGAAAAAATAGAGACTCCTCTGCAAAATGTCTAACACTCCCTGATCCAAAATCACCTTCCACCGATCCGCAACCAGGTTGTTCTGGAGCAGTGTCGTTAATTCAAGCTAAAATTACTCCGCTTAAAAAAAACGAATAAATCAGCGAAAGAAGAAATCCAAAATGGACGATGATGATTGGGACTGTGGTGTTTGTGGTGGATCATACCAGGATGATGCTAAGAAAAAAAATGGCGCCTCATGGGTTCAATGTTCTTTTTGTTGTGTGCCTTACCATGTCAAATGTCAGACGAATCCTGACGAAGAGGACACCTTTATGTGTGATGGTTGCGCTGGAGAATCATCAGATTCGGACTAATGCAACGTTAACGATATTTTTAGTGCTGTTTTCATTTTTATGCCTACAATTAGGATATTTTTGCCTATCACCAATTTAAATAGCCCCTTTGACCAAATTACCTTACCTGTAAGCAATTTACCTATGATAGGATTAAATTCTTAAAGCAGAATTGTAGTGAATTTTTGGATTAAAAATTAGTTTTTGTTAATTAGGTATTGAGCAATGTATAAAACTTTTTTTTAACTACAAAGTTATTCACGTAAAAGTAAAATTATCACCAACATACCTTACCTTACCTTAGTGAATGCAAAAATATCATTGACAGTTTTCGAGACCTCAACAGTAAATGTGATTTCGTGATATGATAGGTTATAATGGATCCTATGATTGAACGTTTACGTTATCCGTAACGTACATGTTAGGCCGAGTTTTAACAGTAACGAGGCAAGTTCGTATGATGGAAAACTTTTTCCAACACATTACTGTTATTTTTCGCCTGTTATGTTCTAATTTAATAGTTTTCCATCATGCGAACTTGCCTCGTTATTTTTAAAAATCATGTACGTTACGAATAACGTTAACGTTCAATCATAGGACCCAATATCTCCATTTTTGATGTACTAATTTCAAAAATACCTGTCATTTTTTAAAATCAACAATAATAGAATGACATCATTAGAAACCTAGACCTAAAAAAGAAATCTTCCAACTTTATCCAGGAAGTACTATTTTATTTTATCTTAAAAGATATAAAAGGATCTATTGTGTTTTTCTATACGGAAAATAACCTGGTGTTCTGTAACGATATAAGAGGATTTTTATAAAAATAGGCTCGTTAGAAAGAAAACAGACGAATGTTGCATTTTATTGACAGTTCAGAACGTAGTTTTTACATAACTCATTACCCATTGATAATCGACTAGAATAAGAGACGAATATGAGACTGTCAATAGTCCTAACAATTATTGTGAAGAACATCAATGGGTGATTTGTGTCGAACCTTAAATGGTTAAATTTTTTCCTTGGAAAGCAGACTAAATTTACAAAATATCATTGTTTTTATAACTTTGGGATATCAAAATTAAAGATCAGCACTAGTTTAACAGAAAATGGCCTTCAATACATGTCATAAGTCAAGGCAAATAAAAAGTAATCAACGAAACTCTATCAATAAACAAAGTTTTTGTGAAAATTTAAAACATTTAAATACGGTATTACATTTGGTTGCTTGTGATACATAACATTTCTTTTGTTCTTTTGCGTTCTGTTTGAATAATTACCGAACAATATTTTCGATCTAGAAAAAATGTAACAAACACTAATTAAAATTATAATAAATAGCTTCCGACTTCTGAAAGACATGGAAACATGCACCCCTACGGAGTTCTAGTACTGATGTAAGCAGTGGACCATGCAGCCCCCATAGAACCGTAGTAGTACAAACGATACGACAAGATAAGCAGTGTTTTTGTTGTTGAGTCATCTATATTGTAATGAAATATATAAAATTTTATGCTTAATATTATTTAAAATTAAACTTTTACTTATCGCGGTTATTCTTTATAATTTTAATATTTTTTATTTATTCTTATTTTTTATTTATTAGAGAACAGAGGTTGTCTTTTCCTCAGGGTGACTTCAATAAGAAGCAATCATAATTACCAATAACATTGGAATATTTTCAAAATTATTAAACAAAAAAGAACTCTCGTTCTGTCATAATTTGAAATCTTTATATTGACATACTCGTATTAAAACTCTCCATTTGTTTTATTTTCTTTTAATTTTTTATATTCTTATTTGTTTTTCATTTTATGTTGATTTATCTATCTGAATTAGGGTATGGTTCAAAGCCTACTCGCGGTTTTTTTAGGTTCCGGATGTTGGTTGATAAGAGATTGATAAAAGATGTTGGTGTTTTTTAAGGCCGTAGTGTCCCGTAAAGAATCCTACTATGGCCTTTAGTTCAGTCCTGCTAAGGTTTAGCAGTTGATTTTGTCTGCTCTTGAAAGTATCCTTTATGAATATTCCAGAAGGTTTCAACCAGAGCCTATAGTGTTCTTTATGTATCTGTCCCTTTAGCACTCATTTGACATGTTGATATAAAAAACCACATGCAGGCTATGTTTAAGTTACAGTTTTATCAGCTCCCTTCCCGGCTGGGAGGTCTGCTTTCTCGTTTCCCAACACTTCCTAATGTTTCAGTTTCCATTTAGGAGTGGCCTTCATTCCAGTTTTTTATTGACTGCCTGACTGTATGTTATAATAGAGACCCTCTTATCTCTAAGATAGCCATTTAGCACAACCTTGGCGTAGGCATTTAATGACGTTACTTCAGCCTGGAAGACTGTTGTTAATGACCTTAAGTTTTAACTAATTGTCCTTTCTGAGTTTGCGTACTAAATCGCAGATCCTGTGATGTATTTTATCTTTATACCAGATTACCTATTTTCCCGGCTTTAGGCCCTTTCTAGTATTTTGAAAGGTTTCATGTAGCCATAAATAATAAATTTTCCATTCGAAGGCATTCTTAAATTTATCACAACCCTGGCGTAGGCCATTTTTGATGTTATTTCAGCCTGGAAGACTCTTGCTAGTGACCTCAAGTTTTGACTAATTGTCCTTCCTGAGTTTGCATACTAAATTGTAGGTATCTTTATACCAGATTAATTCGTTTTGTATTTACCTACTTTCCCGGTTTTGGCCCTTTCTAGTATTTTGAAAGGTTTCTCATAGTCATGAATAATAAATGTTCTATCCGATGGCATTCTTAACACCGTATTTTGTTTAAATTTCTCTAATATTATTGAATGGTGTTGTTTTCTCGAAAATTCCTTACGAAATCTATTAGAGAGTAGCCTATGTGATGCCGACATAGCCTCCTTCTTCACCACAAAGTGTAATGGAGGAAATCCTAGCAGTAGCTCCATTGCTGCAGTGGGCGTAGTTTTAAAGGCCTCTGTTATTATTAGATAGGCTAGTCTTTATACCTTATCCAATTTTCTGGTAGTTGTTATGCTTTTAGTCTGGAACAGGACCAAAAGCATAACATCTGATGAGTAAGATAAAGCGAGTACTAAAACCACCTTGGTATAGTCAGTGCACCACACTTGGTTTAAGCCCCCATGTGTTTCCTACCGTCCGCCTACAGATCCATAGTATTATTACAGTTATTTTTGTTGTTTTTTTTTTATATGGTTGCAGATGCTAATCTGGTCATTAAAAGATTATTTTCTCTAGACGCTCAAGGATTTGAGGTAGTATTCACATATTATACTCAACTGACGCTCATTTTAATATTTTTAATCAGTTTGGAAAAGCGTCGTCACAACCTATTATTAACAATTGATTTAGCTGCAATTGCAATATGTTTAGTAGATGAAGAATAATAACATAAGAAGATATGTTTTCACTATATTTTAAGGAAATAAATATCCGAAGAAGAGTTGTACACTCTATATAAAGCCCTTGCAGACGATACAATATTTTCGTATGACAAAACATACATTTCAATACTTTTTGAATAAAAGTGGTTTTATGATTGAGCATGCGTAATGCAGTGTGTTAAGCCACGCTTATGCATATATATCAGTATTTAATTGTACGAGGCCGAACCAAAGGCTCCTTCTTTACCTAGGAAAACTCCTAGTACTATTTCTTTGCTTTCCAATGCTTGTTCAGCTTTTTGAGCTAGTCTATGCATAGCTGCATCGCAAGACTTTCCAGATTGGTATTTTAAGGAGAAATGATGTTAGGCTGATTGGTCTAAAATATTTGGTCTCCAAGTAAGATGCTTTCCCAGGTTTGGGAGTGAAGACAACTCTTTCAGACCTCCAGCTTTGTGAAACATATCCGAGAGCTATGCTTGCTCGTAATAGCTTAAATAGTGTTCCTTCCAGTACTTCCTGGCCTTTTTTATTTCATATTGTTACTGTCTATATAACCTGTATTTAAATAAACAAATTTTACAATACAATCATTAGAATGGTATTTAAACATCATTTATAATTTAAAACACTATCAGATCCTAACAATTATACCTAACTATTCATTCATACATTCCATTAAATATAAAGATTGTATTGAAATAGATTCTTTAATCGTTTAAACTCATATAAAACGACAAATAATATTGAATTGCTACCTCTAAAAAATTTATCCTATTTTTCCACGCCAAATATTAAGGTCTAATATATGACTAGACATTTGACATCATAACCTCTGTTTTTAAATTAATAATGATAAAAATACTGTGTATCAAATTCTTTTTTAATTCAAAATTGATAAAGTATCAATCAAAGCACCAATCAAATTAAAGTTACTAAAATTTATTCTTCGAACTTGAAATTTGAAATAAAAATCATTTTTGTTATACTGGGTGATATTTCTATTATTCATTTTTCCAAAATTTATTTATTTAATATTTTAATTTTATTATTATGTTCACTTCAATATACAGGGTGTCCCAATGAAAAGTAGCCCGTTTCCATTTGATAAAATTTGGTTACGGTGAATTTAATAGAGGAGATTTTTAAAAAACACCCTGTGTAGGTAATACATAATTTCTGTGTAACTGAAGCAAAACGTATAGCAAAATAATACATATCAGCAAACACCGCACGGTTTTACGATTTGTTTAAAAGTTATAAGCTCTGGAAATGGGCTACTTTTCATTGGGACACCCTGTATTTATATTTTATATTTGTCAGTTAAAGTATTAGATACAATAAAAAAACTTAATATTAGACAGTAACGTCAACTCTACATTTTGTGAAGTTATAAAACATTTCTGACTTTTTTTACTTCTTTGGTACTTTTATCAGTGGTACTTCGTTTAATGCTAGCTAAAACTTCTTTCCTTTTTTTTTAAGAAATATAATAACCAAAAAGAAGTGAAAACCACCAAAAATAATAATAATATCTTTTTGATTTGTAAAATGAAAAATAAATAAAAAATATTATATTTTTTTTCTAAATAGTGTAATAAATTATCCAATTGCGTTAATATGATCTCACCCTGTATACCTTCGATGCAGCGTGAATTATATTTCTAGGACTGAAGGGCTAATGGATCAGGAATATTTTTATTATCTGCATGAAAAATTAGTGGTAATTAAAACGAAGTTTTCTTGAACACAAAATTATTACAACTTTATTCACTTCCAGTAAATAAAAACGATGTAACTTGTGACTATATTGAATAGAGGTATGGGTACAGCTCAAAAAGTCTTTTTATCTAAGAAGAGCCGTGTATAAATTAGGAATACAAGTGGTGACTTTTATTTGTTACGAAAATATGTAATGTAGTGCTCGAAGTGATATGTATGCAATATGAGACACGAAAGTATTTTAAAGATTCTGTGTTAGCCTATATAGGGGTCTATTCTGTAACAATTCCTTTATATTTAACGGCCTTCAAAAATATTTTCTTCTGTCATTATTTAAACGTATTTTTAAAATACATTAAAGGACTATCTTAAAGAAATCTGTTTAAATAATAACAGATGTAAATTAACGAATACAAATATACTTTTAAAAGCCGCCAATATTTTTAAAGGCCGTTAAATATAAAGGAATTGTTACAGAATATACCCCATATACTTCTAATATTATGGCTTCAATAGCGTGGCCTGCCTTTGGTGTGACGCTTCACCAGGTATCGGTAACTGGTATAGCCCGAGCTGAAACTATATTTTTGTTTCAAAGAACGCATTCTAGATGGCGCTGTTCACAGCAATTTACAGAAATCCACAATTGATGGTGGAAAGAGTGGGAGTTGGGGGGAGAAGTGTCAGTCAGTGTCATTTGTCATGTCATTGGTCGTTGACATACATTACCAGTATTTATTGTGGTTAATATCATAATATTATCAATAATTATTGTTTGTTTTTATTTAGGAGTGTCCTGGATCCAACTTGGTCTTGTTCAATTGTGTTTTTAATTTTCAATTTGTTTACTTTATCTTGCTAGCAATTGTGAGCTTATTTTAAATTTTTGTGGTGATTTTTTGTTTAAAAGTTGAAATATGCCGTATTGTTGTGTGTTGAATTGTTTTGTTAACACTCTGAGAAGGCATCGATTTCCCAAACCCGATCCTAATAATGATTTATTTCATATTTGGGTATTGGCTGTTCGCAGTCCGTTTTTCAATAATAAAACGGCAGAACAAATTCGTAAAAACTATTTAGTATGTGATAAACATTTTGAAGATAAATTTAAAGTTCCTGAAACTCACAAAGGTCTAATTGTTGAAGCATATCCAACATTATTCCTTTCAGAATCGGAAGTTCTGTGTCTTGATCATGTACTAGATGAAGTTCCTTCAACTTAGAATGATATACATTTCGAGCATGTTGATCAAAACAATTTGGTTACATATTCTGAGGCTGCAACTAGTTGTGAAGGTTTGAAACAATCTTCAGACTTTTACTGTTGGTAAGATTTGCATTTTTCTCTCATTGTAGTGTCCCATCATGGTTTTTCTTATTTTTTGTTTTATTTTTTATTCTCTTTGTAATGGTTACTATGTTTTTAAAGTCCAAGTACCTTGTCCTTTATATCTTTTGTTTCAAATTTATAAAATAAGGATAGTTTTTTGATAGTTTATATCTGGCATGAAGGTTTTCAGCCAGAATAACCAATTTATTTGACAAAATACAATATTTTACAGTGCAAACTCAAATCACATCCATGCCCTATACCTTTTTTGTATTCATGCCTCACTTTCCTTGCTACCTAACACATTTGATTTTTATATTGATTTAATTCAAATTGTTACTTATACTTTTTTTTATTTTGTTCTAGTACGAACTTTCTTCAAGGCGAATGGACTTAGTATCCATAGCCAAGGGAAATCTAAATTTAATCACACACAACTTGCTTCAAACCGTTTGGAGATGAAAAATTGCATCGTGAAAACCAAAACGGCCTAATCAGGGAAGTAATAGTCACTTCACCTTTTTGTATTCATACCTCACTTTTCCTGCTGCCTAACACATTTGATTTTGATATTGATTTAACTCAGATTGTTACTTATACTGTTTTTTATTTTCTTCTAGTACGAACTTTCTTCAAACCGTTTGGAGTGGAAGAATTGCATCGTGGAAGCCAAAACGGCCTAATGAGGGAAGCAACCTCTGTGGACAATGACTAATTAACACGCTACATTTAATTATTCTATTTTGTATGTTTTTTTTTGTTTTAATAAATTATTTTTGTTGATCATGCTTTTTAATTTTTTGTAAAAATATTTCAACTTGTAGTCAAGTTAGGATTAGTTCACACTACTCATTTCATGCTTTATTGTAACAAATATAATTTTATTGCTACAATAAACGTAAAAAAGGAGTTGGTATGAACAAATCTTAATTTGACTACCACTTTTAAACTAAATATTGAATGACCATTTTGAATTTTCCCGCGTTTTGTGTTAACTAAAGTGATCGCGAGATTGCCCACTTTCACCAAATAGTTCAAAGAACGCTCACCGGGTGTTACAAAACTGTCTCGAATTTTAACATTGCAGTTTCCATTCTAAAAGTAATTGTTCTGTGCGCTTCACGCGATATGAAAAGTAGTGATAGAGAATTCTACAATATAAGGAATTAATTGAAATTGTTTGATTCGACATGTAATCAACTCGCCACCTTCCGATATGTGACAGGGTTAGGTATAGTGTCTGTAGTGTTTAAATTCGGTCAGATATTTAAAGATATTATGCTGAAGTGCTCACCTAATTGATTGCTCATATGTGGTGGGGTTTAAGTCAACCATATCAAACTTTATCGTAAATTAAGACATAAATATGCACTCTGATAACTAAAACACCACTAAACGATGAAGGTTTTTGTAGTATAAATTTTACTCAAGTGATATTTTTAACCCACCACACGAGCACCAGTTTAAAAGGTGAATGTAAGACTTTTATATCTTTTACCGTGGTTACTCGGTTATAGAATAGGTAACCCAGCACACAGCTGTGTCGTAAAAGGCGGAAAGCGTGTCTTTGTACTATCTTTGTTACTGCCTAGTATGGATCTAGGTAGTAATTTGTCTTTTCTATACCCCTTTCAGATTTCGGCAAAATTCTCTCTCTATTCTTATCTTTTTTCTAATTTACCCTTTACTCTTCGACTAATAGCCATGTATGGATCTAGAGTCATTGCCCTTCCTCTACTCTAAAAATTCGAAGCTACAATAGTTCCCCCAAACCATTATAATAAGTCTCTCTGGACCGCTGTGTGGATCATGTTCTGCAGAAACTTATTATACCCTTTCCAACTTTTCAACCATTGTATCATTTTTAAATAAGTTTAGATCACATGGATCGGTTAACTCCAGAACCAATGTCGAACACTCCCTCCTTACGCCTATGTCATGTGTCAGTCTGTCTATGTGTCATTTGTCCACTGTCTAATAGGTACGAAGTAACGTTAAAAATTAAAAAATGTATGTTTATTCAATTTTAACTCTGGATATATATCTATTGACGTAAGGTAATTCTTTCACCCTTACTTCTCGTATTAAATTTTAAACTTTGTAGGACGGCCTGAAGATGACAATGTTTTGTCGAAAGCGCTAGCCAAATTGTATGAAACATTTATATATACACACTTGAGTACTCAATTCCTCAATTCAACCCAATCATTTTATATCTTTTCCGATTAATTAATTTTATACAAACGAAGAATGCAACTCTTTACGTGTTCTGTGAAATTTAGTTTTTCATTTAGTATTTAATTTGATTACATTTTTTGTATGCAGCTCTCTTATTTTTAGAACCTACCACCAATACTGTGCTTTTAGATATATTTATATTTTACTTGGTTTTCCTCCAACGAAAGTCGGATTTTTACAATTGGAACCAATTTCCTCAATTTTGGACGGGCGGTGTATTAGGTACTGATCTATCGACTACCGCTAGCACTATAGTTTAGTTGTCTATCTAAGGACTAAGAAGTGTTAAGTAATTTGTAGTTTGTTGAATATGTCGTAAACGTGCGAGCATTCCTCTGAGGTGTATTATTTTAGGTGTGGTGAATAGTGGTACAAATAAATTTACAGTTTTAAATTATGCATTAAGACGCTTTGACAGGCACTTTGTATCCTTTTTATATGACAGAGGCGTAATCGTGATTAAATTTGACTATTGCTAGACTATCAATTGATTTAATTTCATATAAAGCTTAGGCAATCAGAAAAAAGTTTATGTATTTTATTAAAATTAGTTAAATTTACTAAGGCATCTGTTGCCTTAATATTGCACTCGTTTTACACCTTTTTCATCATTTACAACCACTCTAATGACAACAAAATTTGGACGCATGAGGAGATTGTCACCGCCTCTACTTTCTTTGCTACAAACACACTTCAAGTAAAGCAAAATTTGAAAATGTTAAGAACTGATACATAATAATTAAAAAAAGAGTACTATTCCAGGAACATTGACATTCCCAAGTCCATGAATTAATCATCAAAAATAAGAGATAGACTGTCAAGAATTATATAACCAATACTTCAAAATTAAGAATAAATACGATATTGCATTAATGCGCGGATTTAAATAATTATACTATTTTGATAATTTTGTCAAGTATTTTGACAAATGTTAAATCTCCAAACTGTCATACATTGACAGTTTTATTAATTTGTAAATTTTTTCATTTACTGGAGTTTTACAACAGTAATAATAATAATATTTATTCACACATAATAATAATAATAATAATAATAATAATAATAATAATAATAATATAAAAGTTTTACAATAATACACAAACATATGTATTGTAACTTCAATGTAAATAAATCATTGACCCCATTAAAACTGTTTAGTCGAGCATGGGAAATGCCAATTTTTATTAAAAATTGAAATTGCCAAAACGCAGTAGATAAAAGAAATTATAATTAAGGTATACATAATGACTAAAATAATAAAATAATAATAATAATAATAATAAGATAATAATAATAAGATTTATAACTTATATAACTAAATAATAAAAATTTAAATTGGTAAAAAAAAGTATAGTTAGCAAAAATACTGATGCGTGATAAGGGCGTGAATTATATATTGTTTTCCTTGAATCAATCAAACAGTTGTTTAAGCATGTGCCTATTATTTAATATTAAATATGTTTTAAGCAAGGATTTTATCATTGCATGAGAATTGATGGTATTTAAGTATATTTTGTATATATCAGGAAGTGTATTATAAATTTTTAATTGTAGATATTGGAAGTTTCGTTGGCCTACGGTTTTTTTTTGCAATATTTGTTGCAATAAATAGTTGTGATCGATTTCTTGTCTGGTATGAATGTTGAATAGGTATTAGTAACTGCTTATTTTTATGTAAATTTACCATCATAGCAAGTGTAAATAGTTGTCTTATATCTAGGACTGCAGATTCTATAAATAATTCGTCTGATGGGTGTGATACTTTTTTGTTATGTATTATTTTTAATATTTTTTTTTTGAATAATGTTTAATGGTTGTAAGTAGGTGACAGAGACTCCACCCCATCCGAGAATCCCGTATCGTAAACGTGATTCCACTAGTGAATAATATACGATTTTTAGATGATATATATCAAGTATAGATTTTAAGTAGCGAAATTTATATAATAAATACCTTAAGGTCTTACAAATTTCATTTACATGTTTATCCCAGAGTAAATGGGAATCAATTGTTAATCCTAGATATCGAATACTATCGGCTCTGTTTATAACGAGATTTTTTATTTTTAATGAATTATAATTCGGCAAACCATTTTTATAACTAGCAAAAGGAACGAAAAATGTTTTTTGAACCTTTACTGTAAGTAACTTGTGACTAAATACATCTATAATTTTTACTAAATCGTTTTCCATTTTAACCTTTAGGTCAGTCCAGGTTTCAGCTGAATATAAGATGGCAGTATCATCCGCAAAACTTTTGATACTACCTTCTGTATAGTAGGTTAGTACATTATTTATGTATAGTATAAATAAAATAGGTCCTATTACGGTACCTTGTGGTATACCAAAATTTATTTCTTTTTTACTACTTACCTCTTCGTCTATCCTGACTACTTGATTTCTACCTAACAAATAGCTCTGCATTAAATCATGAACTTTCCCACGTACTCCTGCATCCTCCAAGACATCCAACAGTTGCGTGTGGCTAACCGTATCAAATGCCTTGGCTAGATCCAGAAATACGCAAGCAGTTGGAGTGCTTGCATCAATAAGATTGTATATCTTGCTTGTTAGGGATGTAATGGCATTTTCCGTCGACATTCCTCTTCGAAAGCCAAACTGGTTTTCAGACAGTAAATTATATTTTTCTAAATATGTGGTAAATTGATTTGTTAAAGCTTTTTCTAAAATCTTACTCAGAGTTGTAATTAACGATATAGGCCTGTAATTTGTTTGTAATTTTCGGTTTCCTTTTTTGTGTATGGGAACAATTAAAGTAGTTTTAAATTGTCTAGGCCATAGTCCGGTTTCAAAAATAGTATTTATTAAGTAAACTAAGGGATGGCTAATTATAGATGATACTTTTTTTATAACTTCAGATTTAATGTTATCTATTCCTGGTGCCTTATTTAATTTTAGAGTTGATATAATATTACTTACTTCATGTTCACTAACAGGTAATAGATAAAAAGAATTTACCATTCGCTTATTTTTAGGTGGAGCAGAATTTGGTTTCACTATTTTTTTGGCATAACATTTTCCAACTTTTGAGAAATATGTATTAAACTCTTCAGCTATTATTTTTTTATTTTTACATACTATATTGTTTTCTAGAACAATTTCTTCAATTTTTTTATCATTTACATTATTTGTTACATCATTTATTATTTTCCAAAGGTTTTTAGTTGAACTATTATTTTTAAGAATTTGTTTTCTGTAATAATCCTTCTTTGTTGTTTTGATGAGGTTATTTAAATTTTTGCGATATTCAAGGTAATTGTTTTCAATTTGTATGTCTGTTTTATTTTTTATGTACTGCCTGTATAATGAGTTTTTTTTATTAATTGATTTTATGAGACCCGGTGTTACCCAGTTTTTTCTTTCTTTATTTGCACTTTTTATTTTTATTGTTTTAGTATGTTTCTTTATAAAGCTGTTTAAAGTTTCTATTAGGTATTCAGTAATGTCATCAGGAGTAGATAATGTATAATACGTCGACCAGTCAAAATTTTGCATGTCACTTTCTAGATTATTATAGTCTATGATTTGTTTAGAAGTTGTCGGGCTATTTTGATATTTTTTTGTTACAGGGATACTTGCAAATACTGTTTTATGATCAGTTACGTTTGTTTCGAGAGTGACTGCTATGCAACTATCTTTTATATTTGACTTTTTAGAATTTATAAATATATGATCTAAACAATTTTTTTCTCTGGTCGGACTGTTTATTAAAGATAAGAAATTGTGTTCTCCTAACAGATTTAAATAACTATTCACTACTTCACTATTCTCAAATATATTTATATTTATGTCCCCTATTAGTATGTGATAATCTATTGAAGTTTTTTTTGTACTTTCTAGGTATTCTTCTAGATTGATTATAAAACTTTCAACATTTGTTGAAGGTGGCCGATAGAGAGCAGTAATCATTAATTTTTGTTTGTTATGGAATGTGATTATCGTTTCTATCACTTTATTTTCTCCTAGCTCTACAATGTTAGTACACTGGTTAAAGTCTTTTTTTAAGTATATTATAGTTCCATCATTTTTATTAATATTGCCTTCATTATAAAATGCGTAATAACCTTCAAGTTTGTGACATCCCATTTCACCTATTTTAAACACTTCAGCAAATACAAGACAATCAAAATCACAATCCATTTCTTGCAATATAATATTAAATTCATCAAAATTTTTAAAAATACTTCGTATATTTTGATGAATGATTTTAAAGCTTTGCTTTTCATTTATGAGATATTTTTTAAGAAGTTTATAATTTTCTAATTCTTTGGTTTCAAACGATATATAGTTCACATCCCTTATATAAGCATCCATATTTTTATCCACTTAAAATAGAAATATATTAGGAACATACAGTGCTAGACAAAACAAACAAAAAATGTAACAAAAATGAACAAGTATATATTATATAGTGAATTAAATTAATAGATGTCACTTCTTTTTGACTATTTGAGTCGAAGAAGAGAATGAGCGAGTTTTAATTTGATTTTTAGTGTGTTCTTTTATCAATTTTTCTTTAGACGTTTCTTTTATGTTGCTTGCTGTTGTTTCGGGTTCAGAGGTTTTTGTTGAATGGGCACATTCACTTGTGAGTCATTTAGCGGTTGGTCAATAATTCTGATAGGAGTCGATGGTGCACTATTTGGTTTTCTCTTTTCAAAGTTTAATTCTTCCTTCTGTAAAAGTTCTTCAACTGTGTATGAGGTATTTCCAACTACCAGTTTGTTATTTTTCAAGTAGCTCTTCTTTTCTGGATTGTTTTGCCTTTCAAGGTTTAAAAATTTCCGCAGTATTTTTGATTCTTCTTGTTGATGTTTCGTAAGATCGTATGTTATAGATATTCCGCTGTTTCTTAACTTTTTGACCTTTCTTAACACTTCTTGTTTTTTAAGGTTTGACAAAAATTGTACTTTTACGGGACAGTTTTGATGTTTCCCAAGGCAGATTATGTTGTCGAGGTCTTGACTTCCAATATTTGTGTCTAATTTGGTATTTAGTACCTCAAGAATACTATCCACAGATACTTCTTTGGATACCTTTTGCAATCCAAAAATAAAAATATTGTTTTGCTTGTCTCTTCTTTCTAGTTGCTCAATTTTGTTTTTTAGAAAGTTATTTTCTTCTTCTAAGTAATTGGTTCTGCTTTTTAATTATTCTACTTTTACTAAAAGTCTTGTTTCAGAAGCGCATATAATATTTTTTAGTTCTTCTTTAGAGTCCTGTATTTCAGCTTTCAAATGATTTATTATTCTATCTGCTATCTCGTTATTCATATTATTTTGTATATAATATTAATAATAATAATATGCAATAAGAATTTTATATTTATTACTTAAACGGCTTGTTTAAACAACTTGCAAACTGTGTAAACCTAGTGCTTTTGACCAATAATTGAAATTAATTTGTCGTAGTTTATCTTGTATTTTATCAGTTCTGATTTAAGTACAAAATATGTAAAAAACTGGTTTTTAAGCTGTAGTAATTAGCTCGAAATGTCTCTGTATATATATTTAATCTTAAAATATTAATATCTTCTCATATAATTAAAGTTCTCTACTCACACTTTGATAGCAGTTGCATGAATATTGATAGTTCAAGTACACCAATTTTAAAATTTATCAAACGGGTATTTCCCTTAGAAATTTCACAATTTGCAAGGAGCATTTTATAGACACTGCTTATTTTAACTACGTTTACACATCTAGTAGTAGGTATCATCATCGTTCGGTATTTCGTTTAAAATCAGATCGTTTCTTGTTTTTTATACTATAAGTTTGCTCTTAGTTGCCTCAATCCGAATTACAATTAATACTAAAGCTAATATGGTTAGGCATATGAATTTGCAAATTAACTGTCAATAGACAGTTATCTATAGGGTTCAACAAAAGACAGTCTAGGTACAAACAATACATATTGGAAAATCAAGTTCATATAAATATGTCCTAAAGAAACCAGTATGTAACTTGTAATAAGTTTGTTTCGGTTCCAATTTAAGAACAGTTCTGACATGCGCAGTGATTTAAAAGTGACGTAAAGTTCTGTGTTCTGGTTCACCCATGGAATTATTTTAGAACCAATTATTGATTTATTTCATTTCGTTTATGTGTTACGAGCTGTTGATATCGAGGTTTGAAATTTGTGTTTTATTGGTGCCTTTTTTACAGTTTTGTTTTCATTGGTTCTTAATAACTCAAAAAAAAGTGATTTATTTCAACAGAAACGTATGTATTCATATTACCATTATCCATGATGGGATGACTAATTTGAAATTAAATAATTTTAATATTATTTATATATACTACAAGGTGGCGCAAAATAAAGTCCCCTATTTGTTTTTTATATAAAAGTAAGATTAATTAAAAAACAATCATATTATAAATGAAAAATATTTATTTAAACCCTAAAAATTTGTTTTGTTATACACTAAAAACAATATCGACCAAATGGCCACCCCCAGCATTAATGCAATAATGAGCTCTTTTTAAAACATTTTTCATAACTTTCAGATGGTATTCTGTCAATTTCTTCCCGGATGTTGTCTTTTAATGCTTCTAGTGTTCGAGGATTATTTACAAATAGCCTCTCTTTGAGATAACCCCATAACCAAACGTCTGGAACAGTTAAATCGGGAGATCTTGGCGGATATGCAATATCGGAGTTTTTCGAGATAAGGCGTCCAGGAAAAATTCTGATCATCGACGAAATATTTTGGTAACAAAATTTTACGATTTCGCACGTTCTCGAGGCGTATATTGATTTATAATAAATTTCCCAAGTATCTACTTTGCAACTGACAGAAAAAACTCGAACAGATGTCAACTACAAACGAAACCATGACAACATTCCATAGGGTACTTGATTTTGCGCCACCTTGTATTTTAAAAAATATGGGAAACAAACGACAAACAATATAAGTAAAAGTAAAAAAATGGAACAAAAGATATTAGTATATAAGAATGCGTGTAAACTGATATACACCTTTTTCAACCCGTTGTTAATCTTAAGAATAAAAAAACAATAACAAATTACAGTTTTTCAAACAATAATTTTATGTAGTTCACAGAATCGACAGTAATTGTTAGCTTCTTGTCCTGAATAACAAAAGGTGACAAATGCGAAAAAGTAGAAGAAAAACAATCGATTCTGAATAAGTTTTATTATTTTTGTGACTGCGCAACTTGTTCTCCGTAGTTTTAATACAATTCTTGAACCATTCTAATTACGGACCGAAAACAAAACACATGGCTTCTCATTCAAACTATTTTTCGCAACGTTTATATAGTGCCTCAAAGGCCTAATTTAGGACCCATAATTTTAATTTTTATCGTAATATTACGGATTTAATTGTTTGGTTTACGGTTTTTGTAATTTGCATGTCCACACTACTCTGCACATCTAGAATTTGAATTTGACACATGAACATGCAGGGGCGGTTTCTCCATTGGTTCATTTGTGCAGTGAACACCCAGTTAAATTTTATAAAAACACATTATTTTAATATTACATAAATAACATAAAAATATAAATTTAATTTTAATATTTTTATTTTCATACGTGTAAATCTATATTTTTTTGTACATCATTGTCCTCTGGCTGATCGCGTCTCTGTGTAGTATACCTAAGTATACTGTGTCTGTGGCGCATTATGATGAGTGAGCCTAACACGAGAGACGATATGCTGAATGCATATAGTTAAAAAAAGAAGACAACACGCCAACAGATCCTTCAAACTATCAAAGAACACATTAATTGGCGCGCCGCTCACAAACAAGGTTGCCAAACCAGTGTTGCCAGTCTAGTATAATTCACAAATAGCTACGTTTGTTGGATCTGTCTACAGGCACAGCATAATTTTGTAAATAACCATAGGAATAGAGTAAGGGTTATATTTTAATATTTTATCATTCCATTTCTTTTATTTTGCATAATAATTATTTTTCTTTATTTATATTTGACCATAAATATGAGACACGAAAAACTGGCTAAATACTAGTTCTTTTTGTTCTTAATAGGTTGGCAACATTTTTCATTAGAAATTTGTCAGTTCTATGATCGAACTGTCACTTAAAACAAAAAAAAATAAATTGTATTTTTCGGCACTTTCCGATTTGATTTTTGGAAGAAGATGTTGGGATTTAGTTAAATAGTGTTGAGTAATAATTAGTTTCCGAGCTTTCTGTTTTGTCAAAGGGCCCCCGTGCGAATGTTTATGTTACTTTTATTTTGGATGAACCTGGTTTTTGACCAAAATCTGACGCAAGGGAGACGCCGAGAGATACTTTCTTCCACATGTTGCTGGATCTCGGTAGCAGAGAAAACCCTCAAAAGATGTAAGTCATTTCCTTTGCTGCTCCTGCATTTTCTTTGTCTGGCAAAACACTCATATTTTAATATATATAGCGTTCTTCCCGTGGATGAACAAGAGAGCCACATCAACCGTGGGTGGTTATTCTCAGAAAGCTACAGAATGGACTTCTGTCTTGCCAATATACTGGTCCGTTTTATTTACCCTGCGAAGCAGAAATTTTCTTTTTATTTCAAACGTTCTTACGATGGTCCCGTGCCCCAAGCAGTCCTGATACATGATGAGCTTCGGTGTGCAGTGTGTAGCCTAACAGAGGACTCTTTCTAGTGCCGCTATCAGACCTAGGATTATATTTTGGTATTTATTATTTTTTCTTTAATTTTAACAATATGTTCGCAATGTCTATTTAGAAACTTTACTTATATTTTGAAACGGGTGTTTCTTTATTTTCTGTATGATTTAGTTTTAAGAATACTTTTTGTTTCTTTTATTTGCAATCAGTTTGTAAATATTATTTTGAGTACTCAAAACAATATACCTTAATTTTAACAAGACGTCTCTGATAGATATACATAAACCTTCTTATTTTATTATTCATATATTTCTCCAACTATTGGCCGAATGAATTGTGAGGATATTCTCAATTACACTATTTCTATTGACTATAAATTTAACTGTTTAAAAATGAATTGAGTATTTTTAATTATATTGTTTCTACCATTTATAAATTTAAATGTTGATAAGTGGATTGAGAAAATACTTCCAATTTTATTACTTTTAGAGTTTGATTCATCAAATGAATTGGGTAAATATTGTTAATATATCATTATTTCTCTTTTGAGCAAAGAACATTTGTATAATTTAATGCTCATCGAACAAATTGAGAAAATATTGTTAATATATCACTTTCATTTATTTTTCTATTAAATTCAATTTAAATTATGTATGACTTTTATTTCACAGAATATCATGATCATCTCTACATGTGTCTATTTGCAGATTCATGTATTTATGGTTTAATTATTTAAATTTTATTTACTATGGTTTCTGAATTTGCCTTTATATTTTAAAAACTTCTTTATCAAATAATACCAAATTTTTTAATCTTTAAAAATTCAGTGGCGTCCATCTATGGTTTAAATACTTTTTTTTTGTATTTTATTTAAGTGTATCTGAAGTCAATTTATAATAATTAAATTTGAAGACAACAAATCCCTACTCAAACCTTTATGCCACCGACGGTAGAGCTGCTGTGCTGTATATAACCTAAACTCTTTGTCAAAAGAAAAAAATAGGTTACAAAGTTGAATATTATTGTTGAACTTTTTAAATTTTTTATTTTACCCCATACATTTTTTTTCTATTCTTCATACAGTATTATGTGAAGAGTATTATAGGTTTACTTTGTCTGTCTGTCCGATGTGACGTTTTTTGTCTGCACGATAAGTCAAAAACGCGAAATGATATGAACTTGAAAATTTTAAGCAAAAATCAAGCTCTATAAGGGGACAAAGTCTATTGATTTTTAACAAATCTGATTAAAAATAGGGGGTTAAAATGGGTTGAAATTAAAAAAAAAAAAAAACCTAAATTAAAAACGAAAAGCAATATCAATATGAAATTTTTAGTAAAAATGAAGCTTTATAAGAAGATAAAGCCTATTGATACTGAAAAAATATGACAATATTGGGGAGTTAAGGGGGGTTAAAATATAAAAAAAACCTAACTGAAAATCTTGAAATTTTTAGCAAACATCAATCTCTAAAAGGAGAAGAAGCCCTTTCATTATAAAAAAAAATCTGATTAAATAAGGGGGATTTAAGGGGGGTTGAAATTAAAAAAAAATTCAAAAATAAAAAGCGATATCAACATAAAATTTTTTAGTAAAAATCAAGATCTATAAGGAGATGAGGCCTATTGATTTTGAAAATAATCTGCTTAAAAATGGGGGTTAAGGGGGTCTGTTAAACTGCGAAGAGTATCATTTAAAATGCCAGGAATTATATATCTTTATTCTAGTTTGTATCTGTGTAATATTATGTATTGTGATAGGACTGAACATTTAAAACATTTTAGTTCCTATTTTATTTGCCAATAAAAGGTATTTAAAAAATATATTTTTTATTTGACATCTGTGACAAATTGTGAAAATGATTAAACATACAATAAAAACTAAAAAATGGTAGGTAAAGTTTCATATAAAATTTTTTACACAAAAATCAATGTCAAGCTTTCTACATAACCTGATATATATTTAAAAATAATCTAAAATTATGAAGGAAAGTCAGATTTCTAACTAATAATGTTTATAGATGGTTTTCAACGTATTAAAAACAAAAAAAAATATCAGATTAACTAAAATATTCATTTATTAATGGTTGTAGTGTTTGAAAACAGTATGATCTTGATAATAATAACTACACAAACTCAAATAATAAAAACGGCGATATTGACTCTTGTACAAAGTTTTGATGCGAACTTACATATGATAAAATTATTGGAAAAAGTGAACACCCATTTTAAATTACCACTAGCCGCCACTGGACACATGCCACCTTGCCAAATATTTACTTTCATTTTAGCATGGTATTGTAAAGTAGCGGTTTGTTATTGTCTTGATTTTCTTAGATTATTTTTGTTATTATTATTATTATTATTATTATTATTATTATAATAATTATTATTTTTTTTTTTGTAGCTCGATATTTATCGTTATGTTTTTACATCGGCCTTCAAGACAAGACACGTGTGCAACAAACGTTTTTTAAATTTCTCAATTTTAAAGTCCACGCCTTATATTATCCTCGGAATTTCCCGGAAAATTGTCTAGTTCCGAACTTTTGGCCGATTCTGCATATTCCAGTGCATCATTAAAAAGTCCTACACTTAACTTCAGCTAAAACTCATTTGGTGATATAGACACCCTCAATTTACGGAGTAAATTGATGAATACAAATAACGTAGCGTTAGATGCTTTACCGGAAATTGACATAATTAATTCAAGTGGTAATTACGAGTGACGTCAGGATCATTTAATTTACTAGCATATATGTATACGCCTGACACATGTAATAATTTTGATGAATTATAATGATGGAAGGTAATTAAGCAATTTAACAACATTAATACATCATTTATGTGAGTATTTCAACGGAACATTTGCCCATTGTTTTGAACATTGATCTTACATAAAATTAAGTTTTTAAATTTTATACTATTTAACAGTATATTTGATTGTGTTAGTTGATATGGTTACATAAAAAGTGACTTTGTTAAAATAAGTTAAATTAATTCTAAAAATGTAACTTCCGGTTTGAACGTGTGTTTCCAGTTACATATATGTGTCATCAGTGATTATTGTTTATAATTAGGATTCGTATTATGATAATCTGGAAAGGAAATGTATAAATTTGCGAGAATTGGAGTGTTAAATTATTAGTATAATACCATTATCACAAAAAGAATGCAACACTCGTAACAAAAGTTTTGTAGTAAAATTTTCCTCTTTTCACACATTTTGAAAACTAAAAATTTTAAACACCCTATATCTGCGTATCATTAGAGAACTTAATCCCACACTAACGAGCAAACATACACGCTGGAAACTATTTCAACTTGAACTTGATAACAAAATTTAATTAAATTTTCCAATTAGGATGATGGAAGATTTGCATACAGAAGTATTTGTGGTTAATATCCAACAAATTACATGGAATAATACACTATTAATCCAAAGAAAAACCGTAGGTAATAAAATTTAAATAAAACAAAATAAAAGAAATGTTCGTAAAGAGTGGCAAAGAATGGGAACTGAAGAAGACAAAAACAAAGTAAATAGACTTACATAATAACTAAGAAAAAATAAAAAATTAGTCAACCACCAAATACCTGAGCAGGAGCGGTTTCTCCATTGGTTTATTTGTGCAGTGAACACCCAGTTACATTTCTTAAAAAAACATTATTTTAAAATAAATAACATAAAAATATTAATTCAATTTTATTGTTTTTATACGTGTTTATATCTATTTTTGGTTACGCTACTGCGCTCTGGCTAATCTTGAAAGTCTTTAGCTAAAAAGACATGTCACACGTTAACAGATCCGTGAAACAAACATAAAATCAGTTAAATTAGCTTAATTTGCGCAACGCAACAGCGTGACGTCACAAAGTAGGGCGGATCATACGAACTTTTCAATCATTGATATAAAATAAAGAGGGGATGCTATGACGATACTAAAAGTGTCCGCACAGTTTTACTTCATATGTCAAACTCGAGCAAATGCAGTTAGTCAGTTTTAGTGAGAATTAATACAATTTTTCTTAAATAACACGACTTAAATGATATAAAAACATTTTCATTCAGTCAACCTTCAAATATAAAATTATTGACGTCAAATTAATCAAAATACGACTCAAAAGGCGTTCACTTGTCATATCGCAAAATAGTGTTTATGTCTTAGATAATATATGTACAGATAGGCTACCCCTATCTAAATCTATACAATGTTGATGTCGCTCTCCCTAATAAAATCATTGTTTCTTTTTCTAATGCAGGTTTTCTCGCTCATATTAGAATCTTCGGCAGTAGCGTACGTAAACGGATTGCATTGGGTTATTTTAAATGTGAAAATAGTGACCTCAAATAGATTAAAAAAGTACAAAATAATTTTTTAAAAGATAGCTACGTTTTTATTGAACTGAAAACAAAATATGACATTATTGTCATGTCAAAAAATATTTTTTTCTTTTTTCTTTTTTATCTTTATCTTTTTTATCGTTTTTATCTTTTTTATCTTTTTTATCTTTTTTATCTTTTTTATCTTTTTTATCTTTTTTATCTTTTTTATCTTTTTTATCTTTTTTATCTTTTTTATCTTTTTTATCTTTTTTTATCTTTTTTATCTTTTTTATCTTTTATATCTTTTATATCTTTTATATCTTTTATATCTTTTATATCTTTTATATCTTTTATATCTTTTATATCTTTTATATCTTTTATATCTTTTATATCTTTTATATCTTTTTTATCTTTTTTATCTTTTTTATCTTTTTTATCTTTTTTATCTTTTTTATCTTTTATATCTTTTATATCTTTTTTATCTTTTTTATCTTTTTTATATTTTTTATCTTTTTTATCTTTTTTATCTTTTTTATCTTTTTTATCTTTTTTTTCTTTTTTATCTTTTTCATCTTTTTTGTCTTTTTTATATATTTTTTATCTTCTTCTTTACCTTTTTCATCTTTTTCTTTACCTTTTTTACCTTTTTCATCTTTTTTTTATCGTTTTTTTATCTTTTTTTTTTATTTTGAAAAAATATAAAAATTGGAAAAATACAAATAATGTTCTTTATTTATTTAAAATAAATGTTATTTATCATAATATAACCCCTACAATTATTCTTTTCGCTATTTATTTTGTACTATTTTAATTACTGTTGTGAGTAGAGAAGTGGATAAACAATTAAAAAAGTTTTTGTTCACGTTTGTTCAAGAATAATAAACTAATAAAAAACATTAATGTATTCTAATATTTTTTTGTACCTAATGTTATTTTTTATCTTTCTCATCCCATGAAATTGTGGGTAAATGGAATCACAATATTTTTAATTTTGACAAAACATGTGTAAAACGTTTTAAAAATTATTTTTTCTACACCCACATGGATATTAGCTTATCTACGCACAGATTACAAAACAAAAAGTATGCTATTGCCTTCAACTGAACGAATATATTTCATATCCATTCTAGGTAGTGAGAACACTGCAAAAAAATGAAATCAACCAATCACCGTTCATATTTTAATCAACCGATTGCTATTATTTTTAAAATTTTAAATACGTGACAATTCTGTTAAACTAATTATCAGTTGGTATATTTTTTAATTATTGAGATTAAACATACATTAAAATGGGATATTCTTGTGTAGAAACGATAAATAATAGCATTTCTGTTTTTATTTCGTCTATAATTATAAATAATTTGTTATTTTAAATAAAACTATAAGAAGTTAATTTAATTACGAGTATTAAAGCAACGATTTTCGGATGGGGAAAAATGAAATAAACTTTTTATTTTTTTTTTCGTTTATTTTATTTTAAAAATTATTAAGACATAAATTATTTTAAAATTAGTTATTTTGTCTTAATAACCTAAAATATTTTTTAATTTGTAAATTTTCGTCTACGGCGTCGTGCTCAAATTTCGTCTTCGTGCGATATGGCCATCATATCCACTCTTGTTGCACAAACTACTATAGTAAGGCATATAAAAAAAAAACAAATATAAAACCAGTCACATCTTGATGGAATCTTTATAGCTTGATGGAATCTTTATAGCTTGATGGAATCTTTATAGCTTTATTATTATTGCTATAAAGATTCCATCAAGATGTGACCGGTTTTATATTTGTTTTTTTTTTATATGCCTTACTATAGTAGTTTGTGCAACAAGAGTGGATATGATGGCCATATCGCACGAAGACGAAATTTGAGCACGACACCGTAGACGAAAATTTACAAATTAAAAAATATTTTAGGTTATTTTCAAATTATTTTGATAAAATTATTTTGTGGTAGTAGGAAAAATTGTATACATCACTTGTGTAAAAGTGATTTTTCACACTCGTAATGTAATATATTATTTCACACTCGTAAGGTAAGTGAAAGTGGAATTTAAAATTAGAACCAAAAAGTAAAGAGTCCAAATATTGTTTTTTACATGACAGGCCTAAAGCGACCAAATACTTTTAAGTAATATGCAAGCCTAGGGGACTTAAGGGACAAGGCCAAAATAGTTTCACATGGGCAGGCTTAAGGGATAAAGTGCCCAAATATTTTTACCCAAGAGGTAAAAGACCTAAATATTGTCTTGTAGACGTGCTGATCTTCGCCTCTTTTCATAATAATTATAGATGAAATATAAATTGAATGTAATTCTTGATACATACTTATATGTTAATTAATCTGTAAATTATGAAAACAAAGATATCTATTATTATTATTAGTAGTAGATATTATTACAAATCATAGTTTTTTTATATTTTTTAATAAATATTTTTATTATTATATTACTTTCAACTGTTTATTATACAAAAAACCGCCTTCAGTATTATAACTTTCATTAGGCATACAAACATTTTTAAATAGCTGTCGCCCAATTAATTGTCCACTGTAAATCGCACAGCGCAATAAAATTGTCACTCACAATTCATTTAGGACCTTTGTCTTCGTATTTTAGCCCTCTACCATACGCCATTTAATCTAACATCGAGATCGCTACTTATTATACAAAATCCCTGGAGACTTGTCAGATACTCACGCACCCCTTCGAAAGATGGCGCTGGCAATACTTACGTCGATCGATTTTATAACTGTTGGACTCGAAAGCGTGCTTGTTTTGTATGTGTATATCCAATGTTGCCGCATTGCTTAACCCTTTACCAATTAATTTAACCCTTTTTAGCATCCCTTCTGTAGTTACGGACGGATCTCAACCCTTTTTCTCGGGGATGAGGCATTCTTATCGGTTTTTTAACAGAGAGGGAAACAGGAAAAAGAGAAAGAAACGTTTTAGTTTGCCGGTTTAAGGAGAAGTCTCGACGCTTAGTATGAAATGTTGCTTTATATTTTTGAATAAATATAGCCAAGCCCATGTCTGTTGCTTTCCAGGCATTTTTAAGTCAACTGAAAAAATATTACATATAGGTATTATGTTTATGGTTTATGGTTTTATGGTTTAATATCTTTATAAATAAACTCTCTGAGCTAGTTTCTGAGGCATTTACAAGTCTTTATGCATGTGACTGAACCTTTTTTTTATCAGATTCATCAGAAGAAGTACTGAAAAATAAAATAGATACCTATCTACCTACCTATTGGTCCGTTTTCTTTATGGTCTAGTAATCAATCTCTACTACTTATCAACCATTTACACATATATTTGTGTCAAAGCATACCTAACTGGAGCTAAGATATTTAAAATACTTCCTTAGAATATAGAAAATTTAATAAATATAAAAAAAATAAATTCTTTATCAAAAACAAACTTTCACAGATCTGTCCATATTCCTTAAAATAATATTTTGAGTATACATTAGTCACGGCCAGTGGTGGCTGTGACCAAAATATTGGGGGTTCACACTGACGCAATATAGATCCCGGTACAGATTTATGTTAAAAACTTTCAGTGTTTATATTATACCTTTCTAAAACACTGAAACTTTTTATCTAAATCTGTACTGAGATCTATATTATGTTATTGTAAATCCACAATATTTTGACACATATACCTCCAAATATAATACCCGCTGAAATAAATGATGTGTAAGAATCGCAAATAAATATAATAAATAATAAAGGTCCCACATTAGGTCCTTGCGGTACTCCGGAATTTGTATGGTATTTCCAGAAACATTTTCATTATGTCTAACTAAAAACTTTATATTTTCTAAATAGCTTTTTATTAACTTTATAAAATGTTCAGACAAGCCAAATTTTGTTAATTTTTTAAAAGTACGTCATGATTTACACCAACGACAAAATATTACTGGTCTAATTTTTTTTACAAAGATCGAATACGCTTAATTTGTGATGACGTAATTATGATTTCACTGACAAATTACAATGACAGTATACGTTTTGTTCGTTTTGTTCGTTTTGTTCGTTTTGTTCGTTTTGTTCGTTTTGTTCGTTTTGTTCGTTTTGTTCGTTTTGTTCGTTTTGTTCGTTTTGTTCGTTTTGTTCGCTTTGTTCGTTTTGTTCGTTTTGTTCGTTTTGTTCGTTTTGTTCGTTTTGTTCGTTTTGTTCGTTTTGTTCGTTTTGTTCGTTTTGTTCGTTTTGTTCGTTTTGTTCGTTTTGTTCGTTTTGTTCGTTTTGTTCGTTTTGTTCGTTTTGTTCGTTTTGTTCGTTTTGTTCGTTTTGTTCGTTTTGTTCGTTTTGTTCGTTTTGTTCGTTTTGTTCGTTTTGTTCGTTTTGTTCGTTTTGTTCGTTTTGTTCGTTTTGTTCGTTTTGTTAGTTTTGTTCGTTTTGTTCGTTTTGTTCGTTTTGTTCGTTTTGTTCGTTTTGTTCGTTTTGTTCGTTTTGTTCGTTTTGTTCGTTTTGTTCGTTTTGTTCGTTTTGTTCGTTTTGTTCGTTTTGTTCGTTTTGTTCGTTTTGTTCGTTTTGTTCGTTTTGTTCGTTTTGTTCGTTTTGTTCGTTTTGTTCGTTTTGTTCGTTTTGTTCGTTTTGTTCGTTTTGTTCGTTTTGTTCGTTTTGTTCGTTTTGTTCGTTTTCTTCGTGTTGTTCGTGTTGTTCGTTTTGTTCGTTTTGTTCGTTTTGTTCGTTTTGTTCGTTTTGTTCGTTTTGTTCGTTTTGTTCGTTTTGTTCGTTTTGTTCGTTTTGTTCGTTTTGTTCGTTTTGTTCGTTTTGTTCGTTTTGTTCGTTTTGTTCGTTTTGTTCGTTTTGTTCGTTTTGTTCGTTTTGTTCGTTTTGTTCGTTTTGTTCGTTTTGTTCGTTTTGTTCGTTTTGTTCGTTTTGTTCGTTTTGTTCGTTTTGTTCGTTTTGTTCGTTTTGTTCGTTTTGTTCGTTTTGTTCGTTTTGTTCGTTTTGTTCGTTTTGTTCGTTTTGTTCGTTTTGTTCGTTTTGTTCGTTTTGTTCGTTTTGTTCGTTTTGTTCGTTTTGTTCGTTTTGTTCGTTTTGTTCGTTTTGTTCGTTTTGTTCGTTTTGTTCGTTTTGTTCGTTTTGTTCGTTTTGTTCGTTTTGTTCGTTTTGTTCGTTTTGTTCGTTTTGTTCGTTTTGTTCGTTTTGTTCGTTTTGTTCGTTTTGTTCGTTTTGTTCGTTTTGTTCGTTTTGTTCGTTTTGTTCGTTTTGTTCGTTTTGTTCGTTTTGTTCGTTTTGTTCGTTTTGTTCGTTTTGTTCGTTTTGTTCGTTTTGTTCGTTTTGTTCGTTTTGTTCGTTTTGTTCGTTTTGTTCGTTTTGTTCGTTTTGTTCGTTTTGTTCGTTTTGTTCGTTTTGTTCGTTTTGTTCGTTTTGTTCGTTTTGTTCGTTTTGTTTGTTTTGTTCGTATTAATTTGAATCTAACTTGTCTCTATCCTCTTCCCTCTTCACTCTTGTCGTTTCTCTCTTGTCGTTTTTCTCGTGTCTCTTCCCTGTTGCCTCTTCCCTGTTACCTCTTCCATGTTGCCTCTTCTTCTTCTTCTTCTTCTTCTTCTTTGTCGTCGTCGTCGTCGTCGTCAGTATTGCCTGCTCTCTATTCACTTCTACACTACACTTAATTTGCCTTTTTATCTTCTGTCTATTAAAAAAAAATCTTCCAACAATAGCGAGTTCTTTTATAATTCAATACTTTCCTTTAATCTATTAATATCTTCGATCTATCTGACAATATGTCAATTAATTTTTCAAAATCCCCCTTCAAAATTAACTATTCCTCGAAGCATTGATTCTTTACGCGACCAAACATTCTGACTACGTCATTAATTTTATTATAATATCAATATAAACCTATAAATGTAAATTTTTGTTACCTATTGTAAAATGTAGCATATTTGTTGCATAATGTCCCCAAAAGATTTAACTTCTAAAAGAAGCACCAATGAAAAAGAGTCTGGAGTAGTACAATTTTATTTAATACTACAATATCAATTTCCAAGCAAAAATATAAACAATTATTATGAATTTACATAGTATTACTGTTAGCCAACGGTACCTAAGCCATTTTTTTAGAAATCTGAGTATACATTAATGGTATGTAGGATAGGTAAATAGTGAAATTCTAATTGAGGTATCCATTAAATAAGTAAATAAGGTAATTTCAAAGGAATGATGATATACTACATGCAGAACGTTGGTTTTGTACGTCTATACCAATTACAGTTGCACGTTATAAATATTTTCTGGTAAACGAGTAATTTTTAATCACATTTAACCGAACTAATGACAGCCCAAGTCTGTAAACTCACACTCTGATATAGTATACTACCTAACCAGTGCGGTAAATTATACATTTCCCACGAGTTATATACAATATTATCCAATTTTTTGAAAAGTGAACCAAATCTCAGGATTTACAAATATATTTTAAAAACGTCTTTTTTAATAAGCTTTTAATGATGATAATAATAAGTAGGTAATATTAACAATTTTATTTTATTAAATAAAATTTAATAATAGAACTAAATAATACTTACAACTTATAATAAAAGTCGTAATATTTATTACATTTATTTTCAAAATAATGCACTACAAATGGAATAGTTACCACTGAAACGTATTTTCAAATTTCAGTTATATTCCCGGAGTATTCCCACTTTCCAGATTCGAAAATAGAAAAATTGCCGGTGCCTTATACATATAAGTATGCAAAAACCAATTTGTTATTTTTAGTCAGTTTAATGTTTTCATTAATAAAATATAAAATAAGTGTTTAATGTTCAAAATCACAAAAGAGCACATTAAGAAATTAACAAAATGATTTAGGATGCCAAACTTATAAGTTATGAACCACAGTGTTTAATATCGTCGTGTAAAAACCACTAAATAAAAATCTTAAGTGGACTCTAACTACTAAGCCATTATTAATATTAATAATTATTAATGATAATAATATTAATAATAATTATAATATTAATAATATTAATAATATTAATAATATTAATAATATTAATAATATTAATAATATTAATAATATTAATAATATTAATAATATTAATAATATTAATAATATTAATAATATTAATAATATTAATAATATTAATAATATTAATAATATTAATAATATTAATAATATTAATAATATTAATAATATTAATAATATTAATAATATTAATAATATTAATAATATTAATAATATTAATAATATTAATAATATTAATAATATTAATAATATTAATAATATTAATAATATTAATAATATTAATAATATTAATAATATTAATAATATTAATAATATTAATATTAATAATAATATTGTAACCTACCGCATCCAGGTACCTTAATAATTTATTAATTCCATTTAATAAATATAATATTGCATTCTTATTAAACTCAAAATCCTTCATTTAACGAAAAATCTTCCAGATAATTAAATTTTATTTACGACACCTAAAAAATAATATCTATAACCACGTCCATAAAAGATCCAAGTTTTGTGTACGTGTCTGAGAACCTAGACCATTAAACATATTTCTTTTCACGAAGTAATCATCATTAAAACAGTTAACTCGCTTATCTTTTTAGTTTCAATGTTAAGACCGATTTCGACAATATTTCGATACACATAGCTCTCAAGGCACATAATAATAATAATAAGCCACCCCCTTTGCACTCACAGTATTTCGCTGGGAACTAAAGCCATAGAGACGTCACAAAAGCCATTAAAATTTAGTATAAGAAGCCAGACCCAAATGAGCTCGGATTCATTCATTTTTAATTATTTGATGTGCATGCATTCATTTTTTATTACTTGATGTGCAAGCATTCATTTATTATTTGAACTCAGTTATATTTCAAGTTCAGTAGTCAGTACTTTTCCTAAAACGTTCTTTCTAAACAACGTCTATCCTAAATATCTCCTATTCCCAAACGCTGTCAACGTCCCACGCCTTATTTCCGACTCTTGCCGTCCCTAAATGTCGACACCCTTCATCACGTCCCGCACCACCTAAATATTTCCACCGTATATCTGTCCAATGCAGTACCGAATTAAATACCTTCCTTTCCACCACGACACTAGGCGCCTCGACGCGAGGCGATGCTCAACGCTGCGACGTACTTAAATCGACGCCGTAACAACGCTAGATGAAATTAGTACATAATCTAATGTATTTTCAATGGTGAGTCAAAAGATTTATGTAATTTTCTTTGAAATACCACCGGGGTTTTGTTTGGACGAGGGGTTTTGACATTTGCTACAAAATATTATCAATTTAACCAATAAACCACATGGCCTTCAGGTCATACACCCCGAAAGACAGTAGGGATAAACATGTGTTTTCGATGGGTGAAATTTTGAGTATTTTAATAGAAATTATAAAAATCAATATTAAGAAATATAGAGGGTCGTATTAAGTCATTTCAATAGAAATTATAAAAATCAATATTTTAAAAATATACAGGGATGTGCTATCTTGGATAAATTGTACAAACCAAGATGGTAAAATTTAATATTAAGTTAACCAACTGGTGAATACACTATTCTTTAGCTCAAAAGGGGACACCTATATGTTAAGCAACCCGTTTTACTAGGTTTGAAACAAAGTATATGTGAAATCAACATAGTAAAGTAATCAACTGGCGAATTGGCGCTGTTTGTTACTTCCGTTAGTCATCACCTCTATACTTACCTATTTACCTAAGAGGGTGCAACCTGTGTATATCTAGAATAGAATCAAATCAACATCAACACAATAGTTAACCAATTGGCGAATTGGCACTGTTCGTTAACTCCGTTGGTCATCAACCTAAATAAAAATATAAACATAAATACAGTAGTTAACTAACTGGCGAATTGACGCTGTTCGTTAACTCAACCCAAATAAATTATATATTGATAGCAAATTAACGTGTTCTGCGTTTGAACGGGACTCAAGTGAGATCTCAGTAAGTAGTAACAATTGTAATAAGCTTTGCTAATTATTGCATCACATTTAAAGTATGAAAAATATAAAAGAGTGTAAATATAAATTTGTATGTTTTATTTATCAATTTGCATCGAATCCTGGTTTACCTTAATTAACATTATCACAACGTGGGTATATAAATTATCAATTAATTAACTAGATGATCACTTTTACTACTAGAGGAAAAAAGGCCAAATACTGTAAGTATAGAATTTAAAGTAAAACTTGTGATGTAAACAATAACATATCAAAGAGTAAAATAACGAACAAAATAGAAGGGGGTGCCGGGGGTGGGCCGTTACAATATCAATAATAATTAATTGTGAGTCATAACTTTTAAATTTGGCAACATTTTGTTGATATTTTAATGTGATCTTTTGTGATTTTGAGAATTGAAAACTTTTTATTTCATTTTTTTATGGCATACCTTTTTAGAAATGGCTCCGAGATTTTTTCTATTTTGGAACCGGAAAACCAGGAATATACCTGGAATTTGATAATTAATAATTAACTACTATTAAAATTTTCGTTATAATCATAGTTATGTCCATAAATTATATGTACGTTACAATTAATATCAATAAACCCAATTTCTCTTGTATAGCAACTCGCAAGTCACCCATTCATCTACAATCCATAAAAGTTGATATCATTAAGAGCTGTTAACAGGTGCAACGCATTTGTTTTCTTTTTAAAGCGTATATACCCACATGGTGCGGCACAAAAGTCATCTACGACAAATGCGTGGGCGTCACGTGGGCTGCGGTTGAAAGACGATGGTCAGAGGTCAAATGGTATCATAGTTGGTGTAATATCAAGTTCTGGGGAAAAATATTGTTGGGATTACTGTTAATCAACGGTATGCGATGATTTTTAGACATATGGGCAATTAGTCTTCTACAGGTTAAGTAAATGGTCAACTTTCTTACGGCTTTTTGATATTAATTGGCTTTTAAACTAATGATTATTTTTATTTTTAAATTAGGACCAATTTCGTAATAAATTTAAAGAATTATTTAATACTAATATAAATTCTTTAAACAAACAACAAATTTGCTTTGAACGGAACTAAACATTTATAGCCCGTGAACTAGAAAAAGATTTTGGGAACTTGGGAAGTCAATTTAAAAATATAATAAACTATAATAAATGCGGTATTATAATGAGTGCTATTTATCTAACCAGAAAATAGACCATTTTCAAATTCTTGACATTAATTAAAACTGTCACTTTATATGCCAAAATTAAAAAAAAACGGATTTACTGTTAATAAAGTCGCTTATGAGCTGCAACAATGGCACGACTAAAAAATTAAGATTTTTTTGAGTAAGTACAGGTTATAATGAGAGAAACTATATTATTTCTGGCAGCAATACTGACACATCTCTAAACGTCATTAATTATTATTGGCTGCACTACCAACATTTCTAATGTCAACGTTCTCCTTCTTCTTATCATAAACAGATACAATTTTTTAGTTGTCTCGTATTGCAGAACTATTTAGTTTCTTTCGTAGCACATTACATTACATATTGAGTCAATGTTAAAGAAATAGTCCTAAATTAAGTTTATTTTTGTATTTTTGGGTTTTGTTTAATTAAAGTCAAGATTGCAGCAATAGTGTCACAACTCCAAAAATATGTATATGGAAAAGATTAATACAATAACACAATGTGTAAATCCAGTAGTGTCAACGTAATTTTAAGTTAAAAAAAATAAGTATTTCATTCGAATGTAATTGTAATTTATGATATATTAAAGAAATAAGAATTAGAATCCATATCCATACATTTACTGAAATGTATTATTCTGATATCAGCAGTTCCCTTAAGATGGTTGAATCAAATTCCCTTACTACTAAATATCCAGGAATTTGAATTTTGTTGATAACACAAAAGAACAAAATCTAAAAAGGTGGTATTTCTTGTGTTTCTATAATAAAGAAAAACTATATAAAAACCGAATAAATTTTGAATTATTAAAAACAATTAAACCTGTAACCTAAAAGTTTAATCATTAATTATTATCAAAAACAAAGTGAAATTTGAAATAAATTATATTACCTTACCTGAACTGATGAAACAACCTAAAAGGGAGGGACTGATGAAAGGTTCTAATAGAAACTTTAGTGTCACGAGACATCTTTCACACAAGAATCAATCTGTTTTTATATACCAATCCAGTCAAAGGACAATCAAATATTAATAGACAGCTTCAAATTCCGCCCACCAGAGTGTACTTGTGTCGCTCTTCTTGTTTTGGAATCTGTTCGCACTGATTCGGCAAGAGTGACACATTATTAGTTGAGTATAGAATCATGTAATTTATGCGTCCTCTTAAATTAGATAGAAACTGTGTTATTTTATATAACATCTGTATCTGTAACGTGTGGAGGGTGGGTTATCCCCACGACACATTGACCTCACTAGGCCCATTGTGCATCCTCCTAAGATGACAGGCACCTCCTACGTCGTCAAGAGGTGCTTCTCTTATATCGGCCGGTGTTAGCCGATACTCGCCGAACACAAATCTCCTAATAAATGAGAGCGTCGGCAATCGTAGAGGATATGCTCGATGGTCTCATCTTCTTGTTCGTACCCTCTGCAGTGTAATCCATCCTCCTAGGTTCGGGTATGAATACCACTTTTACCTCTCTCCATTTTTTTGGGGATATACCTCAGAGCTAACGAGGATCTGAATATACCCACCAGGTGCGATGTGAGTTCTTCCAGACTCCACTAAAGCAGGGCTGGATAGATACCGTCAGGTCCTGGCGATTTAAATGGAGAGAAGCTGGATATTGCCCATCTAATTTTTTCATCGTCTACAATGTGTGTGGCAGTTTGCCAATCATAGACAGATGGGCTGTATTTTTTCTCTGCCCAGTCGGTCACGCCTTGGTGCCATCCTCTTTGATAAGCGCACCAATGCCTCGGTGTGGATCTATTGAGAGAGCTTTTTGAAGCCTGCGGGAAATCTTCGATTTCTTCGCACTAGGATCTCCATGCATCTCCCTGTTTTTTTCTGATGATTTTTTTGTATTCTCTTAGGTGAGATTTGTAAGTTTCCTAGTCCTCTTTGAGTTTTGTGGTTCTTGTCTTATTAAAGGATTTCCTAGCCATCT